>BSBK01008155.1:112500-247500 GCA_027943335.1 Chamaecyparis obtusa
CTTCTAGTATGTTAAAGATGAGGGTGGGTCTGAACTACCACATTGTGCTAACTTGCGCTTTCCTCATTGGTCAAGGTGTTGCCAATTCGGAGATGTGTTAGTGGGACCTAGTTGCCGATGTGTTTTAAGGGCCCTAACATCTGCAGAGGATCTACGGTTGGCGTAAGTTCTCATGGAATTTGTCAGAGCCATGAGATCTTGCGCCAGCCATTGATTTTTCTTTTTCTCAGGCACTGACAAGGGTGGGTCCTATATGTCAGAGGGAACTGACGTGCACTTTTTTCATTGGTGTTGACCGCTGGCGTGGACATGGACTTTTTAGGGTTTCATGACTGTTGTAAAGATTAACATAAGCTGCCCGATCTACCGGGAAATAAAAGGATCTATGGTCATGTTTTAAACTGGAGCTTATATCCATTGTTTTTCAAATTCAAATTGTTTCTATAGGGTTTGGAGATAGTGTGCCGAATGAAGCCATATTATAGGACCATTTTTTATCATTCCAGCTTGGTTGTGGGTGAGTTTTTATGAGGAGGGTCCTGGTGGTTGTTCCAACATGATTTTTTGTCCTTGGAGCTGGTATAGGGTCAGATCTATTGCATAATTTGATGATTATTTTTTATCTTACTAGTCTTGCACTTGGAGCCTGTCTTGTTTGGCTTTCATTCTTTTTGTTGAGTTAGGTAGTTTTGAAATTGTTGCTTTGAATGATCATTAGTGCTTGTTGCAATCCTTGAGATAAAAGGATTTTTCATGATCATTCAAAGGCATTGGGGTTAGGTGTTCACATTTTTTTTGGTGAGCCCTATTCTTAGTCAGGGTGGTAATAGTTTTTGATTTAGTGTTTGTTGATGAAAGAAGAAAGTTGCAGGTCTAAGTTGTAGTTTGCAAGCTTGATTTGTTATGACTGATTGTATGCACATAAAAGATTCATCATACTTAATACAAATACATGATCCTTCTCTCTCCTCTATGTCAAGTTAGGTAGACTTTGAGCTTTCTAGTTCATTACATATTGTTTTATGTATGTATCCTCATTCTTTAGTTCTAATCTAGGATTGGATTAAATGATGCTCTAGATGAGATATGAGTTTACTATTTTCTACATAAGGATTCTTTGTAAGCAGTAAGGACTATGGTAGATGTATTTATGGCTATGAATTCTTATATATTCTCAAATCTATGTGTCTTTGTGTCTAAGAAATCTTGCCCAATGGATGAGACACTGGCCTAAATGAGTACTTCTCTTGTTAACATACATTGATTGAAGTTATTACATTCCAAATCTTAAAATCAAGAACCATTTTAAGTTTCAAGTCTTTGGTTGTGTGGTTGTGTTACCCAATAGTAATGGAGAGTCAATGAATTTGAGGTTAGCATTTAGTACTTTCTTACTATCAATTTGTTATTCAAACCCAGTCTTTGGTGTGTAAAGTATAGTTTTCACTGGGTTAGGTGCACCCACCTTGGTTTTGTAGAGCCAGAAGTGAAGAGGGAAGTCATGTCCGTATAGTTGGTCCAGTTACCCTAAGATCCTTCTACATTTTGGAACTAACCACTCCTAAAATCTATTTGAGGGTATATTGGTAGCCTAAGAGCATAAGCATCCATTTTGAACACCAACAAGATACTTTGGTAGTTTAGGCTTTATTGAATTAAGATTAAGTTGGATTAAAGTCTAATTAAAGTTTTAGTTAATACATTGGTTAATGATTTAAATTTGTTAATGTTATTTTTATGGGGCCAATATATGTGGCCTGTTAGCACCTTGAAAAAATTTCATGGCTTCATATCCTTTCTTTTGGTCTCTGTAGTCATTTTTGTGTCCCTGGCATAAACCCTTAGTTCAAAAATTCAAAAATGTAGCCATTGCATGAGAAACCCTTTTTTTTTTCCTAACCCTATTCTATTTTAATGTTACTTTTTCAGGCCACTTAAAATCCTAATCTGTATGTGCTAATTAAAGTCCTTTAAGTTGTTTGACGGTTAGGTTTTCATGTTCGGCGGGGTCCCTTTTATTTTTCCTAAGTTTCTACCCTGGCGGCCTTTAAATTTTCCCTAAGTCCATGTGCTAATATTTCCCAATGTTTTGGCTTATGTTTTTCTTGGGCTTGGCTCTGACAACATCTACATCTAACAGCTATCGTTAAAGTGCAACCGATGTGTCAGAGGCTTGCGAAGTTGTGATAACCGTTCATTCTCTTTGTGACGTAGCCTTTCATATCATCGGGTCCACTACCATGTAAGCACAGATGGAAATTCTTCATTGGTCAGGAACAATGAGTTGGACATTCTGTCAGTAGGACCTATTTTCAAGTAGATTCTAGATTGATGGTTGGCATATAAGCGCGTAGAATCTCAAGAGCCCTTTAGATCATGCACCATCTGTCTGATTGTCTAGGTGTTATGATCAGTAAGCGGTGGGTCCAAAGTGACACATAAGTACAAATGGCAAGTTGTGATTGGCCCATGTAGCAGTGACTTGGCAGGTGTCAGTGGGTCCTGGTATCTGACATGTCAGTGGGTCCTGACCTTGTCAGTAAATCAATGAATGACATAAGTTCTCATCGATTTTGTCAGAGGCTTGAGATCATGCAACATCCACTGATTTCTTTCAGTGTCAGAGGGTTATCAGGGTAGGGAGGAGATTCTAGATCAATTATAGGCATATAATTTGATGGGATCTTCTGACTACATGAGATTTTAAGATGGTCATCGATCTTCTAGGCAGGCCAAGGTGGGGACTTGGCGATTCTGACAAAATGGTTTAGCGGCCTGACTAATATCTATGGGTTTTACTCATTCATGGAAAAGGATAGCGGTGCTTTGATTTGACTGGCGATTCAGTGAACAAGCGTTCGCATAATCACTAACTAACTTGGCAAAGGTAAAAAGTGTTCTGCGAATTGGCGAAACCCTTTTGTTCCCAGTTCGCCAAATGTAACTAGGATAGGTTTGGTTTCCTTTGTTCACCAAGTCATAGAGTTAAAGATGGGTTAGTGTTTTCACTTCATGAATAGGAAATGTCTTGTCACATGTTCGCTAAGTGTTAACCTAGGGCTAGCAGTTGAGTTGAGAACATAAGGACCATGAAATAGAAAGATCAGATGGTCGGGACTTAAAGTTGATCGAGATTCAAATTTTGACCACTGATTTACTGCTAGCACCATGGAAGTAGCTATTTGATTTCAAATTTGAATTTGCAGAGGGTTTCCTACAACCAGAAGGACTAGAATTGAATGCTTCATGGCCGGATTTGATTTGTTTGGTGGCACTTGCAATTGCAGTGTGGTCCAAGGTGTTCCATGATCATCTGCAGGGATCTATACTATGTTTTTTGTGCTCAAGGTGTGCTGTAGGTGGCCGAATAGGTTGACATTTTGGGTGTTTCTGTGATTCTCAGTACTTGCTCAGTGAGATTTTTCATGATTGGAATCACTCCAGGATTTTCTTTCTCCTAGTTTATTGGGTTTCTTCCCCTGCATTTATTTTGTGACCATTTTCAGTGGGATTAGTGGTTGAAACCCTAACCCTAGTCACCCGAAGCTTGATGCATCCTCTTTGAGGATTCCAAGGTGACTAGTGGTGGTATATATTGCAGCATTTTTTATTTTTTAAGGGTTGTTGTTGATGGTATTATACTGAGTAAGGAGAGCTTGGATCTTGGGTTTGTTTCTTTGGCATTTTTTTTTCTTGGTAATGTATTGATTCTGAAGATTAACAAGAACACACTTGAATTCATGTCTCAAATCTCTGATTGTCTTCTTTTTCTGATTGTGGATTCATATATGTTAAGGTCACAAAGTGGATTAGCATATGGTAAACAAAGAGTATTGTGAGATCAGCTTGGAGTTCCTAACAAAGTTAGGACTAAAGCCTTTAGGGTGATTTCAGTGAGTTCATCATTAGATTGGAATTTGATGATCATGTTTGGGAGTGAGGGGAGTAACAGGCAAAGCACTTACTCTAAGTTCATGTGTGTTTGAGTTAAGGTTTAGTTGATATCTGTTATCAAGTGAATCTTTGCCTTGGTTAAGGCACTGATCCCTTCTCTAGAGGTAGTCCATCATCATCAATCACACACACATTCAAATGATAAAATATTCAATCAATTATGAAGGGGTATAGTTGTATATTATTTTGTGATTCCTTTGAAGAATTGAATCAAGGGTACACCCGCCTGAGCATTAAGGCTCAAAGTGTAGGAGGATCTCTTTTGATCCTTGTTAATAGGCCCTCTTCCTTGTAGACTTTGGAGTGGTGATAGAGTCAAATTTTTTATTAAAGTTATCCATCAAAGTATAAATCTACAAGTTGAAGATCATAGGGAACTCCCAACATGGCTAGTATATTGTTCTTTTTAAAAATAGTGTTACAGTTAAATCCTAATAAAAGTTGAAAAACATTAGTACTCTCAAAAATTAATGAATTATTTATATAAGTAATTAGAGTTCCTTTTAATTAAAATTTAATATAAGGGCATAGACTTGATCCTCATCTTCAAACTCTATCAATATATACTATGCCATGTTGGAGAGTTCATTTTCTATCATTTCTTAAACGTCCATCCTTTTGGGAAAAACCTTAGTAAAGATAAATGACTTAACCTAGGTTTTTTTCATATGGGTTAAGGGATGTAGACGAATGGTCATGAATTCTCTTAACTGTATTCTTTTAGAATTAATTAGACGAACAACTAATTAGGATTAAATTTGGAAAATATTGAAATCTTATTTTTTTTTTTCTAATTTTCCTATGTTTTAGTAAACTGCATTTTTTAGGGTCTTTGGAAATTTGTCATTTCCAAAATTTGACTCTGGCTCTTTTGAATACCTTTCCAATGCATCAAACAGTTCACAAATTGGAGCTAGGACTAGAAAGTTATGCCTTCTCCAAGTAGACCTAATTTTTATATATAGTTTTTTGTTTTTCTTTTGATAATTTTTTATAGTTTTGATAGTTTATTTGTAATAAATATTATGATGGCTCTTCATTTCATTTCCAAGGGATTCTGATGACCCTTAGGATCCATCAGATTTGTATAAACTCCTATATTTGATTAGAATGGGCCAATTTTTGGTTTGCAATCTTGTTAATATTCTCAATTTTCATGTTGAATCTTACAATACTATAGGTATCACACCAAGTATTGTAATTTGGTTTCATAAATCTGATCGACAACTTAGTAAATAAATCACAACAACTATTAATACCCCTTTTCTAAATTACTGCCTTACATTTATGACTTATGCACTTCAATTATTTGTGCAGGATGCCTCTGATAATATGGAAAGCTCACTCTCACAGATGAGGTCATGGTCATACCCCCCGGGGTCACAAGAAGGATCAACCTGAGGTAGAGAATGCTTCCCCCAAACCTCCTCAAGATTCTGATGGTGAAATTCTTTCAGCAATACAGAATCTTGTCAACATCATTCTTGTTAGAATGCCTCATGTTTCACATGTTATGTGCCAAAGTCCAAAAGGGCATATGACTTTAGTTAGAGAATGATCTAGGAGTCCCCATCCTATTCTTGTAGAAAGTCAACCAATCTCTCAACCCAGGTAGTAACAGACTCTAGACCCTCAGAGAAATCTAAGGCCTCAAACAGTCTTTACCCCACAAGCCCGACCGAAGAAGACTTCTAGAGGTGGGTGAAGTAGGTTCTTTTGGACAAGAGGTCCTCAGTATTCTAGACCTCAGGGCTTGCAAAGGTGGGTATGTAGACCCTGCTACACTTGTGGTGCCATGGGACACATTGCTAGTGTTTTCGCTTAGATAGGTATTCAACGTACAATAGCATTAGAGTCCTATGATGAGGATAGGGGTAATCCCCATAAATATTTTGTGGCAGAATTTAACCTCCTAGAAGGGTAACAAACCATAGTTAGAGAGGCCACAGGTATGTTTGGAAGAATTAATTCTATCATCTTTTGTTTTAGGTTCTACTAACTCCTTTGTTTCTCTTGTTGTGGAGTGTTGCAGGCTAGTGGTAGCTAGAAAAGATGTTAGATGAGATGTAGAATTAGCCTTGGGATCTAGGATATCCATCCCCCCCCTTTTGATAAAGGCTTTTCAAAGTTCATGACATCCCTTGTAAGACCTTTTCTAATCAATATTCTCCCTATGCATCACCTTTTGGAGGGGATTGCAGCCAACCTTGGGTACTGAGCTGAATTTAGCCCCACTTAGCTCCATGAGTCAAATAGTCAATCAGTGAGGGTTAATTAGGTGTTGGAGTTTACACTCTGCATGTATTTCATGGACCATCAGACTAGGCGGGAGGAGTACCTTCTCTTGGCAGACTTTTCCTACCATTATGAGCATCACACTATGATAAGTATTCCCCCCTATCAGGTGTTTTATCATAGACTATGTATAATGCCTTTGTGTTGGACCACTTTGAGCATAGAGTTTCTCTAGATCTTGAGTTGGTTCAAAAGTTAGAGCTCCAAGTAACCTTTTTATTTTAGACAATGTCTTAAGAAAGTACAGGGTAGGCAGTAAAACTATGCAAATGTGAAGAGTGAGGATCTTGATTTATGGATAGGGATAGTATTTTTCTATCAATGTGGCCCTAAAGGATTTCGAACCATTATGGAAAGGGCTCTAAGCTTGTGCCCGGATGGGTGGATCCTTTGTAAATTCTTAAGCAGCTAGGTCATGTTGTTATTCATCTAGCTTTGCCACCTAGCTTGTCATGCATCCATGACGTTTGTTCATGTATCAGTTTTGAGGAAGTACTTAATTGATGAATCTCATATCATATCATTGGTATACCTTACAGGTGGAGTTAGATAGGCATCTAACTTTGGAGCCCAATCACTTATTAGCATGTCGAACACTAGCTCTTCGAGGCCAAGGGATGGACCAGGTTAAGGACATGTGGGATTTCTATGAACTCCAAGGGGAAGTTCATGCCTAGGGGGGAGGATTTGAGGCCTCACCCCTAGCCCATCATAGCTTTTCTAGTTTCTACATTTGAGAAATTCTTATTCGATACTTTATTCTGATGCACTATGGTTTTAGACTCTTTCATCATAGATTTTATCACTTTAGATGTAGATGGACACTACCTTATGATGTCTGACAACTACATTGTGTTAGGATTAACAAGGCAGAAATAACAATTATGTGCAAATATAACTAATATTAGAAAACAATAAACCACATAGAAGAGAACACAAGACACAAAGATTTAACGTGGTTCACCCAAACCCTAGGCTATGTCCACCAAGAATGAGTCCAATATTATTATTATCCAGTGATTATAGCCTGATTGCAATCCATAATCCCTTACAGCCCAATTCTGTCACAAGTACTAAAATCATACATTATGAAAATCCCTAACCCTAAGCCATATTATACAATATTTTTTCCACTTTAGGGTTAGAATGAGTTATAACATGTCAGCCCAAATAACCAAAAAGTATACAGTACTCTCCTGGATAGTACTTTCCATATCAATCACCACAAGCTAACAATCTCCCACTTGCTGATTGATCAGTATCCACACTATAGAAAAAAACCTCCCACTTGGAGACTGATCCTGTAGCAATACTGCTACCCATATGAGGCTCCCACTAGATCAAACCACCCTGGACTCAACTGTACCTTTATTTTGTTCAATCTAGTAGACCAACCAAAGTTGAACAGGAGTTCAACTTCTCCCTTGTTACTACCTTTGTAAACATATCTGCTAGATTATCATCTATATGTATCTTTTCCAGCCTTAACTTCCCATCATCCAAAACTGACCGAATGAAATGATACCGCAACTGTATGTGTTTTGTCTTTGAGTGCAAAGTAGAATTCTTTGTAAGATGAATGGAACTTTGGCTATCTGTATGTAGAAAATTATACTTCTGTGGATGTCCCAATTCTTCCATGAAGAATTGAAGCCATATCATCTCCTTGGCTGCCTCTGTAGCAGCAACATACTCTGCCTCTGTAGTGGATAAAGCAACCACCTTTTGTAGTTGAGAAATCCAATCACTGCTGTCCCACCAATAGTAAATACATAACCTATAGTACTCTGCTTGCTATCTATATCTCTTGCCAAATCTGAGTCAACATAGCCTTGTACATAGTAGTAGAACCCCCAAAGTGTAAACACTTACTGGATGTACCTCTCAAATATCTGGGAATCCATTTGACTGCATTCCAATGCTCAATACCAGGGTTACTCATATATCGGCTAGCGACTCCCACTACGTGCCCAATATCTGGCCTAGTACATACCATAGCATACATTAAGCTCCCTATAGCTAAAGCATAAGGTACCTTAGAAATTTTAGTCTCTTCTTCTGGTGTCTTGGGACACATATCCTTAGTAAATTTCAAATGACCAGGCAAAGGTGTGCTGATAGCTTTGGCATTTTCCATAGAGAAATGTTGCAGCACCTTCTCAATATAATCAGCCTAAGATAGAGACAATTTCTTATTTTTCCTATCTCTACAAATTTTCATACCAAGGATTTGTTTTACTACCCCCAAATCCTTCATAGAAAAAGATTTTTCTAACTGTTGTTTCAACCCCTTAATGTGATCCATGTTAGACCCAGCTACAAGCATATCATCAATATATAAACATAAAATAATGTAGCTGTCATCATCCAACCTCTTAAAATAAACACAATGGTCAGAATGACACTGACTATATCCATGCACATTCATAAAAAAGTCAAATTTAATATACCATTGCCGATGTGCTTGCTTCAAGCCATATAAACTTTTTTGTAATCTACACACCAAATTCTCCTTACCCTTGACCTCAAATCCTTGTGGTTGTACCATATATATTTCTTCATCCAAATCACCATGAAGAAAATTTGTTTTAACATCAAGTTGCTCTAAATGCAAATCTTCAGTAGCCACAATACGTAAAACAGTACAGATAGAAGTCATCAAAATCAATATCATGTTTTTGTGCAAATCCTTTTATGACTAATCTGGCTTTAAATCTTTTCTTACCTCCATCCTCTTCTTTTATCCTATAAACCCATTTATTCTATAAAGCCCTTTTACCTGCAGGTAACTTACATAAATCCCATGTTTGATTTTTCAGCAAAGAGTCCATTTCATCTGTCATTGCAGACTCCCACTGAAGCTTTGTATCCACCTACACAACTTCATTAGAACATTCAGGTTCACCAGCATCTGTTCACAAAATAAAATACAAAGATGGAGAAAATCTTTCTGGATGTCTACTCAGCCTTGTTGATCATCTAACATTCACTGGTGTGTGTGGTATTTGTTGTTGCTATTGTTGTGGAGCATAAGGAACTACTAGAACATAAACTTGTGGAGTATCATCTAGTACTACATAGTCATTTTCTTTCTTCTCATGCTACTACAACAGATCTTTGTACAATACTTTCTCATTGAATATGACATCCCTGCTTCTTACAATTTTATGATTTTCAAAATCCCAAAGCCTATAACCAAATTATTCAATTCCATATCCAAAAAATACACATATCTTTGACTTAGCTTCCAACTTGGTTCTATTTTCAGAATCTATAAGTGCAAAAGCTTCACAACCAAAGGTTTTGAGAAAAGAATAACTCACCTTCTTACCACTCCATGCTTCCTCTGGAATACCACAGTCCAAAGGACTAGAGGGGCCTCTATTGATTAAATAAACAACAATGTTCATAGCCTCTACCCACATATTTTTGGGCAGCTTAGCATGCAACCTCATACTCGTTGCATGCTCCATTATTGTCCTGTTCATGCGTTCAACCACTCCATTTTCTTGTGGAGTCCTTGGTATAGTTTTTTGCCTAAGAATACCATTAGAGGAACAATATTCTTCAAATTTTTTGCTGCAATACTCACCACCATTATCAGATCTAAGACATTTTTAACTTTTTACCAGTCTCATTCTCAACCAAGCATTTCCATTTCTTAAAAGTTTGAAATACATAAGATTTATGTCTAAGGAAATAAATCCATACTTTTCTTGTTGCATCATCTATAAATGTAACATAATATAGAGAGCCACCAAGGGAAGATACTTGAGCTAGTCCCCATACATCTATATGCACAAGCTCTAATCTCTCATTTTTCTTTTCCTTCCCATTCTTCACAAAACTAACTCTCTTTTGTTTTCCATAAACACAACATTCACATAAATCCATATTGACACATTTCAAACCAGGTAAAACTTTCTTTGAATGAAGTAATTTCATACCTTTTTCACTCATGTGCCTGAGTCTGTTGTGCCATAGTGCTATGTCAGAATCTACAACAACGGTCTGATGTTCTTCCTGCTCAACTGCAGCCATTATTCCTGAACATTCATTTTCTTTTGAAATAATTAAAGTAGAAGGAACAGTATGACCTGTACAAAGATATAAGGTGCCTACTTTCACACCTTTTGCTACTACTAAGGAACCTTTTGAAACCTTCCAATTTCTATCATTGAAAGTAACTGTGCAACCCTCATCACCTAGTTTCCCTGCTGAAATTAAATTCCTACTTAGCCTTGGAACATGTCTTACCTCTTGTAGTAGCCAATGATTCCCATTCTACAACTTAATCTTAATTTTCCCCTTTCCAACTATCTGACAAGGTTCATTGTCTCCCAAATAAACTAGCCAAAAATCCCCTTGGACATAATCAAGAAAGTAACCTCTATGGGGTGTAGCATGAAATGAAGCCCCTGAATCTAACACCCATGAATCATCAACATTTTATAAAGACAAGAGCAAAGCATCCTCTTCGGATTTGTTACTTACCACATTTTCCTCCTTGTTTCCATCATGTTTGTCTCCTTGATCTTTCTTTTGAGACCAACAATCTTTCTTCTTATGACCTGGTTTTCCACAGTACCAGCAATCATTTGGCCCTTTGGATTCAGGCCTCTTTCCCTTTGATTTTCCTCTTGATTTCCCACAATTTTTGGAGTTGTTTTCTCTATCTCTTGTTCTACCTCTGCTTTTTGCATTCAATACACTACCCGATGTAGATGCCCCTTAGCGTTTCCTATGAATTTCCTCACTCAATATAACACCAATAACATCATCATACTTTAGGGTATTAGAACCAAAAATAGAATTACTAATAGCCATTACCAAGCCATTCTAGCTTTCTGGCAAAGAACACAAAATCAAGAGAGGCCTAACCTCTTCATCAAAAGTAATTTTAACTGAGGTTAACTAACTTGTATCTGTATTAAACTCATTCAAATTATCAGCAACTGATCCACCTTCTACTTTTTTCATATTAAATAAATGCTTCATAAGAAATACCTTGTTTGAAGCTGAAGGCTTTTCATACAACTTCGCTAGGGTTTCCATAAAAGTTTGAGCTATCATTGCTCCAATAATATTGAATGCCACTGATTGTGCCAGGCATAGACGAATACTCCCCAGTCCCTTCCTATCCAAAATATCCCATTCTTCCTGAGACATTGTTGTCTCTTTCTTGGCTACTCCCTCTAATGGCCGCCATAGATCCTTCTAATAGAGATAATCCTCCATTTGCATCTTCCATAACTAGAAGTTCTTCTCATTAAACTTATCAACCTTCAGCCTACCCTCATCTGCCATTTCTCCCACTTAACCGAGAGACTCTCCCACTAACTCGCGAGACCTGCTTCAGAGAATAAATGAAAGAATGAATGAAATAATCTCGCTCTGATACCACTTGTTAGGATTAACAAGGTAGAAATAACAATTATGTGCAAATATAACAAATATCAGAAAACAATAAACCACACAGAAGAGAACACAAGACACAAAGATTTAACGTGGTTCACCCAATCCCTGGGCTACGTCCACCAATAGTGAGTCCAATATTATTATTATCCAGTGATTATAGCCTGATTACAATCTATAATCCCTTACAGCCCAATTCTACCGCAAGTACTAAAATCATACATTATGAAAATCCCTAACCCTGAGCCATATTATACAATATTTTTGCCACTTTAGGGTTAGAATGAGTTATAACATGTCAGCCGAAATAATTGAAAAGTACGTCGGCCTCAAATTTTTTTTAACCTGGGCAAGGTCGGGAGGAAAATTGTACATTACTTTCCTGGATAGTACTTTCCTGATCAATCACCACAAGCTAACACATTGTGACACTAATATGGATCTATACTTATGGATAATCTAGTTTTATGAATGCTAGGGTGAAATGATGAGATTTATTAGGAAATTAATATCTAATGTAATTATGATGCTTTGGCTTTTTATTAAGTGTTGCAAGTAAAAATTGCTTATTACATGATGTGTGCGTGTGTGTGTTTTAACGAATGAGATAAGATAAAATTTATGTGCAAGTGAATTTCAATTGAATAGGTGATGTTGCAAGGGAATTGTAAGTTGAACATAATTGATTTATATATGTTGAGGATTATATTTCTTGGATTACTGAGAGAGATACCCTATCCTGTTATAGCTATTTAGTTTGTACAATTGAGAGAGATATTTGATACTCTTTAAATGTTAGATGCACACTACTTTATGATCTTATGATGATTACCTTGTCACATTATTATGGTCTTGCATTTATGGTAAACCTTGTTTTATGAATGCTAGGAAGACATGATGAGAAATAATTATGTCTTATTAGGTAATGGGTATTTGATGTAGTTATGATGTTATGGTTTCCTATTAAGTGGTGAAAGTAAACTTCTTAATTACATGTGTGTATATATATATGTATTCATGAATGGGAAAAGTTAAAGTTTATGTGCAAAATAATTTCAATTGATAATGTGACGTGCCAATGATTTGTTAAGTTGTTTATAATTGATTCATATATGATGTGGATTTATTTTACTTGGACTACTGATGTTGGATTTACTGTGCAGGGAAATAGACCATGGTACTATTATTGAGGATCCAAACATAGGCCAATGTGAATTCAATTCAAGCCAAGGTTGCATCTAAGAAAAGAAAAAACCTTTTTGTGTTGTATTTATTTCATTTATGTAATAAGCTTGTGATGTTTTCAATTTAAATTGTAATTTTTAATTTGTTTTGTGTAGTGCTTAAGTGGAAATTCCATGTGGCTTGTGATGTCTAAAGTTTGTTGTGTCACTTGACACTTGTAATGTACATGTGACCATGACATGACCCACTCGAGTTTGGATGCCACTAGCCTAGGGTAGTATTCTTGAGGATTCCCAAGTGAATCCCTTGGTTAGGGAGCTTGAGGAGATGTCTTGTGATAGATTTTCGAATTTGAGATTGTCATGAGTTTTTGGAGGGTTGAAAAGGTTTCTAGGCGTGTGTTTACATTTTTTAAGCTAGCCCACTTGGTATACCTATGGGTAAGGGTATTTTTAACTATAGGATAACCCATAGTTGACCAAAAGACCCATCTAAAAGTTGGATTCCCTAGATGGCCGAAAATCAACTTTTGAAACTAGACCTTTGTAAGAACACCACCCAATGAAAAGGAAACCTTATCCCTAGGTGTTTTTGGGAAGTTGTGTGGAGGCCTTTTTAGGTGGGACTCTTCATTTTGGAGAGTTTGAACACCCACTCTCTAACTTAGAGACTAGGACTAGATTTGGAAGGAGGAAAAGCATGGAAAAAAATAATTTCATCATCAACACTTGCCATTTTTGCTTTGGACTTAGGTTGGTGGCTCTAATTTGGAATTTCTTGTTGTTTCTTTTGGTATGAGAAAAATATGGTGTTTGTGTTGTAGAGTTCTTCATGTTCTTGATAGATATGTAAGGCTTGTTTGTTCTTTCATTCTTGTAGATGTGTTTTATAATTCTTGTGTTTGGTTTTGTGTATATTATGTGATTTTAAGTTGTGAAGCATTGTGTTTCCTTTTATTGTTTTGTGTTTTTTATTTGCGAGTCTCAAGGCTACACTCACCCTTGGAGGGAAGAGTAGCCTTGGGGGTGAAGTTTTTAGGACAATCCATGGATGTAGAGTCTCTCCTCAGGGAGGAGAGGGAAAAAACATGGAAGTATGGGCTCTATGTATCCATTCCACTCTTTGTTTTGGGGGTCATAAGGGAGTCTTTATGGCTTTATGCCTTGGGGTTCATAAGGGATTTTTGTGCATTTAGGAAATGGTGGAGAAGTTGTTTGTAAAGCTATGTGAAGGCTTGTCTTGATTTCTTTTGATATGGGCTTTCCAAGTATGGTTGGAAGAGCTTTTTTTAAGCCATAAGAAGGGTTGTCCTAATTTCTTTTGATATGGGCTTTCCAAGTATGGTTGGAAGAGCTATTTTTAAGCCATGAGAAGGCTTATTTTTTTGTTTACTTTTGGAATGGATCTTCTTTGCATAGGGTTTTAGTCCACTTCACCCCAAACTCATGGGATAATATGTGGCCCATTGTGTAAGCCATGGATGGGAGTTTTATTTTTCTGTATGTGTTGAATTGTTGATTTGCTCATTTTGTTTGCTTGTGTGTATCCAACCTATGTTTGGTTCCCCTAGCTCAGGACTGGTCATGTAAAAACCTAGGTTGGGAGGTGAGCATCCCATGGTCTTTTCGATTTCTTATTTTTGCATATTATGGACTTGTTTGGAGCTCTTAAAGTGGAAGATTTAGTTTGTGAAAAAGAAAAATATATATATAGAATAAATGTGTTTATGCAATGTTATTTAACAACTTTGAGATTGAAAAAAAGAGAGACTCTTGACAAATTGAGAAATAATAGGACATCTTTCTATGTAAAATAAGAGAACAGTGAATGAGTATGAGATATTTACCTTGTATTTCCCTTATCTATATGTAATGGCTAGTTGTACAAGAATAAATTTCATAGAAATATGTTTATATGGGAAGGAAGGACAATTACATATTCTATTTTTTTAGTTAAATCAATAGGATGTTGGTTATCTTCAAAACATTTTTTATATTCAGACATGTAGTGGCTAACTATTGGCCTTATAGAACTAAATCTGCACTTACATTCATATGTGAAACTTAGATCTTAAAAAAAAGAAAATATTTTGATAGTTTAATGTATCCTAATGTAAACCAATATTACCTATATACTATAAGGAGACTTAAAATAGACCTAAATAAATCATGATTAGTAATGTGCCTAAAAATATGACTATTCTTGCATGTTTGAGCATTAAGAAAATAAGAATATCAGTGCAAACTTTTATATCTATGATAAAAATAAATCTGTTCACTATGCATACTAGCATTTAAAATGAGGTTTCTTTTGTAATGGGAAAACTACGTGTATTCCTTCATTAGGTTATCAGGCATTTGGGTAGTTATAATAGTTACTCTTTTGCATTTAAAAAAAAATGGGTTACTTTTACTGGTAGATTTTTGTGGACACTACATATTCATCTTGATCTTGGTAAACCATTTTCTTGGAAAAAAAGTTGTTCATCTTGAAGAATGTGCCATTCTAAAATTTTATGTGAACTCTGGATTACTTGGTAAATACTGTCTCTTGGTCTCGATTATTACTAGTGCTCGGTAATCTTGTGTACTCGGTAACTATTTCATTTGATGATCTCTCTGCTCAGTGACTACTATGTATTAATAGCCTAGTGAACTATCTTCCTGTGTTTACCAATGGTACTGCTAAATACTAATGACAACATCTAATCCATTTAGGAGTTACATTATCTCCCTTTGGCATTAGTATCAAAAACTTATATGTATGCCGACTATAAAAGTTTGAACTCTCAAAAATTTCAAAAACCGAAATGGTGTAGGTGTAACCTAGTGACTCTTAGTAACTCCCCCTATGAACATTCTCTTAGTAGCTATACATATGTTTCCCCATTTTTTAAAAATAATGACAAATATTATACTTATAATTTTTCAAAAAAAATAGGATGGGATTTCTTTAGATTGTCCATAAGCTTCTCCCATTCTTCCTTTAGAATGTCTAGAGCCAACTGCTCTAAGATTACTTGAGAATTCATGTAAAAAATGTTCTAAGTGAAAGAAATATCAGGAGTGGTGCAACCAATGTATTCTCCTATATCACATGCTTTTTCATCCCTACCAGATGCAATAGTAAATCCTAAATGGATTAGATGGTGTCATTAGTATTTAGTTGTACAATCAGTAAACATAGGAAGACAGTCCAGTCAGTTATTAATACATAGTAGTCACCGAGAAGAGAGATCACTGAATGAAATAGTTACCAAGTACATAGGATTATTGAGCACCATTAATAAATGAGACCGAGAGATAGTATTTATTGAGTAATAGAGAGTTGACAAAAAATTTTGGAATGGCACATTCTTCAAGATGAACAACATTTTGCCAAGTAAGGAAACAGTTTACCAAGATTGAGGTGAATATTTATTATGGATGTAATCATTTAATGAATAATAATTCCTACGTAATGGTGATCTAGGTTATTTTTGTGAACCATTGATCTTAGGTTTTCTAAGACATTTTTCAACCCTAATTAGGTCAAGTTAGTTTGATATAAAATTGTAAGGATGTCATTTTGACATGCATCATGATGAAGTAGTCACACTCAAGGACATATGAAGTTCAGACAAGGTGTTAACAAAAGGATTTCAAAGGAAGTATTCAATTTAATAGAACAATAATAAGGCTACCGAGTAGTTTAGAATGATATACTCATCACAACAAGGTGATATTTTTATTGTATTTAACGGATCTGAAATCAAAAATTTTAGTTATATTAAATATAGGTCATATATCCCTATTACTCTCTAACAATTGTAGCAAATTCAAAATCTCCTAACAGAGTGGACTTAACCATTCTTAGATAAATCTCTTAAGCAAGTGCAAAAATATATTTTGTTTCTATAATGCTTTAATAGGGTAGATCTAGCTGATCTTTTTATTACTCCTAATAGGGTAAGATCACCAGAAGTGATCATTCTTGGAAGCCTTAACCAAAAACTTTATTTTTGTAGAAGTGAAGGTTTGTGGGTTCCATGTCCACCATAGTTTTTACATTCTAACAAGGGTTTCTATGATACCAAATACATTTTTCATGTGTATTGAAGTTTCATGAATCATTTATTAATTTACTTTTGTACACACAAAAGTAGTGCACTTCTCTAAGTCATTACATCAAAGGAAATCCATGGAAGGGAAACCTTCAATAGCTGCCTAGAGCTCTCTATGTATGGAGTTGCAAGATTGTAAAATTTCTCTCAGCTAGAGTTATCAAGCTTAATGACCTTGTTAGTCAACCACACAATGAGAGATTCAAGTGAAGACAAAGGAAAGAATGCCAATATCCCCAAGAATAAAATGAATGCAATGCAATGCAAGCTAATCTATGAGCATGAAAGGTGCAAACTAATCTATGGAAATGAAAGGACAATGCAACTAATCTATGAAAGGAAAGAACAAGTGTTACAAATCCTTCCTATTTAGACTATGTGAGATTAATCTATAGCATAAAGGAAATCTATACTAAAAATGCCATGATTATGCAACTATGATGTAAGAATGAAAGCTAAAATGTGATGCAACAACAATGTCTTCAAAGCTTGGATGGAAGAAAGTCTTCAAAGAGCTCCAAATGACCTAGAAAACCTCCAACATAACATTAGCATGAAAAAACATGATATGAAAGTGAAGAAGAGAGCTCTCCTTTTATAAGAAATGAAAAGGAATGGACCATGGAGATTAAGAGGCAAAAGATTTAATCAAGGGTGGAGCTTGAAAGAGGAGCAATCCATGTGCTCAAGTATCCTCCAATAGGAAAATAAGAGTTGACTTTTGTGTCCATATGAGACAAAAAGTACTTTTTCTCTTTTTATAAAATAAGAATGATGTTTTATTTGTGCAACTTAGGATAAGAGGAAAAGTGGGGGATTTTTATTTAATAAAAGGGGAGGAAATATTCCTTTTAATTAAATAAAGACTTAGGATATAATGGTTATCCCAAGGAATAATTGAAAATGATGAAATAGGATTTGATCAAGAAAATTGATATTTGAAAAATGTTGATTTTTGAAAATATTGATTTAGAGATTTGATAAATTGTTAAATGGGGGCCCAAAGTCTAGGCGACCATTTTAGGGTGCATACATTTGCCCTTCTTTGACTAATGTGTGATCATTTCGGGAGCACATACAGTCAAAGAAGTTGAAATGTGAGTTCATTTTGGGATCACATCCAAAATAAGAGATAAAAATCTCAAGTTGAGTGAAAGCTCATAAAAAGATAGCTGAATCAAGAAAATCAAGGATTAAATCCAATAGGTACTACCGCCTTAGAATCAAAATCAAAATCAGGTAGAGGAGAGACAGAAAAATGATCAAATCATAATAAAATCATAATCGAAGATAAATGATAATAGGATAACCATTAGGAAGTGAAAACATGCCCGAGTGATGAATTAGAAGAAAAGAAATGGGGTGAATGGAAGACTAGAAGTTTGAAAGACATGAAAAGGAAGAAATTCCATCAAAGATTAAAGAATTATGCCTCAAAAGCTCAGTCAACTACACAAAAGAAAGAGAAAATTTTGAAATGCAATTTTGACTATCAAGATGACCTCAGATTTAAATTTTGAGTCTGAAAATGGATCCAGAACATCGAAATTAGCTAGGGGTGCAATTTTTGCGCAATTCCAAGGTGTTTTGAAAATTGGTCTAAAAAGTCAAAAGGCTATATAAGGGGTCAAAAAGGTGTGATATGAAAGAAAAGAAGTGAAAGACATGATCAAGAGGAAGCGAAAGGATGAGTGCAATTGACCGACTAGTCTATAAAAGATAAAGGAGAGCTCTCTCCATATGCAAAATTCAAAACTAATCTAACATGAACCTAGAAATGCAAGCTACTATGAAAAGTGGTTGACTTGCAAGGTCACAATGCCAATAGACATCTAATAATCATCATCGAGATTTATTGGTAACATCATAAGATCATACAATACTCACTAGTATGACTATGGGTATATGAATATGATCTATATCAGATAGGAATGTGGAAATCTCACCTAGACACCAAAGACATGTAGGTCAAGATGACTAGTGCAGTGAGGTTCCCTAAGTTTAATATGGCAAGCTTATACTCGCATCGAGACACAAGAATGTCAAGATGACTATAAACATGCACTCACATAAAAAACAATCAAGGATAATACCTTGTTAATCTCTAGTGTCAAGTAAGACCAGCATAAATGCTCATGAAAGTTAGGATCAACGAAATATACCCACAAGAAGATAAAGAAATAAAACATGTTCTCATACCCTCAGTCTTCTAGCTATGCATCATCGAAAACTTCTCAGGGAGAGACCACTCATCAAAGAAATCCTCATAGATAGCACACAAAGAAAAATAAAGTCAAGCAAATCTCAACGAGTTGATTGTCTAAGTGCGTGTGTGTAGGTCATAGAGTCAAACTTTGAGTATCAAATTTGATAATGAGAGATATCACATCATACTAGACTATGGGTAAGACATTTGATAAGTGTTGAGAAACACTCGACGCAAGGGTAGTGTTGAGAAACACTATTTGGGGTGGTGTTGAAAAACACCTATTGTGAAATGCCCCAAGAGACAAATGCACCCTAAAGATCAAAGCTAATACAGTTATGCCCCCTAGACAAAGACAAAGGCCAATTCCAAACTAAGGCAACAAGGTCAAGGCATTATGGAGAATGGCTAAGTGTCAAGGATGCATGCTAAGAAATAGGGGTGTAAAGGCCTCAAGTAGTGCCTATTTTCAGGTTTTCACCACTTCGAGATTTTTATTTTTTATTTTTTCTCTTTCTTCATTTTTTTGTATTTTTTGCTACCAAGGTGCCATTTCCAGGTTTTCGCCAAGCCACTTTTTCCATTGTTTTTGAATTTTTTTGAATTTTTTGCTAGTTTTGATTTTTTTGTATTTTTTTAGGACTTTATATGCTTTTTAGGATTTTTTCTGCATCATATATGAATTTTTTTTTTGGTATTTTTTCAAGATCATAAAATATGTACAAAGGATGCCCCCAGACTAAACATGCATCATGGATAGAAATTCTTGACGTACAAAACATTGATGGGATCAGGAAGCTGCTCTCCATCCTCATCAGATAACAAGTAAGCACCTGCCCCAAAAGTAGCAGTAATGATGTATGGTCCAAGCTAATTAGGTTTGAATTTTCCCTTTTGCTCTCGGTTCTGTTGATTCTTAGGATTCTCACACAAGACAAGATATCCTACTTGAAATTCCCTAGGGCAAACCTTCTTATTGAATGCTTTGGACATACGCTTCTGATACACTCTCATATGATCAATGAAGCCTTGCGCTTCTCATCTAGAAGTTCCAATTCCTGTAACCTCATGGCATGATAGTCTTCATCTATTATCAAACCTTTGAGAGAGACTCTAAGTGAAGGGATCTCTACTTCTAAAGGTAATACTACTTCAGCACCATAGGTAAGGGCAAAAGTAGTAGCCCCTGTAGGTGTGTGAATACTTGTCATGTAAGCCCATAATGTTAGATTGATTTACAAGTGCCAATCCCTACCATTCTTGTGCACTATCCTATGAAGAATCTTAAGAATGGTTTTATTAGAGGCTTCTGCTTGTCCATTTCCTTGTGGAAAGTAAATGGAGGACCAATGTTGTTTGATTTTAAACTTTTTGAAAAGGTGTTTAAGGTCCTTATTCTTAAATTGACCTCCATTGTTAGTGATGATCTCAGAAGGCACTCCAAACCAACAAATGATATGATTCAGAATAAACAATGAAACTATCTTGCCCGAGGCAACAAAAAGTGGGATAGCTTCCACCCATTTTGTGAAATAATTAGTAGCCATAATAATGAACTTATGTCCACTTGATGAGCTGGGATGAATCTTCCCAACAAGGTAAAAGGCCCAGCACTGAAATGGCCAATGAGAAATAGAAGGAATCAGCTCCCTACCCGAAGCATGAATCAAGTTTCCATGTTTCTAACACTTTTCACAAGACTTAGCAAAGGCTACTGCATCTGTCTACATTATGGGCCAATAATACCCCACCCTAAGCAACCTTCAGGCCATGGCAAGACCATTGGAATGTCCACCAAAAATGCCCTCATGGATGTCTGCTAACCCTTGGTCAAATTCCTCCTTTTCCAAGCACCTAAGAAGTGTTTCGTCTAAACCCCTCCTATACAGATCACCGGAGATAAGGGTGTGGTGAGAGGCATTGCGGATTAGATTCCTCATTCAGAATGGTTGAATATTTCAAGGATGATGCCATCATGAAGATATGAATAGATAGCTCACCATAATGGGAAGACTCATTAGTGACCAAGGTACAAATGACGTGGCTTTCAGAGGAATCAAAGATGGGATGGTGTAGCTCTTCCACCAGGAATTCAAATCTTGATTCATGTTGTTCCAATTGAAGGAGTGAAGCTAGTGTAGCCATAGCATCTGCAGCCTTGTTTTATGCTCTAGGGATTTGTTGAAATGTCACAAATGTGAAATAACATTGCAATGAATCAACCATCTTTTTTTAGGGTATCAGTTTATCATCCTTAGTTTGGTACTCTTCATTTAATTGGTTGATAATTAATTGTGAATCCCCAAAGACATGTAACTATATTATATTCCACTCTATAGCCATCTTAAGTCCATTGGTTAGAGCCTCATATTTTGCAATATTATTTGTGCATGGGAACAAAATTTTGTAAGACTTAGGTATGTTGTACCCATGAGGAGAAATAAATAATACTCCAACTCCTGATCCATTTTGCATATTTGAACCATCAAAAAACATTTTCCAAGTATGCATGGTCATGTACATTATATGCTCATCTAGGAATTCTACTTGAATAGGCATGCTATCCTTGACTGGAAAATCAGCAAGTTGATCTGTGATAGCCTGCCCTTTTATAACGTTATGCTCAATGTACTCTATATCAAATTCTAACAAAACCAACATCCACTTAGCAAGTCTACCCATGAGAGCAGCCTTACCAAGAAAATACTTAAGAGGATCAATTTTTGCAACAAGATGTATAGTATGGGCAAGCATGTAGTGTCACAACTTTTGAGAAGCAAACACTACCGCAAGACAAGATTTTTCAATACTATTATAATTGATCTCATAAGATACTAGAGTATGACTAATGTAGTAGATGGCTCTTTCCTTCCCAGTATCATCAAGTTGAGCCAACAATGCCCCCAAGGAAGATTTTGTCGCTGAGATGTACAAAATTAATGGTTTTCTTGGGATAGGAGGCATTAAAATTGGAGGATTAGCCATGTATTGCTTTATTTGATCTAGGATCTTTTGGAAATCCTCATTCCAAGCACATGTGGCTCCCTTATGCAATGTCTTGTTGAATGGTTGTGCTCTATCTGCAAGTTGTGAAATAAACCTTCGTATGGATTGGAGTCATCCTTGGAGACTTCTCATCTAACTAATGTTCTTAGGAGGTCGCATATCTAATATAGCTTGAACCTTTTCGGGATCCACCTCTATTCCTTTAGTTGAAATTATAAATCCTAGAAGGTTACCTGAGGTAACCCCAAATGCACACTTTTTCATATTTAGTCTTAACTAAAACTGCTCCATTTGATCTAGAATTACTTCCAAATCTTCTAGGTGTGTATCCATTTTCTTAGATTTAGCCAAGGTATCATCCACATAATCTTCCATATTTCTATGCATCATATCATGAAATATTGTGGTCATAGTTCTTTGGTATGGGGCTCCTGCATTTTTTAATCCAAATGGCATCACGTTCCAACAAGAGGTTCCCCATGCACATGTGAAGGCTATCTTTTCTTGATCCTCAGGAGCTATTTTTATTTGGTTATAACCAGAAAAACCATCCATTAAAGAGTATATCTCATAGCCCACAGTCATATCCACTATCATGTCTATGTTAGGGAGCAGAAAGTCATCCTCTGGGAAAGCTTTGTTAGGATCTCTGAAATCTATGCATACACGAATGGACCAATCATGCTTTGAAAATGGAACAATATTTGAGATCCACTTGGCATAGTCGATAGCTCTAATAAATCCTACTCCTAAGAGCTTTTCTAATTCAGCCTTAACAAGGAGACCTATGTAAGGATGCATTTTCCTCAATTTCTATTTTACTAGTTTAATTCTTGGAGCTATAGATAAGTGATGCATAATGAGATTAGTGTCAAGCCCTGGCATGTCTGCATATGTCCAAGAAAAATTGATTTTCTTATTTTGTAAGAACTTTGTGTATGCCTCTTTTTCTTGCACTGATAGAGACTGAGCTAGATGAATCACTTGTGGAGCCTCTTCCATATTCAAATTTACTAGTTGTGTAGGCTCAATAAGAACTGATGACCTATCTTGGAAATAACTTGGCAGGTTATTAAGTACCTCATCCTTAGGCACTTCAAAGAGGTTTTCACCTTTAGATATGTCTTTTATCTTTACTATTTTGGGTTCTAATACTGCCACAAAGTGGTTTTCACCATCAGAACCATTTCTCTTTTTTTTCTTTTCTTTTATTTTTTGACTAAGGTACTTAATATCTGGCTCCATCATTCTCATTGTAGGTTCACTAGTGGAAGAGACTATGGGTTCAAGAGCATTCAAGTAGCGGGCTATCTTGTAGTCGTTGTGAAAAGTGAGGAGCTGAGGCTCTTGACAAAGTTGTGACCAATCAATCAAATGATGGTTTACAAGGGGTAGGTCAATGACTGGTTTAACATTATTGATACAAAAAGCATTATCTCGGGTGATCACATGATTAGGATCTATCAAGTCTAACTCTAAGATACCCAAATTAGGGCTCGTCTTACCAAATGAATTGTCATCCACTAAGGAAATTAGAGGAGTCCAATCCTCTAGTCCTACACTAGGCTTGTTGGCCACATCAAGTTGAGTACTATAGGTATGGACAACATCCATGTCCAAATCAACTGTTGCATCTAAAAGAGAGTCCCACTCAAACTCATCTGAATCTATTTCTGAATCTTCATCAGGGCATCTTGATGTAGAAGCCTCAAGATTGTGAAGGGTATCCCCTTCTCTAGCATTTGTGTTTGTGCTTATAGTTGTTAAGTCATCTAAATCCCCCCAAAGGAGATTTGTAGAAGGCACCCAATCATCAATCATGTCTTGCTAGTTTTGAAGATTGGGTGTATAATCTGAATCACTGTCATTATTTGTTGCAACTAGGATAGGGACACTTTTCTTCTTTCCATTATCAAAGCCTAGGCCAACCATTGACTTATTCCTATGACCAAAGAGAGCATGGTTGAGTGGTTCAGCCTTGGCATCTAACCTGTGACTGAGAAGGCCATGACCTGGGTAGCCCATGTTCTTAACCAAAGTATACCCTCTCCCGTAAGCTTTAGGAGATGGCGCAAAATTCTCATTGTGTTGATACTTTTCTTCTCTATAAATACAATCTCTAATGGCTACCTCCTCTTTCTCCTCATGAATAGGTACTGAGGACTCTTAAAACTTTCCAAACAAGGTCATAGCTAAGGATGAAGGTTTCCTCTCATGTGAAGGTTTTCCATAAGACCTAGGGGAGATTGGCATTTTTGTGAAGGTTTCCATTTGGTAGTCTCCCATGCCAAGGTCTATGGACTTAAACTTACTCTTACACTACTCAAGAGCAACATCAAAATTATCAACCTCTCTATTCAAAGGAACATGAGAGCTAGTTCAAATCACATTAACAGATAATGTGCTATCCCCTGGTATGCATACTTCAACTCCATTGTAAGGGAACTTAACACATTGGTGGTAGGTAGATGACACCGCTTACATGTCATGAATCCATTACCTACCCAACAAGATATTATATGCCAAAGGTCTAGCATCAACAATCTGGAACAAAATGTCCTTTTCCATAGGACCGATCATGACAGGAAGAACAACCAATCCCTTAGAGCTTCGCTCTGCTTCATCATAGGCTTTAATTGTGATCTTCTTCTTAGTGTCAATTAATTGCTCAAAATATCCCAAATCTTTTAATAGACTCAAAGAGAAAATATTGAGCCCAACACCCCCATCTATTAACACATGCCTAACATGGGTTTTGTGGATCATGACCTCGATAACAAGGGCCAAATTATGTGAATGGCTTAATGCTTTATCGTCCTCTTCTAAAAATGTGAGGTAATGAGGACTAGCAAGGTGATTGACCATGTTCTGGAATTGATCAACATCTATGTGATTAGGAACATTAGCTACTCACAAAGCATCCTCAAGGACATGCCCATGTCTAGGAGACAATTCTAAGAGCTCAAAAATGGAAATTTTCACTGGCATTCACTATAACTGATCAACAATGTTGTAACTCACATTAGGACAAATTGTAGACTTGGGAGGAACACTTTTGGACATTGGTTGCTTGGATTTTTTAGAATTAGGACCCCTAATGATAATAGGACCTTGGGACTGACTCCTAGTAACAACATTGAGAGGCTGAGATGACCTTCGAGATTGAGGACCTCTAAGCACAACAACGGGTCCTTCATCAAATATGGGAGGTGAGTTTACATCATAACCATAGGGATCTTTCCCTCTCATCATGTTGACCTCATTGTCCACAACTTCAAGCATATTGATGACATTTTCTACAGCTGTATAGGTATAATTGATTGCGGCCTTGCCATTCTTGTTTTTAGAAGCCTCCCCCTTCTCATACTTGGGTAAGGGCTCCTTAAAGGCCTCATGGTATTTATTTGTGGTCAACCCATCAACTTGTAATTTCCCAATCTCAATAAGGTCTTGAACAAGATGTTTAAGTTTTAAAAAAAATTCAATGTCATGTCCAATCCCATTGTGGTATACACAGTAAGCTTTCTCATTCCACCAATAAGGTTTAGGATCTAGTATGAAAAACTTTGTAGGATCCTAAGGTTGTGCCAAATTATGAGCAATCAAGGTCTTAAAAATATCTGCATAAGAGTCTCCAAGCTTAGTAAATTGCCTCTTCCTTGACTTAGAGTTATTTTGATACTTAGGCTTGTGCTCTTGTTGATCTGAGGATGTCTACAGCTTTGTAGCTTGAACTGCATTAGATAGATTAAGAACTCCTTGTTCCTTAGGTTGTGGAGAGTCAACAACTCCATCATTGACTACTTGCTTATTTTTGTTCCAATATGAGTTCTTTTTATCCTTATTGTTGTTGTTATTGTTTTGGCCATTGTTGTTGTTACTTTGTTTGGCCAAAATACCTTGTTCTTTTAGAACATCCTCGATGCGACATGCGGTTTCTACCATAGTGTCAAAAGAATTAAAGACCATTTTTCTAACTTCTTATCTTAATTTTGGCACTAGATTGCTCACAATTATATCAATCCTTTCTTCCTTGGGGATGGTCCTAGAATATTTGGAGCATAAGTGTCTCCACCTTTGTAAAAATGTCACAAAGGGTTCCCCCTGATTTTGTTTTAGCTTTCACAAATCAAGCATGGTGACCGACCTTGATAGATTATATGCAAACTGATGCACAAACCTTTGGACAAGTTCTTTGAATGTTTTAACAGGAGGGGTAAGGTTAGTAAACCACTCCATAGCTTGGCCTTTAAGGCTCCTTGGGAATAACCTCATAAGGTAGGAGTCCTCATGATGAAATTCAAAGCTCATGATGTAGAACTATCATACATGGTCATGGGGGTCACCACTACCATCATATTTGTCATATGTGGGGATTTCAACCTTTCTAGGAAAATCTACCATAACCACACTTTTGTCAATGGGATTGGGACATATGGAGTCCAAATTGAATGTATTCTTTGGAGCCATCATTTTTTCCATATTCTTTTGCATCTACTTAATCACCTCATCAGTTGAAGGGTTTTGCTTCTTGATCTTTTGGTCCACATCAAAGTTGTATGGGACTTTTGCACCCTTATTGATTAGACTTTCCAAGAACTGATCCTTATTTTATTCCACATACTTCTCCACATATTGTTGGAAGGATGGTTCTTGTTGCATTGTCATGAAATCAATAGTGTCAAAGCTGGCATTGCTTCCTCCATGTTGAGAGCCATGACGAGCTCATTGGGAGGGTTGTCTTGAAAGTCTAGGAGGTGATTGTCTCCTATGATGGTCATATTGAGAAGTCCTTCTTCCTCTAGGACTAGGTGATCTTGATGGGGTCCTTGATCTTCTTCTAGTTCTTGGACTTGGTGAGGGAGTAGATGGGGGTGAGTTGGTCCCACTATTGGTACCCCTCATGTTATATTGATTATGGAGTTGTTATGCCAAGAGCCTATCTTGTTCTTCTTGGGTGGCTCTTCTCTTGATTTCTAGCAAAGCTCATTCCTCATCTTCCAATTGTTTGAACTTTTCTTTCGTAGCAGTTTGTTCATCCAAGAAAGCTTGTTTTTCTCTCTCAATGCTCTTTAAGCTCCCACTTGTGTATCGTGGGGTGTCTCTAAGTGGAGAAGGTTGTATTGAATGTATGAATATGTTGGCTACATTGATATGAGCATCACCTAATTCATTGTTTTGGTCTTCATGTTGTGACTATGCATCTGAGTGAGCTTGTCTATAATGTGTTTCAGCTCGTTGGTGAGCATCTAGATATCTTCTATTGATAGGAGGTGACCTAGGTGGACTATCAGAAGAAGACCCAGCAAACATCGTGTTACCCCTATGTCATTGGAAAATGTCATCAAGAGTTTGATTCATTGCTTCTCTTTGTTGTCTAGTGAAGGTGTAACTCATGTCAATATTTGATGAAAAAGGTGCTAAAGAGGTACTCAATTTGTTAGAATTACTCTTTGGGTTAAAACAAACCTCAGACTCACTCTTAGGGGATTGATCGAAAATGGGTTCTTTTTCCTTTCACTGTTGACGAGTCTTAACTAAGGGTAACTAATTAAAGACAACTAGGGGTCATTTTCCTTGATTCACTTGGTACCTAATTGTAATTGACATGAAAGAAAAGGATTCTTGATGATAAGGTAACCTCTCAAAGTGTCAAGACCAAACTAGGATAATTAAAGTTCTCTAATGTCCAAAAAGAGATGGTAAGATAGAAATTGCAAAAGGCATTACCAACACTATCAAAGAGGTGCTTAAATCAAAGGATCAATATCCTTGCACATTTGAACCAGGAGGATGGACTTAGCCAAATTGTATAATTAAAACTAAATTTGAATGGAAATGATTTGGACAAAAAAGAGGACTAAAATTCTCCAAGAATGTTATCAACAAATCTAGAGATATACTTTTTCAACAAGGATAATTTTTAACTTGGCAATTTTTCACAAGATGACTTTGTAAAATCAGAGGATACTAATCCAAGAGGCCTAAAAATAGGAACTCAAGGTATAGAAAAGTTTCTAGCAATAGGGTAAATTACTCGCTTAAAAATCTAGTCAACTAAGAAAAGTCTGAAAATGACTGAAACCAGGCAGATAGTAGAAAAATTCCAGGCGATACTTTCAAGGCAATCCAGGCGATAGTTTGCAGTGAGGCAATAGTTCATCTTAAGCCAGGTGATAGTTCTTAATATACCTGGGTGATAGTTTCTAGGTAGGCGGGGTGATAGTCCAGTAGGGGTGAACTATCGCGCGATATTTCTCTCCAAAGGGCACAATACTATTGTAGAATTGTATGACTCGTGACCAGTGAAGTGCAAAATCTTAGTTTTTGGGACTGTTTGTTTGAAAATTTTGGTCTGAGGGTTGATTTTTTGGTTTCAATCACAATGATAACAGTAAATTGAGAGGTTTGCAAATAGTATAGGATCAAACATGTCTTCAAGCACTTGAAACAAGGGCAAAAGCAACCTTGCCAATACAAATAATTGTGATATCAAAATGAACAAAAGCTATGAATGCTACCGAGATGTTTGAATGTTTAAGAACGTTAACACTGGTATTACACAATCGAAGACACTTCAAGAAATATCTATCCTAGAAAGTTAAGGTTCATTACTTATCAACTTGGCCCACAACTTGATGTCCCCTCGCCTCACACAAAGTGGTTACCCACAATAGATGTTGGCTTTGTCATGGAAGTGTCAAAGACACAACCAAAGGAACACATATGGTGAGTATCTTGGGGTGATGCAGGTTATTCCACTTGGATCAATCCTTGCACCAAAAAGTTAAGCGGCTAAAATAAGGTGGCTTCTAACTATGGTTCTTAATAAGGGCTTCCATTCACAGCACCCCTCTTGCTCCTCATAAAGGACTAGGACCTTGTAGCCTCAAGAGTACCTTAAGCATTCTTGCTTGACATTTTCCTCATGGTCACAATCCCACAAGTTACTCACATCAAGCGAAGACAAGTACTATGTCTACCAAGGTTTTGTGTCCTTGGTAGCCTTGAGATTATAGTGGGTTAGAATAGCTCAGTATTAGCTTGTCCCCACTTGGGTCATTCCTATTGATTGCTCAAGAGAAGGCCCACTAAAGGATTCTAAATCTAAACAAAGAGTAGATCAATTTTTGAGGTTCAAGGTTTTTGGTTCACCACAAGGGTGAAGAGCATACTCCCCTATCTCAAAAATTTCTCCCAAACACACCAAGAAAAGTTCATTTACCCTCTTGTTTTCAAAATCTAAAGATGGGTCAAGATTTTTTGGCTCACCACAAGGGTGAAGAGCATACTTCTCCTACCACCAAAGATTCCTACAACAAGATATTATGTGCCTACCAAATGAAACAACTAGTATATGCCACACTCAACAAAGAAAGCAATTAAACAAAAACTTGATTGGGTTTTTATGCTTAGGGTAGCCCTGCAAAAACCATTAGTAGCCCTCTTTGACATGCGTTCTTTTAAGAAAAATTTTCAAGCAAGAGGCACCTACAACCACAACTTGTTAGGTCCACAAGGTTAAAAAAATAAAAAATTAGATAATCTACAAGTAAAATAGCTAATCAAATGGTAAAATTTGATAATGAAACTAGCATGGTTGGATTAGGCTTGGAAAGACCTTTCCAATGATATATCACACTTCAATTTTTGATACCGTTTGCAAAAATTTCTCAAAAATGGGTGCCCATTTTCCAGAGTGGCATGGAATTGAAAATGCTAAAATTTTCAAACAGATAGCAGAGAACCCGGAACTTGCAAGATAACCAAAATAGCTCAAAAAAAACTCACTGTCGGGTACAGGTGATAGTTACAGACACCAAAATTATCGTGCGATACTTTTCAGTATATTGGGGTGATAATATTAGTCTGTGTGATACTTCACTCTATACCAGGTGACACTTCGCCTGAGACCAGGTGATATTCTCTACAATAGCCAGGTGATACTTTCGACACACAAAAGTACACACAAAAGTAGTGCACTTCTCTAAGTCATTACATCAAAGGAAATCCATGGAAGGGAAACCTTCAATAGCGACCTAGAGCTCTCTATGTATGGAGTTGCAAGATTGTAAAATTGCTCTCAGCTAGAGCTATCAAGCTTAATGACCTTGCTAGTCAACCACACAATGAGAGATTCAAGTGAAGACAAGGGAAAGAATGCCAATATCCCCAAGAATCAAATGAATGCAATGCAATGCAAGCTAATCTATGAGCATGAAAGGTGAAAACTAATCTATGGAAATGAAAGGACATGCAACTAATCTATGAAAGGAAAGAACAAGTGTTACAAATCCTTCCTATTTAGACTATGTGAGATTAATCTATAGCATAAAGGAAATCTATACTAAAAATGCCATGATTATGAAACTATGATGTAAGAATGAAAGCTAAAATGTGATGCAACAACAATGTCTTCAAAGCTTGGATGCAAGAAAGTCTTCAAAGAGCTCCAAATGACCTAGAAAACCTACAGAATAACATTAGCATAAAAAAATATGATATGAAAGTGAAGAAGAGAGCTCTCCTTTTATAAGAAATGAAAAGGAATGGACCATGGAGATTAAGAGGCAAAAGATTTAATCAAGGGTGGAGCTTGAAAGAGGAGCAATCCATGTGCACAAGTATCCTCCAATAGGAAAATAGGAGTTGACTTTTGTGTCCATATGAGACAAAAAGTACTTTTTCTCTTTTTATAAAATTAGAATGATGCTTTATTTGTGCAACTTAGGATAAGAGGAAAAGTGGGGGCTTTTTATTTAATAAAAGGGGAGGAAATATTCCTTTTAATTAAATAAAGACTTAGGATATAATGGTTAGCCCAAGTTATAATTGAAAATGATGAAATAGGATTTGATCAAGGACATTGATATTTGAAAAATGTTGATTTTTGAAAATATTGATTCAGGGATTTGATAAATTGTTGAATGGGGGCCCAAATTCTAGGTGACCATTTTAGGGTGCATACATCTTTGATGTAGTTACATTTCAATTATACTATTGAATTTATGTTGAATATAATTTTCATAGTCAGTTATTGAAGTTGACATTTACAAGGTTTACTTTGAAATTTTTTAAGGATACTGAGTCACCCCTCCCCTCTTAGTATACATCATTCCATAATTCCAACATTACCTAGTATTTCCTACCTATCTTTGTACAATTTAATTATAATAATACATATATAACTTCCATAGATAAATAATTTTTTTGTGAAAGATTGATGTACACACATATATATGTTATCCCATGCTTAGACCAATATAAGTGTAGTATCACAACCCAAAGATAATGCCCCATGGTATGAAATGTCAATTTTTTAATAAAATATTATTTCTAAGACACAAGGCCACCATACATAAAGTAGAGTGTCATTATACATCCCTACTATCATATTAGCCAAACACATGAGGAAACCATGTTGTCTCCTATGAAGAACTAACACCCTAGATGCTACTTTAAATAATAATCCCAAGTAGTCATCATATGTCTCCATCATATCCTTCCATATGATCTCATAATGTCTAAATCCTAACTCTACCTTAGTACAATCAAATAAACCATACAAACCCACAACCCCTTCCCATGGTAAATATTCTATCCGCTCTCCTCTAAATGGTAACCTCAAAATCCTCCACCCATCCTCCAAATTTAGTGTGTACTCTCTAGTAGGTAAGTGGGAAGAAGAGTTCTTTTAGTTAAATCTCTTATGTAGTGTAGTGCAATCAATCCCTTGTTTTCCTTAATCTGGAGAATACAACTCATATGTAGTAATCCTACAAAATCTAGGTTCTCTTGGTCATGTTGGGTCATATGATGTATATATGCAAGTGTTCTAGGATGATTCTTAGAGTAATCAGGACCGAGTCTACAATACAATAATGTAAAGGAAAATAAAACATTAGTTAAGAAGTAGAGTCCTAAATTCAAACTTTTAACCAAGCATGCAAGTTCTAATTAAGTCACATCTTTAAATGCATTTATAAATTACATATTTCTCCAAAAAGTCCAAATGTGTTGAAACATGTATGCAAATCCATTGAATTAACTTTCTATGATAAATCAAGAAAATCTGCTTAATCATTCTTGCATGGATCTATCCCTATGCTTTCATCGCTCCATCCACCTAGTTGTGTTACATATTCAATATATGTGTATCACTTCAAACATATTTGTGCATCATTTATAAACTATAAACTAGGATAATACATTTTAATTGTGTTGATTTTCCAATGGCTACAATAAATTTGACTACCAAATGTGTTGATTTGTTTATATTCAACCAAAAACATAGAGAATGAAAGAACCAAATATGAGACAATAAATGTGTAATTAACAAAATAATTACAACTAGTATCACACCCTCTGGCCACTGGACCCACTCACTTATGTGAAAAACCTCTATCAATCATCATTTCTCCTCAAACTTGATCATAAACCTTTTCTTAGATCCTCTTAAATCCAAACCTCAAATTTGCACAAATGACCTTGAAATTGACCCCTAGGCCCTATTTATCCGCCCCCAATCCTCCTCGTTGAAAGAGAAACCCATCCCTTTTGTGCTAGCCATGTACAATTTTTTTTTCCAAAGCCCATAACTTTTGTCGAACATAGCCTCTAAATTTTTATCTATTTATTTATTTTTATTCCTAGTGACTCTATTCAAAAATTTAGATCATTTCCATATTTTTTGCTCAATTTTTCAAGAGGGAAACATATTACCTTGCTGCTACCATGATCCTACTGATGCATATCTATGCATGTTTTATACTAATTATTCTTTGAAATAATGATTAAAAACATATTGTCTCAAAGATGGGCACCATGTAAACACTAAAAATTATCTTTGCACCTACACGAGACATTTTAACTAACATTCAAATAAATTAATTCAATAATATTTAATAATTATTGAATTGGTGTCATTCTTCCTAAGTTTGAATTTCAAACCCATTATTCCTTTCAATTCCAATAATTTAATATTTTTATTTAATATTCATTCAATATTCTCTAATTATTCCTATACATACATGCATACATACATAGATACATACATAGATACATACATACATGCATACATGCATACATACATAAATACATACATACATATGTATGTATGTATGTATGTATGTACACATGTATGCATGTATGTATGTATGTATGCATACATACATACATACATGCATACATGCATACATAGATACATACATACATATGTATGTATGTATGTATCTATGTATGCATATATACATACATACATGCATACATGCATACATACATACATACATACATATGTATGTATGTATGTATCTATGTATGTATGCATGTATGTATGATGTATGTATGTATGTATGTATGCATGTATGCATGTATGCATGCATGCATGTATGTATGTATGTATGTATGTGTATCATCTTAAAATGGAATAACTTCTATCTTGATAGGTTTAGCACCCTCATTTAGTACATTTTTCATGATATATTTGCATTTAGGATGCATTTGCACTTAGTTCTAAATTTCTAGGTAAAATTAGGGTTAGGATATTGAGGATTCTCCTTGACTTCCCTTATCTATGGCTCTATTTTCTAGGTAGGATCTAGGTATTTGTCCTCCTAGTCCTCATCACATTAATTCTAGGTCTTTGTGCCCTTTTCTAGCACTCTGCTCTATTTTCTCATCATTCCAAGTCTCTGGCTGACCTTGAAACTAGGCTTGAACCTTTGGGCTAGGGTTGAGGTCGACCCTGACCTAGGTCATGGTCGAGGTCGACCTTGACCCCTATCGGGTTTTCATCCCCCTTTTCAAATCTTGGACACAACAGGCCCTAAAATCAATGTCGGGTCTCTAGATTTGAATGCAAAAGGGTTTTAAGTTAAAATTCATTTATTTCTTTTCCCTCCTTGGTTATTGTGATTTGACCATAATTCAAGGTGAAATTGGAATTATGGGCCCTTACATTGCCTGAGGAGCCTTGCTTTGAAATCTCTAAATAAGAACTCTCTTTTTCTTTCATTTTGACAATCAAGTATCCATCAAGTGGACACACAATCAATTGAAGCAAGTAAGTGATGGTGAAGTGATGATGCAAGATTGCAAGAGGATGATATAGAAGATCAAGACATTATTGATATTAAGAATTTTTTTGGACAAGCCATTCAGGACATTCATTTGGAGCAAGAAAGATTCATTCTTCCTTGATCCACCCTTTTCAACATTCAAGCATTCAAAGATACACTCATGGGGTAGCAATTACAGATTGTGAGTTTGGTAGGAGTACTTTAGCCTTGGGGGCCTGGTATTCTTTCTTTATCATATTAAAATCTATGCATTGCTCTCTAATTACAATTCATGCTAGGGTTTTTAATCTAGAGGATTAGATCTTGGCATTGAACATTCAATACACACACATATTTTATTACATTCAGCTATTCGTGGAGGTGGACATCACCAAAACTAGGGTTTGACTAAGGCAAAGTTCTATATAGTGACCCCAAAACACCATTTTTAGATATCTACAGTCGTTGTTTCAAGAGTTGTAGAGAAGATTTGAGTACCCTTTTTGACAAACTTCCAGGATCCAGGATCTGCAAATAGAGTTTCTGTCAGAGAAGTATAGGTAAAGGTCGACATAAAGGGGCACGATTGTGCCCAGGGGTAAGACTGTGCCCCCATATTTGGGTCAAGGTTGAGCTTTCTCAAAAAAGAAAAAAGCTTTCTCAGTTTTCTCTATCTCTATTTTTCTATCCCAGATCCGGTTGCAAAATTTCCTGAAACCCTATACAGATGCCAGAAAATAGGTATTTTCAGATCAACTTTATTATGAGGTATGTATTTCATTTTATTTAAGTTCGGTATTCTTTACAATAATTTCCAAAGTTACATTAATTATCATTTCATTTTACATGTTAGGTGGTAAATATTGTCTTAGGATCTCTATTAGGTACATTGTTCAAAACCCTACCTATCCCTTTCATTTTCCTACCTTACATTTTCTCTTTGGTGTTAGATTTATATTTTGTGTTAGATCTTACATGCTTATAGAAATAAATTTCTTTTTATATTTCAAAAATACAAAAATATTTACATTTTTCATGCTTGTAGTGTTACTTTGTGTTCAACATGTATGATTTGTTTTGAATACTTTGATGAGGATTTTATTGTGAAATAGGATAGATCTCTTAATGAGGTACATGGAAGTGAGGATGAAAATTGTTCAAATGAGATCTCCATTGATCCTATTCCTATTTCACTCTCCACAACCTCTTCAATTGACCTTTACCATAGGGTGTGTGCATGGTTACCTTCATCTTCCACTATTTGTAACATTGATACACCTAAAATGATATATCCTAAACCTTTGTTGATGGTGAAAGGATGTCCTCGAACAATGATTAAGAGTAAATCTAAGGATCCTTTGGATTTATTTGATAATACAAATTCTGTTTCACATGATTATCGCACATGGAATAACCCTCAGCCTACTATTCCAATTTCTTTACCACCTTTGCAACCTATGCTTCCTGAAGCTCCTAGGTTTCCATCTAACTTTAAGGAGTATGGCTTAGTAGAATAATTATTTTCTACTCCTGCTAAGATATCTTTATGGGAATTACTTCAAACTTCCCCAACATATCATGAGGCATTGCAAAAGGCTTTATCTACCCTTCCTCCTTCACCACCTAATCAAGAAAAAACTAATTACTTCTTGGAGTGCATGCACACTATGCCTTATGTACCTCCTATTGTATTTACCAATGATGATCTACCTTATGTTGAGGTGCATAATCAATATGATGCTCTTATGGTTGTTGTTTCTATTAATCAAAGTATCATTTGTAGAATGTTAATTGATAATGGATTTGAGCTTAATGTTTGTAGCATGGATATGATTAAGGAAATTAAGGTTGATATTACAACTATTCAACCTGATAATGTCCCTATTCGTGGATGTGACAATATTGCAAAGAGAACTTTGGGAATTATTACCTTACCTGTTAAAGTTGGTCTAGTTATTCCTAATATACCTATTCATGTTATGTCTAGACCTTGCAATTATAACATTATTTTAGGTAGACCTTGGTTACATACTATGCATGTAGTTCCTTCTACTCTTCATTGTAAGGTTAGGTTCATTTATAACAATTTGATGTATACATTATATACGGATGATGCATCAAATCCTTTCTTAAATGAGGAATATGTTAAAGTTTTTGAGCCTCTCCAACAAAGCAAAGAGACTGAAAAACAACTTGAGATTAAAAAAATTGAAGATCCATCTTCTTCTTTGATTGATGATGATTGGGGAACATTGGAATTTAATCCTTCTTTCATTGGAGAATATAAATTTTTTGATTTGGAATTCATGAAACAACAAAATGAGTTTGAAAAAAAAGGTTTTACTCCTTCCCAACTTTTTGAGGAATTAAAAATTAACTTTTTTTCCACCTCGATTGAAGAAACAATTGAAACAATAAAACCTAATTGCTATGATATTGTGACATATGTTGCTCCTTGGACTCCATCTGATATGGCTGATAGATATGGTTCTGGTTATCATCTACTCAAGAAATCAAGATAGAATGGGAAAGGATGTGGTAAATATGAGCAAGATATACAAGTACCTTTGAATAACAAATTTTATGATTATACATATGGATTCAGGTTCAATCCTTACAAACAACCATTGTCTTTTCCTCTCAATATTAATTATATCTATGGTGGACATTTGAAGTTAGTTAACCCGCTCCTCCTTGACATTAATCAAAGACCCACCTTGGATATTTTTCCCGAAGATGAAGCCTTAGTGGATTTTTTAGGGGTTTATGAGGATTTACTTATGTTTAATCACAAATGAAGGAAGCCTTATTTTTTAAGTATAGAAGCTTATTTTGGAAAGCATGATGAACATAATATTTCTTCTCTACCAATGGATTTTTTGATACAAAGTGATTTACTAATAATTGAGATTGTTGAGATTCAAATGGATGAAAATGATTTTGAAAAGATGAAAAAAATTGGGAAATGTTTGAATCAGGATGAACATGATCAATTGGTTTCTCTTTTACTTGAATTTAAGGATATTTTTGCTTGGACATATTTGGATATGTTGGGTATAGATTCTAAGATTGTTACTTACAATATTGTTCTTAAACCAAATGTTAAACCTGTGAAGCATAAAATTTGAAAGATGAATCCATGAATTGCTTTATTAGTTAAGGCTAAAATTGAAAGATTATTGGATGTTGGATTTATTCTCTCTATTGGTTACTCAGACTAGATTTCAAATATTGTGCCCATTTCAAAAGGAGAAAACAAGATAAGGATGTGTACTAACTTTAGAGATTTAAATAAAGCATCCTTAAAAGATGATTTCTCATTACCTAATATTGATATGATTATGGATTCGACAGCGGGTCATGGTTTATTATCTTTTATGGATGGATTTTTTGGCTATAATCAAATTTTAATCCCTCCTAAAGATCAATTTAAGACCACATTTATAACACCTTGGGGAATATTTTGTTGGGTCATGGTGCCTTTTGGATTAAAAAAAGCGGGAGCAACTTATCAAAAGGCTATGACTTTGATTTTTCATGATTACATTCATAAGATTCTGGAGGATTATGTGTTGATATCTTGGAAAAAACTATACAAAGAGAAGATCATGTTAGTATTTTATGACAAATATTTGAAAGGATTAGAAGTTACAATATGAGGTTGAATCCTAAGAAATGTGTCTTTGGAGTTCATTCTAGTAAATTATTAGGATTTATAATCTCTAGGTGAGGCATAGAGGTAGATACTGAAAATATTGAAGCTATTGTTAATATGCCTCCTCCTAAGAATATTTCATAGTTACGAAGTTTACAAGGAAAAATCCAAGCTATTTGTCACTTTGTTTCCAACTTAGCTGATAGAACTGTGCCTTTTACTTCCTTGCTTAGAAAGGATACCACTTTCTCTTGGAATGATGAATGTAAACAATCTTTTGAGCAATTTAAGGAGTATCTCGCCAATCCTCCTATTTTGCAACCCACTCAATTTGATAAACCCTTTTATCTATATACTTCAACCACTCCAAAAGTGGTGAGTGCATTGTTAGGTTGGTGTGATAGTGAAGGTAAGGAAAGACCTCTGTACTACATTAGTTAGACTTTACTTGATTACAAAACAAGATACACAGATTTGGAAAGACAATGCTTAGATGTAGTTTATGCTTGTCAGAAACTCAAGCATTATCTCTTAAATAATGAAGTCAATGTGATTGTTAAATTCGATCCTTTAAAATATATTTTCTAAAAAATTGATCTCTCTGGCTGTTTGGCGAAGTGGGTGATTTTACTTACAAAATTTGATGTTAATTTCATTTCTCAAAATTTGATTAAAGGAAAAGCTTTAACAGATTATTTGGTTGAAGCTCCTTGTCCTTACTCTGATACATGTGTTACTCTGATAGAATTCCTTGATAAAAACATTCTAGCTATTAAATAGGATGATGTTTGGTAGTTATATTTTGATGGATCTAGATGTAAGACATGTTCTGCTGTTGGTATTATCTTGATTCCTCCTATGAAAAAATTGATCCCTTTATCATATAAATTTATCTTTCCTTGTACTAGCAATATTGTGGATGATGTAGGAGCATCCTAGGATTCTTGGCAATCCTGTATCAACCAAAGATATGTTTGTCTTTGAAGATAGCTTCTAGTTTTGATCTTGGTTTGATGGAGTACTTGCTTAGTTTGGGAGATTGGTTACTTGGTTTCTATGGTTACCTGGGTGCTCGATCTCTAAAGAAAACTTGGTAATTGAAGGCATTAGTTTCCTGGTGCTCAATGATGACTGTGTTACTCGATCATGCTTGGCATGGTCGGTTGACTAGCGCTTAGTTATTTCCTCTATTGCTCGGTGTTCTTTCTTACCGACTGGATTTGTTTGGATGAATCGGCTTGGCCAACTGGTGCATTTAATTTGGGTCACACTCCTCAAGTTATGGATTGACCATTGGACATATCAGGACCTAGATCTGGCATGTTGCATTCTTCTATGTAGATCTGATGACCATTTGGGGCCATCTTGGAGAGTTTATTTATTTTGTAAGGCTATTCGAGAGTCGATCGATGTTTTGTAATTTAATATTTGTATATCCTGCTGAGTTGACTTGTGGCTAGGATTTAGTATTTATGTAGATGCTCAAGTAGTTGTTTAGGGAGTTAGTTGGAGGGGGTAGAGGTTAGTAGCCTGCAAGCTTAGGAACAGGAAGATTGCTTGGAAGTTTGAGTACAAGTTTAGATCTTTCCTGGGTGCCTACCAGCGTGTTGTTTGTTACAAACCTAGAGTAGCTGAATACTGATGTTGTGGAAAAGATTTGGATCCTGTGAGATCTTTTAGACTTTTACTTTCTTTGTATCTAGCCGTAACTAGGAAGGCCTTACAGCCTGACACATTGCATGTAATTGGTGATTTGATGAATAAAGTTTCCTCTTCTATATCAGATCTATTATTATTGTTGTGTATTTCTGCTGTGTATTAGTTTGGCTACAAGGTCAGACAGTCCTTCATTGGATTCCCCAACCTTGACTGCATCAACAGAGTATGAAGCTCTTATAGCTGGCTTATGAGCAGCTTCATCCCTTAACATTAAAAACTTGGAAATTATTAAGATTCACAATTGATTGTAGAATAGATTAAAGGAGGTCATCAGACTAAGAATGATAAAATGACACAATATAGAGATTTGGCTCTTGATATACTTGTTAGGAATAGTCCCAAGAGATAACTGAGAAGGGGGGGGGGTGAATCAACTATCTACAAGATTCCATTCTTTATCCAATTAAGTATAGAAGAACATTAAGCATAAACACAATATAAGAACACTTAACACAACAACACAATTTTGGTTAAGGGGAAATCCAAATAGGTAAAAACTCCAGTGGGATTTAGCACCCACTATAAAATGCACTAGATTATAATGATCCCTGTTAGAAGATCTTACAACCCTATTAGGAGTTGATCTTTATAATGCATTAAGTATAGTGACTTGGTCAAAGGTCAAACCCTATTAGGAGACTTTTACAAGTATCCATGTTAGGGGTGAGGACACATTGTCTAGGAGCACACTGCTCAAAGTGGTGAAGGTTGCAACCTTCTTCTTAATAGATACACACTATATCTAGATCTTGGTGAACTATGAGTTAGACTTGTTGTCTTGATTAGTTCAAATGAATAGCATACACTCACTTCTTTATCACATAGACCTTCTATTGATGGCTCAATACTTCACACCTTCTTCTTTACTCTTTTCTTTTAACTATCTACCATACTTAGTGATCACAAATGACCAGCTATAAGTATCTTTCTCCAAATGATATAATCAAGTTGACCTATTAGAACTTCCTTGAAAGCATATTATAGAAACAATATAACTCCTAAACAACATCTCCAATGGCTATACTAAGCATGCAACACAAATTAGGACCACACAACTCCATATGAATAGATACATCACTTCACACTATCAGCTCCACTAAATTAACTAATACTTTCTTCTCATCTTGAAATACATTATATTGGAGATTTTCTAGTAGGCCAATACTGATTGTATGTTTGTCATTGATGAGAACATATGGAAAGTAGCATGCATGGAAGTCTAATGTAGTATGGTTTCATTATATGATGCATGGAAATTATATCAACATGATATCATGGGCGCAGAGGTTAACTGTTAGTATAGATAGTTATATAGTAGCTTGTGTTAGTAGTGCTCCTTAAAGAGTAAGAAGCAGTGTTCTATGTAGGGTTGTCCCTACATTTTTCCTATGGGCATGCACCCTTGGGTATATGTTGCAGACATGTTAGTGATGTTAAGTTCATGGATGCATGGTCTGATGATGAATGCAAGAGAAGTTATGCAGTCACTATTCATGAGTAGCAGTTTCCTATGTTTGTTCAGTAGAGCTGACAGAGATTTTATTGGTTCTTGAGTTACACCTATCTTTATTGTATGCACCCTAAAATTTAATCTTACAGATGAGTTATTGATGTTCGATTAAAAGCACATGAGTTAATTGATCTTGTACAGAAAGATCTAGTTGTTTTGGTAGAGCCGACAGTGTGTAGCATGTGTTTACATTTATTTTATTAAGATAGGTCCCAGAATATGTTGCGTGCATAATAGAGTTAACATAATGTTTGTTGGAGTTTATTATGGTTTCTCTATTATGATTTCAAGGTGGTTCTAATAGGTTGACTTGATTATATCATTTAGAGGAAAGATATTTTTAGGAAGTCATTTGTGATTGTTGAAGTGTGGTTCATGGATGAATAAGAAGAGTAGAGCAGAGTGTGTGAGTTTTAGATCCATTAGAAGAAGGTCTATGTGACCAAGTAGAGTATTTGTGCTATACATTGGAACTGATCCAGACAATAGGTCAAAGCATAGTTCACCAAGATTCAGATATAGTGTGTATTTTTTATTCAAAAGGTTGTAGCCTTCGCCCCTTTGAGCAATGAGCTCTCGGATAGTGTGTCCTCTCCCCTAATAGGGAAAATTGTAAAAGACTCCTAATAGGGTCTGAACCTTAACTAGGTCTAGTGTACTTCATATATTGTAAAGCTACTCCTAATAGGGTAAAGGATCTTTTAGCAAGGATCATTATACACTAGTACAGAATATTAGTGAGTATCAAGTCCCACCGGGGTTTTTACCTATTTGGGTTTCCCCATAACCAAAATAGTGGTTTTTTATTCATATGCTCTTTCATTGTGTTTATGCTTTATGTTTAAGTATACTTAATTGGATAAAGAATTGAAAGTTGTAGATAATTGGTTCACCTCCCCCCCCCCCTCGTAGTTATCTCTTGGGATTATTCCTAACAATTAGTATCAAAGCCAAGTGCCTCAGAGAGAAATTTTAACAACTTGAGGTTGATCAGATGGCATACTTTAGAAAGAGAGCCTTGAGTTTAATGGAGAGAATTATCTTGATTCGAAGAATAAGATGGTGACCCATTTGCAGTGCATTGGTTTTGATGTTTTTAATGTAACTATCAAAGTAGCCAAGATCCCTATCCTAGAACACCTTGGAGAGGATGATGCTACTGAAACACAACAGGAATTGTTTCATCAGAATGCTATTGCTAAAGAAGCCCTTATCAGCACACTACCAGCTAGTGAGTTTTCAGAGATAAAGAAGGTAGACACTACCCACAAGATATGGAAGTACCTAGCATAAATTTTTGAAGGAGACAAACAAGCAAAGGATGTGCATAGAAAAACATGGAAGAAAAGATAAAATGCATTAGAGATGCTACCTAAAGAAAACATCAGAGCTTATAATCAAATGATTAATGAAGTAGTTGTTGGAATCAGAAACAATGGTGGAGAGATCTTAGAGGAAGACATTATGGATAAGTTGATGACTACTCTCACTCCAGAATATGAAAACAAGATCAACATCCTTGATGAGACCATGCAACTTAAAACCAATTTCAAGAGAGAAACCTTGATCAACAAAATCTCAGCTTTTGAGATTTCAAGATTGAAGATAGAACCTAAAAGTGAAACAGCCTTCAAATCAATAGTTCATGGTAAGAAATTTGCAAACACTTTAGGTAATTTTGATGATTATACTAGGATGATGTGGGTTGCATTCTTGAAAGATAATTTAGAAGCATTTGATAAGTTCAAAATATTCAAAGCTAAGGTTGAGAATGAATTTGGATTAAAGATAAAATGTTTGAGATCGGATAGAGGAGGAGAATTCACCTCTGATAGATTTTATGAGTACTACAAAGAACATGGCATAAAGAGATAATTAAGTGCACCTAGAACACCTCAGTAGAATGGGATTGCAGAGAGAAGGAATAGGATCATTTTGGATACAGTGTGCAACATTATGATAGAAGGAAAAGTTGCACATCTATTGGAGAGATGCAGTTAATACAACAGTCTATACCATCAATAGAATTTAGTTAAGGCCTGGCGTTGACAAAAAACCATATGAGCTATGGTTTGGTAATGTCCCCACAGTAAAATACTTCAAAATATTTGGAAGCAAGTGCTACATCAAGAGGGATGAAGCAGTAGGCAAGTTTGATGCAAGAAGTGATGAAGGTATTTTCCTTGGTTACTCTACTAAAAGTAAAGCTTATAGATGTTTCAATTTAAGATTGAAAAAGATAATTTAAAGTGCTCATGTGAAGATTTATGAAAAGTTTATGATTCAAGAAAGATATCATGATTACTCACCCATGATTGAGGAAGAACCTAGACCCTCCACTAGTGAGACAGTTATTGAAGAAATGTTTGACAACATTGATGTGTTATTCAATGACCCTGAGACAAGTGAAGAAGAAACTCCTAAGGCTAATGAGTCGACATCAACTAAAGCTCCAAATTTTACATTAAGAAACCATTCCAAGAAGGACATCATTGGAGATCAAAGTGGCAAAGTCTTAACAAGATCACAAGCTAAGAACTCAGCTAGTAGTGATGCAGTATGTTTACTATCTCAGATTGAACCTTTAAGTGTTGAAGATGCTTGTAATGGTTCAGATTGACATGATGCTATGAAAGAAGAACTTGATCAGATTATTAAGAATGACACTTGGGAATTGGTTCCAAGTCCCAGTGATAGGAATGTGATTCGTACAAAATGGATATTTAGAAATAAGATGAATGAAGATGGTATAGTAGTAAGAAACAAAGCAAGGTTAGTATGTAAAGGATATGCACAAAGAGAAGGCATTGATTATTCAGACACATTTTCACCTGTGAGCATATTAGAAGCTATTAAGTTGTTTCTAGCTTATGCTACAGTTAAAAACTTCAAAGTTTATCAGATGGATGTCAAGTTAGCATTCCTGAATGGAGATCTGAAAGAAGAAGTATACATTGAGTAGCTTGAAGGATTCACCTTATCAGACAGACCTGATATGGTATGCAGAATGAAGAAGGCCCTCTATGGACTTAAGCAAGCCCCTAGAGCATGGTATGAGAGACTAGATGGATACTTAACAAAGATTGGATTCAAGAAAGGAGTAGCATATTGTAATCTATTCATTAGAGAGACATCTGAAGGTTTGTTACTTGTAGCTATATTTGTTGATGACATTATCTTTGGAGGTAATGGAAAACTTAGTGTTGAATTTGCTAAGGAGATGCAGAATGAATTTGAGATGAGTATGATTGGTCATATCAAGTACTTTTTAGGATTGAATGTGCAGCAGATAAAGAAAGGTATATTCATTAATTAGTCCAAGTATGTGAAAGAAATATTAAATAAATTCAAGATGGATGATTGCAAGCCAGTAAGGACACCTATGATTACTGGATGCAAGCTTACAAAGGAAGATGACTCACTAGTAGTTGATATAACATTGTATAAGTCTATGATTGGCAAACTGATTTATCTTACTCAGACCAGACCTGATATTTCAAATGTAGTTGGCATAGTTGGAAGATTTGTAGCAAAGCCTAAGCAAAGTCACCTCATGGCAGTAAAGAGAATATTTAGATACCTACAAGGCACTATAGACTATGGTCTATGGTATCCTAATTCAAAAAATGTTGAGCTTCATGTGTACACTGATGCAGATTGGGCAGGATGTGTAGATGACAAAAAGAGTACATTAGGAGGAGTAGTGTTTCTTGGTGATAGACTTGTCACCTGTATAAGAAAGAAACAAAATTCTATTTCTTAGTCAACAGCAGAAGCGGAGTATGTTGTAGCAGCCCTAAATTGTTCTACAATTGTGTGGATCAAGAAAATGATAAAATATTTTGGAATTCAGATTGATTATCCTATTGTTATTCACTATGATAACACTAGCATTATCAATATGTCAAACAACCCTGTGATGCATGCAAATACAAAGCACATTGAGATCAAGTATCACTTCCTAAGAGAGAAAGTGGCAAAGAAAGAAGTCAAGATAGACTATGTGAATACTAAAGATTAGTTGGAAGACATATTCACAAAGCCCTTACCTAAGGATACTTTTGAGTATCTTAGGGAGAAGTTGGGAGTAATTCCCTTCCCTGATTTAGCTTAGAAGAAAGAAGGAAAGGCATCAGTCCTCAGGGACTAATGGAAGGTTGACTACTCTACCTTAGGAGTAGTATCGGTGCTTAAAATTGATGGTGCCCTTTTCCATTTATATCAAAAGCGAAGTAGTATACAAAGTCATGAAAAATAGAAGGAAGAATATTCTAAGGGGGAGCAGTATTCAGTTGTGACAACAATTTATTTGAGGAAATAGAGAATGTTAGAAAATATTGCAGTAGATGAAGGATTCATCTTTGGGGGAGTTTTGAAGAGGAAATGGAGAATTCTATAAAATAAATGTTCATTTGGTTTGGTGGTGGTTTTTCATTCCACATGTTGCCATCAATGCCAAAGGGGGAGATTGTTGGAGATTTTCCAGCAGGCTAGTACTGATTGTATGTTTGTCATTGATGACAACATATGGAATATAGCATGCATGGAACTGTGATGTAGTAAGTTTTTAGTATATGATGCATGGACATGATATCAACATGATATCATGGGTGCAAAAGTTAACTGTTAGTACAAATAGTTATATAGTATCTTGTGTCTGCAGTGTTCCTGATAGAGTAACAGGCAATGTTCTATGTATGGTTGTCTGTATAGTTTTCCTATGGGCATGAGCCCTTGGATATATGTTGTAGACATGTTATTGATGTTATGTTCATGGAAACATGGTCTGATGATGAATGCAAGAGAAGTTATGCAGTCACTATTTGCCAGTAGCAGTTTCTTATGTTTGTTCAGTGAAGTAGATAGAGATTTTATTTGTTCTTGAGTTGCACCTATCTTTATGGTATGCACCCTTAGAGTTAAGCTTAAAGATGAGTTATTGATGTTTGGTTAAGATTGCATGAGTTAATTCAGCTTGTAGAGAAAGATCTAGTTGTTTTGGTAGAGCCGACAGTATGTAGCGTGCGTCTACATTTATTTTATTAAGACATGACCCAAAATATGTTGAGTGCATAATAGAGATGATAGAATGTTTGTTTGAGTTTATTATGGTTTCTCTATTATGATTTCAAGGTGGTTCTAATAGGCCAACTTGATTATATCATTTAGAGGAAAGATATTTATAGGAAATCATTTGTGATTGGTGAAGTGTGGTTCATGGATGAATAAGAAAAGCACAGTGTGTGAGTTGTAGAACCATCAAAAGAAGGTCTATGTGACCAAGTAGAGTATTTGTGCTATACATTGGAACTGATCTAAATAGTAGGTCAAAGCACAGTTCACCAAGATTCATATATAGTGTGTATCTATTATTCAGAAGGTTGTAGCCTTCGCCCCTTTGAGCAGTGGGCTCTCAGACAATGTGTCCTCTCCCCTAACAGGGAAATTTTAAAAGACTCCTAACAGGGTCTGACCCTTAACCAGGTCTACTGTACTTCATATATTGTAAAGCTACTCCTAATAGGGTAAAGGATCTTCTAGCAAGGATCATTATACACTAGTACATAATATTAGTGGGTATCAAGTCCCATCAGGGTTTTTACCTATTTGTGTTTCCTCATAACCAAAATATTGGTGTTGTGTTCATATCTTCTTTCATTGTGTTTATGCTTTATGTTTAAGTATACTTAATTGGATAAATAATTGAAACTTGTAGATAACTGATTCACCCCACCTCTTAGTTGTCTCTTGGGACTATTCCTAACACATTATGCACTCTTAACCAAACATTATTAACTCTTCTCCAAACATGAATCCAAAAATACATATCAAAATGATAGGCATAACTACTACAATAATAAAAACAATGTCAACTCCATCAGATAAATTCAAGAAACTCTACCTTTCAACTAGAAACATCATAAATCAACTTGTACTACACAAATAACTCTATTTCCATGAACATAGCTTCATTATAATGTCTACAACACAAATATAAACACACAAGGCTCCATTACAACCATACTACAAATCACATACATAACTCTTACTAGGACCTGTCAGGAACACTACTAATACAAACCACTGTATTACCGTCTTCACTTAGAATCAACCTCTGCATCTATGATATCATGATGATAACATATCTAGGAACCATATGCTCAAGGATCTCTCCATCAAGCTTCCACACATGCTACTTACCATATGTTGTCATCAATAACAAACATACAGTCAACACTGGCTTGCTAGAAAATCTCCAACAATCTCCCCCTTTGGCATTGATGGCAACATATGAAATGAAAAACACCACCAATCCAAATGTACAATTATTTTATAACATTCTCTATTTCCTCAAAAAATCTCTCCTAAGGATGAATCCTCCATCTACTATTGAATTCTCTAAATATTTGTTGTTGTATCCTCTTACTATATACTCCTTACTATTTTGTTTCTCCTTTCTAAATACTCACTCCCACTTTCTAGAATAAAATATTTGTTTTGTTTTTTATGACTATATACTACTCCCCCTTTGACATCAATGGAAAAGGGCACCAAAAAAAATAAGCATGGGTACTACTCTTGAAGTAGTGTAGTCAACCATTCATTAGTCATTGAGGATTGATGTACTTCTACAAACTCTAATTAGATCCAAGGAATGAAATTACTCCCATATTTTCCATGAGATACTCAAATGTATCCTTCAGTAAAGGCTTTCTAAAATGTCTTTTAGCTGCTCTTTTGTACTCACATAGTCCAATTTTACTTCTTTCTCTGCCACTTTGATGTAGGAGCATCTCGAGCTTTGAGCAATCTTACATCAACCAAAAACATTTCATGTTTTCTATTGTTTTCATTATAATTATTGCATTTGTTGGTTTCATGTTATAAAAATCTTACATGATGTTTAGGACTTATTTTGGAACCTTCTCCTATGATCACATAAGGATTCGATGGATCATTCCAAAGTTGGAGTTGTTTTCCTTGTTGTCAGAGCCGTATTTTCCTACTTTCTGCATGATGATTGTGCATCATGTAACTATTTATCCTTAATGAATCATCCTTTGAGATCATAGGGAATTTAAGAGGACCAAAATTACTATCATCTCCTAAGATAGAAAGACCTAATTCATTATGAGTTAAAATTTATGACCTTTTTCCTTGGGTATCAATTTTTAGCCAGTTTCCACAAGAAACGTGGAGTTTTTCATCTTGCGCGGTTCCTTATGATGAGATGGGATCTTGCTAAGTTAGGGTTATGTTCTTGGGTCATGTGTGGACTTAAATTTATCTTCAAATCATGTTTTTTTATTTCTATCTTTAGTTTTGGTATCTCTCCTTAGGTTGGACCTATAATATAATTAAATGCCTGACTGGCCGACTTGTGGCTTAGCTGGCTATATATTGAGAGCTTGGGTTGATGTAGAGTGTCAATGGGGAAAGATTTAGTAGAAGAGGAGAATTAGATGAGTAGTATGGAATGAGAGTAGAAGTAAATTTGCAAATTTGGGAGTTTGTAGAAGAACTAGTGGCTTGAGGGCTTAGGACAACAAGAGGTTTCTTGGTGGCTGGCAAGCACAAGTTTAGACCCTGTCTTGGTTGTTCCTATCAGAGGTTGCCCTTTGTAGATCTAAACTAGTTGGTGATTCCCTAGATCTTGTCAGATCTTTCTAATGCTTTTTAATTTCATTGTATAAGGCTGAAACCCGAAAGGCCTCATAGTCGAGCATGTTGAAAGAAATTCCATTTTGAATCATTATCTTGTTGTATTTTGTGAGGCCTCACCCCGACCCATCATAGCATCTTTGCTCATTCACATTTTGATACATTTATACACTTATTTTTTATTATCCTGACAGAGACTCAAGATACTATGTTTTGATGATGATCATTATATTATGTGGATTACATTGTGATATGGATTAGAACCTAGAATATGTCATGATTTTGATTATGCATATTTAGATTTGATTACTTCACAGATGACATGTCATGATGATTATGGAATTATTATGTTTAAATATTATTGAATGAAAATTGTAATTAGCATTGAATTCTGCATATTGATTTATGTTGTTAAATAAAGAATTAAATATGTATATTTCATGTAATTTTATCACCTTGAACTACTGATGCTCAATTTTTAGTGTGCAGGTAAGAGAACCATGGAATTAGTCAGAGAATTAGTAACCAACCATTGTGCAAATTGTAAAGCCAAGGTTGAAAGTAATGAAGAGGTTTGAACCTCATTGTAAATTGACTTAATTTGTAACCGTAAAATTGTATGTATGTATTGATGTGTCTCTATGTAATTAGTGACATGTTGATGTAGTGTTATTTCATTTTACAGTGTCACTTGACACTTGTTATGTGTTTATGTAACAACATGTTTACTAAGGTTGGCAATATAAACCTAAACCTAACTGGCTTTTAGGAACCAAATTAGTTTCCTTGTTGGAGATGCTTGTAAACCCCACCAATTTAATTATTTATATTCCAATTTTTCTCTAGCCACTTTTTGAGGCCGAAAATAAGTCCTAAGGGTCATACTTTGCATAATTTAAGCACCTAAGTGTTAGGGGTATGGGTTAGGAGGTTTTTTAACATATCCATAACACCCTAGTGGCCTTGGTGACCCATTTTGTGACCCATTTACCATAAGCTACGAAATTTGATGAAGTTTTGACCCTTACCCAACCCCACTCATCCTTCCAATAAGATATTTAAGATAGGAGACAAGGAAAAAGCCAAAGGACATGAGAGTCAATTCTGAAATTAATGCTTGTTGATAGGTAGAAGTTGGAGGTCTTTTTAGAGGCCCTTGGTACAGTTAGTGGGTGCTCACCCACTCTCTATCTTTAGAGACATTAGGGTTTTGGAGAAAGGAAGGATAAGAGATTGGTCTCTTCTCAACATTCATTTTCCATAACACATTGTGAAGGTTAGTCTCCATTACCATGAAATGCCTTTACTATTCTTTGTTGCAAGTAGATTTGTATTTTCATCTTTCTCTTGCTTATGTTCACGTGATTGTGTTGTTACTTGTATGGGAATGAGATTTTGGGTTTGAATCCTTGTTTATGGTTTTTATCTTGCTTTTGAATCTAGGAGTTTTTGTGAAGGGTGTAATGGCATTACTCACCCTTGGATAGGGAAGAAGTGGCCATGTAAGGGTGAAGGGGTTAGTTGGATTCCATGATAGTGTAGAGTCTTTTCTCATAGAGAGAAAAAGGAAAAAAATGCAAGGTGTATGGGCCCTTGCATGCCATTGCATTTGATATTGATTTTGGGGGAGATAAGGAGAAGATTGGTTGGAAAGGTGTATGAGGTTTTAGCCTTGAAGAGGCATGTAATTTGTATGCATTATTTTGGCTTTCTCCTATATGGAAGTCCACCTTCACCCTTGTTATGGGTTCATGTTAAATCCATTTGTGCTAGCCTTGGGAGGGTGTTTTTGTTGTTATAATCATGTTTTGTAGATGTGTGATTGTCACCCATTGGTTATTGATTCTCCTAGCTCGGGGGAGGTCTCTTAGAGACCTAGGATGGGAGGTGAGCTTCCCATGGTTCTATTCTTTGAATTGTAGGTGCTGAAGTCAAGATCTTGTGGATGAAGCTTTGGAGAGTTTCTCCATTTTAGATAGTTGTGTGATGACAACCCTATTGTCGTATTGTAAATTCCCTTGTAATAAGATTGATCTCTTTTGTTGAAAGTTGTAATGTATTCTCATTTCTTTGGGCCATTGTGAAGTTGAAATGGAGAGAAATAGTGTCATCTCCTTTGAACTCTCATTGAGTAATACTTTCCATTTTTATTTTCTTGGTTGTAAATGTGAAGACTTCTCATTCTTGAAGTATATGCAATTGTAACTGTAGAGTTATCCATAATGTAAATGACGGATCATTGTTTCCTAGATTATTGTATTCTATCTTTTATAATAGAGGAGTTATTCTTTCATTGCAAATGATTTTTCCAAGTTGATGGAGTAAACAACTTAATAGTTTTCGATAGCATATATAATCTTGTAGATGTATGAACCTTGAAATCTCTTGATGTTTGATTATGATATTCAAGTTCAAAAAATAGGCAATCTCCCCTTGAGTAAACTTCTATTACAACATGATCATCACCACAGTTTGAAACCAACTTTATATGCTTATACTCCCTTAAAATCAAACATGAAAACAATGTTTTATTAAACAAAATTAAATATTAATATAACCATCACATACTCCTTAATACAATGCACTAATTAAACTATCAAATTCATGCTCTTAGATCTCATAAAACAATCAAACAGATTGGAAAGTTAAGCTATGGCAAAATGACACTTCCCAGTTTTAGAGAGCAAAAAGCTCTTTGGATTTTGTATGGGAAGGAAATAATTCTCTTGCCATAGAGAATATTCCCTTCCCTTCCTAAAATTCCATTTCTAATTTGAATTAATAAATTAAACCTAATCCTAACCTAGATGTTAGCAACTAATTCCTTAGTTATTCTATATGTTTAGTAAAGTAAAATAATCCTTTAATCAATGAAGAGACCTTTTAACTATCCACTTAGATGCAAGTGGGACCCACCATATTATTGCAGCCCTTACCAATAATATTAGTTAATTTCAAATTTGTCAAAAAATCTTCGTACCTTTAAATTTGGCCCAGGGTCTTAGGAAAAGGAGTTAATTTTTTATGAAAGCTTACTTGCAAGTGGTGACACCTTTTCATGTCAACATGCTTTGACTTACCCTCTTTCCCACACTCATACCTATGCCACTTTTCACCCCATTCTCTTATAACATGACATGTTATTAAATTTAGCTCTGTCATCCCCTCATGTTAGATGTAAAAGGTTTGACAACATGGCATCAAATCTGCCCCTAAGTCAAGTTACCACTTCCCCTTGCATACTTGAGTCTGACATAGAAGATCAAGTATATCCCTTTTTGTCTAGAAAGTTACCCCTTCCTATGCATGGATCAATGCACCTTTTTACCTTGCTATCAACATTAAATTACAATCTTGTATCATACACTTCCCATACCTTGCGTGGGTTTTCACTTAGGAGCTAGTGTAATGTATGGTGGTGGGCCCCAAGTCTTGCCATGTGTTACACCACTTTCCCCCTCTTGGATATGCGCACCCCCTAGCTTTGATCATTTTGTTAGTATGTGTTTAGGATAGGGATAGGTGGTGATGGTTTTGATAGAATAGTAGCTTATAGGGCAGAGTAGAGTGTTGTGTTAGGTTAGTGTAGTATGATTGGTAGTCTAGGAATACCTTTTTAATTGGTTTATGTTAATTCTTTGATGTATTTATTTATTGTTAATTTATTCCTTTTGGGATTTAATAAAAATATTTTAATTATTCTTATGCATTAGTTTTTTTTAATTCTTATGTTAATAAATTCTCTATTACAATTACCCTTTAGATAGGAAATTTGTTATAGGAGAATTATGAGTAATGTATCTAGATTTTGATACTAATAAAATAAACTAACATTTGATAGTTACTTTACTCTAGTGATAATTAGTAAATAAGATCATTAATGATAGGTTAGTCGGTACTATTTAAATTTTTAATTCATGATTGGTTAATAGGTTATGATATAATACTTATCAACCCATTTAAATTAATTAGTGTAATTGATATCTTTTATAATCAAGAATTCATTTTGTCCTAGTTAACATTAATATGTTTATTGTTGGATTATAATTAAGATCCAATTGTTATTATAGTTAACTCAGGAACCATCATTGGAGGATAAATCATCTATTAGTTAGGAAAACCTTAATCGAGAACTATAATCTAGGTAAGCATACTAATTGTGGGTATAGCCTAATTGGGATTAGATGATTATTTAATGCCCTAGATACCTTGAATACATTATGATCAGAGTTCCTAATTGGATCTGTATGTGCTAGGGTTTCACTTTGTGAACTTGATACTTTTGCAACAATAGTTATGAACTTTAGTCTACTAGTCCCAATCGTACTATTGTTACTCCTTAGCGTAATGCTCTCCAAAACTTGACTCTAGACCTTGACCGATTAATCTATTGTCAACTTATATTTAACCTTCAAATATCACTCCTTAACTTATCACTTTAAAAAAAAAAATTTTTACATTTTTGGTTGGTTAATTTTGGGCATGACATTTGGTATTAGAGCCTAGGTTTCAACATTGGAACCTTTAAACCCATTACGTTTCAAGTCACCTAACTTAATCTATTGTGTAGGATGCATGTTGTCACATGAGCTAGCCAGTGAGGTAGAGGTCGTAGAGCTGCACATGTTAGTGCAAGATAGGTAGGTGGACCATCACCGCCTCCACCACCACCACCACCACCACCTCAAAACCCCAACTAAGATATCATGGACGTCCTTCAAAATTTGATTTGGGTAATTCAGTAGAGGTTACCACCCAAAGTTCCTCAGCTAGAGCAATAGGTTTTTGAAAGGGAAGCATATATTCCAGGAGGTGGTAGAGAAGTTAACAAAGAGAGGAGTAGGAGCCCTCCACCCAAGAATGTTGAGGGCCATGGTGATCATGAGAGTGAGTCAGTGCATCAGATAGAGGTACCACCCAAGCATGGGATCAAGGGCAGAGAGAGACCACCTAGAGATGTTGGAGATGAGATCCAAGATTTAATAGGACTCTAGCCACCTTTGTTTTTGGGATCCACTCACGGGTCAGTAGTAGAGGCCTGGATATAGAGTTTACAGTGATGCTTTGGGTTGTGCCCTTATGGGAGTAATCTAAAGGCATGACTTGCAGTTCATCTTGTATGGGATAAGGCATCCACTTGGTGGCAGTAGGAGGAGTCCATTGGCAGAGTGGCTATTGACACACTCACCTGGGAGACATTTGTGGCCCAATTTTGAGAGAGATATCTCTCTAAGATTTTCAGATAGAGACAGATAGAGGAGTTCCACGATCTCCAGCAAAGAGGCCTCATAGTGGCCTAGTATGAGAGTGAGTTTCTCAAGCTCCTTCCATATGTAGATTGTATGAAGGATGACAAACTGTGCATCCATCGGTTCATTAAAGGACTTAATATGTCTCTTTAGGGGACAGTATGTCTAGCTTTTCCTACCACATTCAGAGATGTAGTTGAGATGGCACTTGTAGCTGAGGATATCCACACTACACTGGAGTCTTGGGATCGGTCTCAGGACCAAAACCCTTCATCCCAGTAGTCTGGACATTAGATATCCTCTTGGAAGGGGAAAAAAACCCATTCAATAGGATCCTTTAAGGGTCAACAGTCTCAACAACAGGGATCCTAGCAGGCTTCTAGGTAGAGATATTCACAGGGTTATCAAGGTTTTAAGCCCAAGCAGTGGCAGTCTCAGGGCCCTAGATAGGATCAGAGGACACAGACCTCTCAGACATAGTCACCTATGACTTAGTAGTCCTCTAGGGGTGGATACAGTGGTTCTAGTAGGCCAAGAGGGTCACAACATCCTAGGACACAGGGAGTATAGACTCAGACCCGAGGGCCATGTTACACTTGCGGCGGTATGGATCATATTGCAAGAGAGTTCCCATAGGGACAATCAGCTAGTGGTCAAAGAGGGGCTACCTCAGAGCCTACAGTCAGAGATATGGGTAGATCCCATAGAGTATTTTCAGTGGTTGATAACTGTCGGGCTGAGCACTAGGCCACGGTCATAGAGGCCACAAGTATGATTTAGAGTATCAATGTATCTATCTTATTTGATTCAAGAGCCATAGACTCCTTTATATCTCCATATGTAGATGAGCGTTGCAGGCTGGTGGTAGTTAGATAGGATGTTGGTTGGGAGGTCGAGTTAGCTTTAGGAGCTAGGGTTTCTATTAGTTCCTTAGTCTGCAGCTGTCAGATTCAGATTGGAGACTTGATCACAAAGTTTGATCTCTGCATTACCCCTCTAGGTTCTTATGATGTAGTTCTTAGCATGGATTGGCTATGTGCCCACAGTGCCAAGATGGATTGTCATCAGAAGAGGGTTGAGTGCATTAATGATCATGGTACTTCTATGGTGATATTTGGAGTACAGAGACCTGTATCCCTTCACACAATTTCTGCTATGAAGATTAGGCGGTGTGTGCGGAAGGGGTGTTAGTTATTTTCCATCACCATTAGTGATAGAGAGGAGGATTTAGAGGGGGAGCATTCACTCGAAGATTATCCTATCCTTCAGGAGTTTGCAGATGTATTTCCTACCAAGTTACCTAGTATGCTTCCACCTAGGGCAGTTGATTTTCATATAGACCTTGTGCTAGGAGTCGAGCTCGTATCTAGAGCACCTTACATGATGACCACACATGAGCTTAATGAGCTCAAGATTTAGTTAGAAGAGCTCTTGGAGAAGGGGCATATCTGACCTAGTGTATCACCTTGGGGTTGAAGAAGAAGGATAGATCACTTAGGATGTGCATTGATTATCGACAGTTGAATAAAGTAACAATTAAGAACCGATATCCACTCCCTAGGATCGATGATTTATTTGATCAATTACAGGGTGCCTGAGTATTCTCAAAGATAGACCTAAAGTCGGGGTACCATCAGTTGTAGATTGTGGAGAGTGATATCCACAAGACTACTATTCGCATGAGGTATGGTCACTATGAGTTCACAGTGGTGCCATTTGGCCTCACGAATGCTCCAACTATGTTCATGAGCCTCATGAATGAAATATTTTGTACATTCTTGGATAAGTTTGTGGTAGTGTTCCTTGATGATATTTTGATTTACTCCCGCAATGAAGAGGAGCATGAGGAGCATCTGAGATAGGTTCTATAGCGTTTGAGGGAGTGCATTTTGCATCACTTGCCAGAGGATGGATTCTATGTAGAGATTTGTCAGATTGTCCATTCTCAGAGGCCCCTTGAGGGGAGATTTGCATAGTATTCTTTAGAGTTTGATGGACTCCTACGTCATAGGGGATGCATCTATGTACCCTCTATAGGTGATTTGTGAGATTTTATTATGCTTGAGGCTCACAAAGCACCTTATGCAGCTCATTCGGGGGTTAAAAAGTTGCATGCCAATCTAAGACAGTTGTATCATTGGCCAAGCATGAGATTATAGATTGCCAGTATAGTTGATAGATGCCTAGAGTGTCAGAGAGTGAAGGCAGAGCACAGTCATCCAGGTGGGCTCCTACAACCACATGAGATTACCGAGTGGAAGTGGGATACTATATCTATGGACTTCATTGTTGGTCTCCCTATGTCTTCTCACCTCCATGATGCCATCTTGGTGACAGTCGACACATTGACCAAGGTTTCCCACTTCTCACCCATGCATACTACTTTCACAACATGAGATGTAGGTTAGGTGTTCTTGTAGGATATTGTCAGATTTCATGGCATTCCCCAAAAGATCATCTCAAATAGAGGCTCATTGTTCACATCAGATTTTTGGAGAGAGTTGCAGGCAGCGTTGGGCACTAGGCTCAATTTCAGTACAACATATCACCCTCAGATAGATGGATAGACAAAGAGGGTTAATCAGGTGTTAGAGGATATATAACATATGTATGTGATGGACCATCAAGTCAAGTGGGAGGAATACCTACATCTAGTAGAGTTTTCCTATAATAATGGGCATCATTATTCTATTGGTATGCTGCCATATTAGGCCTTGTACAATAGACCATGCGGGACACCACTGAATTGGGATAGGATTGAGGATAGAGTATCTATTAGACCTCAGTTGGTCAAGGATATGGAGTAATAGGTGGTCTTGATTAGACAATATCTTAGAGAGGCCTAGGATCGATAGAAGAAGTATGCAGATGTGAAGAGGGTTGACCATGACTATATGGTTGGAGATAGGGTCTTCCTGAGAGTGTGCCCACATAAGATTCCAATCCATTTTGGAAAAGGCTCTAAGTTAGCACCTAACTTTGTTGGACCTTTCAAGATATTGGAGAGGATAGGATCAGTTGCCTACCATTTAGCTTTTCCACCTAGCCTGTCACACATCCACAATGTGTTCCATGTATCTGTGATATAGAAGCATATTTATAATGAGTGTCACATTATAGACTAGGATACCTTGCAAGTGGACTCAGATGGACAGTTAGCCTTGGAGCCCATCCTCATTTTAGCCTGACAAACATTGGCACTTCGAGGTAGAGAGCTGGACCAGGTTAGAGTCTAGCGGGATTGTTATGATGAGGTCATGGTTTCATGGGAGGATGCAACACAGATGAGATCATAGTACCCATACCTTTTTGATGAACTCCAGGAGGAAGTTCATGCCAAGGGGGGAGGATGTGAGGCCTCACCCTGACCCCTCACCCTGATCCATCATAGCATCTTTTCTCATTCACATTTTGATACTTTGATACACTTGTTTTTTATAATCTTGACAGAGACTCAAGATACTATGTTTTGATGATGATCATTATATTATGTGGATTACATTGTGATATCGATTAGAACCTAGAATATGTCATGATTTTGATTATGCATATTTAGATTTGATTACTTCACAAATGACATGTCATGATGATTATGGAATTATTATGTTTAAACATTATTGAATAAAAATTGCAATTAGGATTGAATTGTGCATATTGATTTATGTTGTTAAATAAAGAATTGAATATGTATATTTCATGTAATTTTATCACCTTGAACTACTGATGCTCGATGTTTAGTGTCCAAGTAAGAGAACCACGGAATTAGTTAGAGAATCAGTAACCAACTATTGTGTAAATTGTAAAGCCAAGGTTGAACCTAATGAAGAGGTTCAAACCTCGTTGTAAAGTGACTTAATTCATAACCGTAAAATTGTATGTATGTATTGATGTCTCTCTATGTAATTAGTGACATGTCGATGTGGTGTTATGTCATTTTACAGTGTCACTTGATACTTGTTGTGTGTTTATGTAATGACATGTTTACTAAGGTTGGTAATGTAAACCTAAACCTAACTGACTTTTAGGAACCCAATTATTTTCCTTGTTGGAGATGCTTGTAAACCCCACCAATTTAATTATTTATAGTCCAATTTTTCTCTAGCCACTTTTTGAGGTCAAAAAAAGGTCCTAAGGGTCATAGTTTGCATAATTTAAGCACCTAAGTGTCAGGGGTATGGGTTAGGAGGTTTTTTAACATATCCATAACACCCTAGTGGCTTTGGTGATCCATTTTGTGATCCATTTACCATAAGCTACGAAATTTGATGAAGTTTTAACCCTTACCCAACCCCACTCTTCCTTCCAATTAGACATTTAAGATAGGAGACAAGGAAAAAGCCACAGGACATGAGAGTCAATTCTGAAATTAATGCTTGTGGGTGGGTAGAAGTTGGAGGCCTTTTTAGAGGCCATTGGTAAAGTTAGTGGGTGTTCACCCACTCTCTATCCTTAGAGACATTAAGGTTTTAGAGAAAGGAAGGATAAGTGATTGGGCTCTTCTAAACATTCATTTGCCATAACACATTGTGAAGGTTGGTCTCCATTGCCATGAAATGCCTTTACTATTCTTTGTTGTAAGTAGATTTGTATTTTCATCTTTCTCTTGCTTATGTTCATGTGATTGTGTTGTTACTTGTATGGGAATGAGATTTTGGGTTTGAATCCTTGTTTATGATTTTTATCTTGCTTTTGAATATCAGCATTTTTATGAAGGGTGTAATGGCATTACTCACCCTTGGATAGGGAAGAAGTGGCCATGTATGGGTGAAGGGGTTAATTAGATTTCATGATAGTGTAGAGTCTCTTCTCATGGAGAGAAGAGGGAAAAAAATGCAAGCTGTATGGGCCCTTGCATGCCATTGCATTTGATCTTGATTTTGGGGGAGATAAGGAGAAGATTGGTTGGAAAGATGTATAAGGTTTTAGCCTTGAAGAGGCATGTAATTTGTATGCATTATTTTGGCCTTCTCTTATATGGAAGTCCACCTTCACCCTTGTTATGGGTTCATGTTGAATCCATTTGTGCAAGTCTTGGGAGTGTGTTTTTGTTGTTGTAATTATGTTTTGTGGATGTGTGATTGTCACCCATTGGTTATTGATTCTCCTAGCTCAGGGGTGGTCTCTTAAAGACCTAGGATGTGAGGTGAGCTTCCTATAGTTCTACTCTTTGAATTGCAAGTTTTGAAGTCAAGATCTGGTTGATGAAGCTTTGGAGAGTTTCTCTTGATGAAGGGTGCTCCTCACAATACCACAAACACATAATAGAAATAGAGAAAATACAATAATTTGTAAGAATAGAAAATGGGCTTCTTATTATCTCCACAAGTGTGGAATTCTAAATTTCATAATTACAATATGCAAAGCCACATGGGCATTCCCCTTACAATATTATGTAGGAAAAAGCCTTGAATCATTACCTAGATCTACCTAGAACTACCTAACACAACACTATGGGCTTTCTTTATATAGGCAATTTCTACCACTCGAGAAGGTTCCAGAAATTTAGCCCAAAGGGGGGACCAAACTTAGAATTATTTTATTTTAAAATTTATTACATCAAAGTTGGCTCAAAATAAATTTTGAAACCCAAATAAAAATTTTGAAGGAAAATCATTTTTCGCCATTTCAGGTGACCTAACTTTCGAAGACCATAAGTCATCACCAGTTGCTCCGATTGACTATTATAACCCCAATTCAGAAAGGCCACGAAACATTCTATAGGCTTGACTCATGCAAGTGCTCATCACCCAAATTTTTTACCTCATTCAGGGCCTCTAAAACCTTCAAAAATGAGTTCAAAGTGTCTATACCCTGCTGCCAATACCGAAAATCTTTAATATCTCCAAAGCTAGACTTGATCTGTCAATGAAACTTTACTAACAGGCTAATACGACTGAGATGAACCTCCACATGTGAAATCAGAACATTCTGAGATCGTATGACCAACTTAATAAAAATAGAAAGTTCCCATAAATAGTAGCTCTACACAAGATAGCCCTTATTGAATACAAAAACAAAAATATTTTTGGGTGATGCAAGATTGCTCTTACACCTAGGATGCTCCTGCATCAGACACCCGGGGTAATTTGAGAAGTGACCCTGTCACGACTCAGGTGTGCAGAGGAAAACCAAGATGGTTAACCTCCTACCTTGTCATCCATGATGAATCTTCAATAGGTCATCCTTTCCACGTGATCAAATATTTTTCATATGTCCCGTTCCTTGTGCTTCTACCAACACAACTGTCCAGTATGTCTTCAATCTCCTTGGTATCTAAACTACTTGCTGGAATACTCTACTATGCCGCTGTGATCTCATCTTCAACACTTCCTTCATGATACTCTGTCAAATGTAAAATGTTAAACACTAGTGAAATATTCAGCTCACTAGGCAATTCTACCTCATATACATTTCCTGAATCATGCTTCTTCAGTATCTTACGTGGTCCAAACTTCTTCATTTTCATCTTATTATATGTACCAACTGGAAACTGCTCCTTTCGCAAATAAACCATGACTTCATCCCCAACCTGAAATTCCTTTTGCCTCCTTTTCTCATTGACCTTAGCCTTATACTGTGCATTCATTTTAGTAATGTGCTTCTTCACTTCCTCATGGATGTTCTTCAAGTGTTCTATAAAATCTTCAGCTTCAACACTACTTATTTCTCCTTTATCTATCTTTCTCAATTCAAATGCATTTTTTGGACTACTTCTATATACAATCTGGAATGGTGATTTACCAGTGCTCCTGTTGACAGAATTATTGTATGCAAATTCTACTTGTGGTAAAATAAAATCCCATCATGTTGGCTTATCTCCAACCAAATATCTTAGCAAATTTTCCAAACTTCTATTCACCACCTCAATCTATCCATCAGTCTTTGGATGATGTGATGAACTGAACTTCAAATCTATCTTCAACTTCTTCCACAATGTACGCCAAAAATATCCAACAAACTTAGTGTCTTGATCTGAAACTATGGTCTTTGGCAAACCATGTAGTCTCACTAATTCTCTAAAAAATAATTCTGCTAGGTGAACATCATCATTAGTCTTCTTGTAGGGAATGAAATGTGCCATCTTCAAAAATCTATCAACTACCACAAAAATTGAATCATGTCCTTGCTGAGTCCTCGGTAAACCAAGAACAAAGTCCATGTCGATATCCTCCCAAGGCTTCTCTGGTAGAGGTAATGGCTGATACAACCTTGTATTCTACTTCACTCCTTTCACCATCTGACATACTCTACAACTCTATACAAACTTATTCACATCTTGCTGCAACTGCGGCCAATAATAATTCTCACTAACCAAAGAAAGGGTTTTATCATGACCAAAATGTCCAGCCAATCATCCGCTATGCTTTTCTTTGATGAGATTCTCCCTCATAGAACTTCATGGAATGCACAACTGACTCCCTCTAAATAGCATATCATCCTGGATGATGAAATCCAACCATTTTGTCTTGTCTAGAGTAATAGGTTCTATACAAGCTTTCCAAGCTTCACCAAAATCAAGATCCTTTGGATACAAATTCTTGAGTTCCTTGAACCCAACCACTTCAATCTTCATTTCTATCATCAATAGTTGCCTTCTGCTAAGATCATCTACAACTCTATTAGACTTTTTGCTCTTGTGTTTCAAAACAAATGTATAACTCTATAAAAACTCAACCCATTTCAAATGCCTCTGATTCAACTTTCCTTGACTATTCAAATATTGCAAAGCTTGCTGATCAGTATATAAAAAAAACTCATTAGGAAGCAGATAATGTCTCCACTTCTTTAATGCCTGAACTATAGCATAAAATTCCTGATCATAAATAGAATATTTCCTCTTGGCATCATTTAACTTCTCATTGAAATAAGCAACAAGTTTACCTTCTTGGCTCATAACAACTCCTATTGCAGTACCACTAGCATCACAATCTACTTGAAACACCTTATTAAAATCTACAAGTGCTAAAACAAGTTGTTCTATAACTTTTTGTTTCAACAATTGAAAACTTTTTTTTGCCCCATTAGTCTACTTAAACTCTTTTCTATCCCCTCTCATTGTTTCAGTCAAGGGTCCACAAATACTGCTAAATTTTTTGATAAACTTTCTATAAAAGCTAGCTAGACCATGAAAAGATCTTACCTCAGTAGCACTCCTTGGAGTAGGCCATTCAAGGATAGCATGTACCTTCTTTGGGTCTATTTTGAGACCTTCTGCTAAAACTACAAATCCCAAATACACTAACTCTTTCTTCACAAAACTGCACTTCTTCAAATTAATCAATAATTTCTCTTCTCTCAACTTCTCAAATATCATACGAATATGCATCATATGCTCCTCCAATGTCTTACTGGAGATAAAAATACCATCTAGGTAAATAATGACAAACTTACCCAGAAATTCTTTTAGAACCTTGTTCATGAGCCGCATGAAAGTGCTCGGTGCGTTGGTTAGCCCAAAAGGCATGACTAACCACTCATACAGTCCTTCCTTTGTCTTGAAGTTAGTCTTCCATTCATCTCCTTCTCTGATCCGAATCTAATGATATCCACTCTTTAGATCTATCTTTGAGAAATACACAGATCCACTCAAACAAATCATAATATCATCCATTCATGGCAATGGAAACCTGTACTCTATTTTGATCTTGTTTATTACTCTGTAATCTATACACATCCTCCACTCTCCACTCTTGTTTGGTGCTAATACCGTTGGTACAGCATAGGGACTCAAACTCTCATAGATCAATCTTTTTTGTAACAACTCATGTACTTGTCTGTTCAACTCCTCACTTTATGTAGGTGTCAATCTATGTGTTGCCTTATTCAGAAAACTCACTCCTGGAATCAAGTCCATCTGATGGCTGATCTTCTTGATTAGTGGTAATCCATTAGGTACATTATTGGATACAATATCCTAAAACTCATTCAAAAAATCTACAACTTCTACAGGAACATCTTCTACTTCCTCTTTACCAGCTTTTGTAATTAAAGCAAAACATACATGCTCATGCCTCATACCATCTAGGAAATTTTTTCCATCAACAAAAGTTATTCTTGCACTACCACATACCTTTTCTTCTGTGTCATTCAATGGCTTTAGCTTATGTCACACTCCATCCTTTGTCAGGGAATAGGTATTCACATGACCATCATGTAAATTACATCTGTCAAACTGCCATGGTCTACCCAACAACATATGACATACATCCATAGATATGATATCACATAGTACCTCATCATGGTATCGGTCAATCTTGAACTTCACTAGGCATTGTTCATTGACCATGACCTTGTGGTCATCCTTTACCTAGGCAATCCGATATGGATGTGGGTGTTTCTATCTCTTGAGCTTCAAATTTGTCACCATCTTTTCTGACACAAAATTATTAGTGCTTCCTCCATCAATAATCACATCACAACACTTACCCTCACACTTGCACCTGGTGCGAAATAGGCTCCTCCTTTGTTCAGGCTCATTCTCACCACTCAATAGGACTCTTCTATTAATCAACATTTCTCCTCTTTTAGCATCTTTAGAATTTGATGATCTGCAATCTTCCTCTACATGTGCAACTCTAGCCTGGCCTTCATTTCTCCTATCTATTCTTCCTTGGTGCTAAGGAAATTCAAATGCCCTATGACCTTCTTCTCCACAGTGAAAACATGTTCCATGGAAGCCTCCTCTTCCAAATCCTTGTCCTCTTCCTCTTCCTTTTTGATCTCTATTACTCTGATCCTAGAAGCGATTGGAATTATTTCCTCTTTGATTCTGGCTGCTACTGGCCTGAACCTTCTTTTTTGGATCTTCATTTCAGCCACCATATGACCATCCACCAGATCTTCCACCATGACCTCTTTCATTTTGTCTTCTTTCAAATTTCTTGTTCAGCTTTTCCTCTACTTTTAGGGAAAATTGGTATGCCTCCTCAATACTACTCATTCAAACCAGATTCAACTCCTCCTGAATGCTTGGCCTTAACCCATTATGGTATCAGGAAAATTTCTCCTTATCAGCTTCTGCATGGCCTGTTATGATGAGGAGTCGATAGAACTCCTCTGTATACTCATGAATAGATCTTCTTGTTTACTTCAAACTTTGCCATTTTCTTCAGTAGGTCAAGCTCATAATCAACAAGAATGAACTGTCACTTCAATTTATCCACCATCTGATACTATCTTGTGATTTTATCTTTCCCTCTTCTATTTCCCTCCAATTGAATGTCTTGCTACCAGATCTTCGCATGAACTTTTAGTCTAGCCTTCACAAATTTGACCCTATCAGGATCCTCAACATCTTCATACTCAAAATATTCCTCACATTCATTGATCCAATCGATCAATTCTTCTAGATTAAAATTTCCATAAAATTTAGGAACTTCAATCTTAGGTCTTTTCCCAATCTTGGAAATGGCCCAAAAAACTCTTTCTTCCTCCTGGTTCACAATTTTGACTTCTCCTTCTTGATATTCTTCTTCAGCTTCATCCTCGCTTTCATCTCTAACATTAAGATTCATTTCTATATGAATCTCTTCTTTCAATGCTCGCACTTGTCTCTCGAGAACTCTAACCTCAGGTGTTACAACACCAACTCTTCCACCATGTTCCCTTCGTGGAGGCATTTTCACAATGTGCACTGAAACCCTAACCACGGTCCTGGTGCAAACTACCTCACAGTGGGTGATCTATTTACACACTTAGGAACTCCTACTCTAATACCACTTGATGAATGGTGCTCCCCTCAATACCAAATGCACATAACAGAAATAAAGAAACAACAATAATTTGCAAGAATAGAAAATGGGCTTCTTATTATCTCCACAAGTGTCGAATTCCAAATTTCAGAATTACAATATGCAAAGCCACATGGGCATTCCCCTTAAAATATTCTATAGGACAAAGCCTTGAATCATTACCCAGATCTACCTAGAACTGCCTAAGACAACACTACGAGCCTTCTTTATATAGGCAATTTCTACCGCCCGAGAAGATTCCAAAAATTTAGCCCAAAGGGCCGACCAAACTTAGAATTATTTTATTTTACAATTTATTACATCAAAGTCAGCTCAAAATAACTTTTGAAACCCAAACAAAAATTTTGAAGGAAAATCAATTTTCGCCATTTCAGGTGACCCAATTTCCAAAGACCATAAGTCATCGCCAGTTGCTCAGATTGACTATTATAACCCCAATTCAGAAAGGCCACGAAGCATTCTATAGGCTTGACTTGTGCAAGTGCCCATCACCCAAATTTTTGACCTCATTCGGGGCCTCTAAATCCTTCAAAACTGAGTTCAAAGTTTCTATACCCTGCTGCCAATACCGAAAATCTTCAATATCTCCTCCAAAGCTAGAATTGATCTGTCAATGAAACTTTACTGGTAGGCTGATACAACTGAGATGAACCTCCGCATGTGAAATCACAACATTATGAGATCGTATGACCAACTTACTAAAAATAGAAAGTTCCCATAAATAGCAGCTCTACACAAGATAACCCTTATTGAATACAAAAACAAAAATATTTTTGGGTGATGCAAGATTGCTCTTACAACCAGGATGCTCCTGCATCATCTCCATTTTGGATGGTTGTGTAATGACAACCCTATTGTTTTATTGTAAATTTCCTTGTAATAAGATTTATCTCTTTTGTTAAAAGTTGTAATGTATTCCCATTTCTTTGGGCCATTGTGAAGTTGAAATGGAGAGAAATTGTGTCATCTCCTTTGAACTCTCATTGATTAATACTTTCCATTTTTATTGTCTTGGTTGTAAATGTGAAGACTTCTCATTCTTGAAGTATATTCAATTGTAATTCTAGAGTTTTCAATAATGTAAATGATGAATCATTGTTTCCTAGATTATTGTATTCTATCTCTTATAATAGAAGAGTTATTCTTTCATTGCAAATGATTTTTCCAAGTTGATGGAGTAAACAACTTAATATTTTTTAATAGCATATATAATTTTGTAGATGTATGAACCTTGAAATCTCTTGATTTTTGATTATGATATTCAAGTTCAAAAAAATAGGCAATCTCCCCTTGAGTAAACTTCTATTACAACATGATCATCACCATAGTTTGAAACCAACTTTATATGCTTATACTCCCTTAAAATCAAACATGAAAATAATATTTTATTAAACAAAATTAAATATTAATGTAACCATCACATACTCGTTAATACAATGCACTAATTAAACTATCAAATTCATGCTCTTAGATCTCATATAACAAGCAAAGAGATTGGGAAATGAAGCTATGGTAAAATGACACTTCCTAGTTTTAGAGAGAAAAAAGCTCTCTGAATTTTGTATGGGAGGGAAATAATTCTCTTGCCACAGAGAATATTCCCTTCCCTTCCTAAAATGCCATTTCTAATTTGAATTAATAACTTAAACCTAATCCTAACCTAGATGTTAGCAACTAATTCCCTAGTTATTCTATATGTTTAGTAAAGTAAAATAATCCTTTAATCAATAAAGAAACCTTTTAACTCTCCACTTGGATGCAAGTGGGACCCACCATATTATTGCAACCTTTACCAATAATATTAGTTAATTTCAAATTTTTCATAAAATCTTCCTACCTTTAAATCTAGTGCAGGGTCTTAGGAAAAGGAGTTAATTTTTTATGAAGGCTTACTTGCAAGTGGGGTCACCTTGTCATGTCAACATGCTTTGACTTACCCTCTTTCCCACATTCATACCTGTGCCACTTTTCACCCCATTCTCTTATAACGTGACATGTTATTAAATTTAGTTCTGTCATCTCCTCATGTTAGATGTAAAAGGTTTGACAAGATGGCATCAAATCTGCCCCTAAGTCAAGTTACCACTTCCCCTTGCATACTTGAGTCTGACATAGAAGATCAAGTATATCCCTTTTTGTCTAGAAAGTTTCCCCTTCCTATGCTTGGATCAATGCACCTTTTTACCTTGATGTCAACATTAAATTGCAATCTTGTATCATACACTTCCCATACCTTGCATGGGTTTTCACTTAGGAGCTATTGTAATGTATGGTGTTGGGCCCCAAGTCTTGCCATCTATTACACCACTTTCCCCCTCTTGGATATGTGCACCCCGTAGCTTTGATCATTTGGTTAGTAGGTGTTTAGGATAGGGATAGGTGGTGATGGATATGATAGAATAGTAGCTTATAGGGAAGAGTAGAGTGTTGTGTTAATTTAGTGGAGTAGTATGATTGGTAGTCCAGGAATACCTTTTTAATTGGTTTATGTTAATTCTTTGATGTATTTATTTATTGTTAATTTATTCCTTTTGGGCTTTAATAAAACTATTTTAATTATTCTTATGCATTAGTTTTTTTTAATTCTTATGTTAATAAATTCTCTATTACAATTAACCTTTAGATAGGAAATTTGTTATAGGAGAATTATGATTAACGTAGCTAGATTTTGATACTAATAAAATAAACCAACATTTGACAGTTACTTTACTCTAGGGATAATTAGTTAAATAAGATCATTAATGATAGGTTAGTCGGTACTATTTAAATTATTAATTCATGATTGGTTAATAGGTTATGATATAATACTTATCAACCCGTTTAAATTAATTAGTGTAATTGATATCTTTTATAATCAAGAATTCATTTTGTCCTAGTTAACATTAATATGTTTATTGTCAGATTATAATTAAGATGCAATTGTTATTGTAGTTAACTCAGGAACCATCATTGGAGGATAAATCATCTATTAATTAGTCAAACCTTAATCGAGAACTATAATCTAGGTAAGCATACTAATTGTGGGTATAGCCTAATTGGGATTAAATGATTATTTATTGCCCTAGATGCCTTGAATACATTATGATCAGAGTTTCTAATTGGATCTATATGTGCTAGGGTTCCGCTTTTTGAACTTGATACTTTTGCAACAACAGTTATGAACTTTAGTCTGCTAGTCCCAATCATACTATTGTTACTCCTTAGCGTAATGCTCTCCAAAACTTGACACTAGACCTTGACCAATTAATCTATTGTCAACTTATATTTAACCTTCAAATGTCACTCCTTAACTTATCACTTTAAAAAATAAAAATTGTTGCATTTTTGGTTGCTTAATTTTGGGCATGACATATTCCGCTATGCTTGTTGTTGTCATAATTGTTAGGGTAGGTTTAAAGTATCCATTATTGGATCCTCCATCCCTACTCTATGTTAAGTGTTGTCAGAGCTTGAAGATTTTGAGTGGGTGGATAGAGCGCCGAAGGTGAGGTAGTTTGCACCAGGTCCTTGGATTGAAGATGCCTTCGAGGAGAGGAGATTTGATGTGATATATGAAGATTTTCATCTTTCTCTTGCTTATGTTCATTTGATTGTGTTGTTACTTGTATGGGAATGAGATTTTGGGTTTGAATCCTTGTTTATGGTTTTTATCTTACTTTTGAATATGAGAGTTTTTATGAAGGGTGTAATGGCATTACTCACCTTTGAATAGGGAAGAAGTGGCCATGTATGGGTGAAGGGGTTAATTGGATTTCATGATAGTGTAGAGTCTCTTCTCATGGAGAGAAGAGGGAAAAAAATGCAAGCTATATGGGCCCTTGCATGCCATTGCATTTGATCTTTATTTTGGGGGAGATAAGGAGAAGATTGGTTGGAAAGATGTATGAGGTTTTAGCCTTGAAGAGGCATGTAATTTGTATGCATTATTTTGGCCTTCTCTTATATGGAAGTCCACCTTCACCCTTGTTATGGGTTCATGTTGAATCCATTTGTGCAAGCCTTGGGAGGGTGTTTTTATTGTTGTAATTATATTTTGGGGATGTGTGATTGTCACCCATTGGTTATTGATTCTCCTAGCTCAGGGGTGGTCTCTTAGAGACCTAGGATGTGAGGTGAGCTTCCTATAGTTCTATTCTTTGAATTGCAGGTGTTGAAGTCAAGATCTGGTGGTTGAAGCTTTGGAGAGTTTCTCTTGATGAAGGGTGCTCCCCACAATACCACAAAGACATAATAGAAATAGAGAAACAACAATAATTTGCAAGAATAGAAAATGGGCTATCTATTATCTCTACAAGTGTGAAATTCCAAATTTCATAATTACAATATGCAAAGCCACATGGGCATTCCCCTTACAATATTATGTAGGACAAAGCCTTGAATCATTACCTAGATCTACCTAGAACTACCTAACACAACACTATGGGCCTTCTTTATATAGGCAATTTCTACCACTAGAGAGGGTTCCAAAAATTTAGCCCAAAGGGGCGACCAAACTTAGAATTATTTTATTTTACAATTTATTACATCAAAGTTGGCTCAAAATAAATTTTGAAACCCAAATAGAAATTTTGAAGGAAAATTATTTTCCGCCATTTCAGGTGACCTAACTTCCGAAGACCATAAGTCATCACCAGTTGCTCTGATTGACAATTATAACCCCAATTTAGAAAGGCCACGAAGCATTCTATAGGCTTGACTCATGCAAGTGCTCATGACCCAAATTTTTGACCTCATCCAGGGCCTCTAAAACCTTCAAAAATGAGTTCAAAGTGTCTATACCCTGCTGCCAATACTGAAAATCTTTAATATCTCCAAAGCTAGACTTGATTTGTCAATGAAACTTTACTAGCAGGCTGATACGACTGAGATGAACCTCCACATGTGAAATCAGAACATTCTGAGATCGTATGACCAACTTAATAAAAATAGAAAGTTCCCATAAATAGAAGTTCTACACAAGATAGCCCTTATTGAATACAAAAACAAAAATATTTTTGGGTGATGCAAGATTGCTCTTACACCCAGGATGCTCTTACATCAGACACCCAGGGTAATTTGAGAAGTGACCCTGTCATGACTTAGGTGTGCAGAGGAAAACCAAGATGGTTAACCTCCTGCCTTGTCATCCATGATGAATCTTCAACAGGTCATCCTTTCGACTCGATTAAATATTCTTTATGTGTCCCGTTCCTTGTGCTTCTACCAACACAACTATCAAGTATGTCTTCAATCTCCTTGGTATCTAAACTACTTGCTGGAATACTCTGCTATGCCGCTGTGATCTCATCTTCAACACTTCCTTCATGATACTCTGTCAAATGTAAAATGTTAAACATTGGTGAAATATTCAGCTCACTAGGCAATTCTACCTCATATACATTTTCTGTAGAGTCTCTTCTCATGGAGAGAAGAGGGAAAAAAATGCAAGCTGTATGGGCCCTTGCATGCCATTGCATTTGATCTTGATTTTGGGGGAGATAAGGAGAAGATTGGTTGGAAAGATGTATGAGGTTTTAGCCTTGAAGAGGCATGTAATTTGTATGCATTATTTTGGCCTTCTCTTATATGGAAGTCCACCTTCACCCTTCTTATGGGTTCATGTTGAATCTATTTGTGCAAGCCTTGGGAGGGTGTTTTTGTTGTTGTAATTATATTTTGTGGATGTGTGATTGTCACCCGTTGGTTATTGATTCTCCTAGCTCAGGGGTGGTCTATTAGATACCTAGAATGTGAGGTGAGCTTCCTAGAGTTCTATTCTTTGAATTGCAGGTGTTGAAGTCAAGATCTAGTGGATGAAGCTTTGGAGAGTTTCTCTTGATGAAGGGTGCTCCCCACAATACTACAAACACAATAGAAATAAAGAAACAACAATAATTTGCAAGAATAGAAAATGGGCTTCTTATTATCTCCACAAGTGTGAAATTCCAAATTTCATAATTACAATATGCAAAGCCACATGGGCATTCCCCTTACAATATTGTGTAGGACAAAGCCTTGAATCATTACCTAGATCTACCCAGAACTACGTAACACAACACTATGGGCTTTCTTTATATAGGCAATTTCTACCACTCGAGAAGGTTTTAGAAATTTAGTCCAAAGGGGTGACTAAACTTAGAATTATTTTATTTTACAATTTATTAAATCAAAGTTGGCTCAAAATAAATTTTGAAACCCAAATAGAAATTTTGAAGGAAAATCATTTTTCGCCATTTCAGGTGACCTAACTTTCGAAGACCATAAGTCATCACCAGTTGCTCCGATTGACTATTATAACCCCAATTCAGAAAGGCCACGAAGTATTCTATAGGCTTGACTCATGAAAGTGCTCATCACCCAAATTTTTGACCTCATCCAGGGCCTCTAAAACCTTCAAAAATGAGTTCAAAGTGTCTATATCCGGCTACCAATACCGAAAATCTTTAATATCTCCAAAGCTAGACTTGATTTGTCAATGAAACTTTACTAGCAGGCTGATACGACTGAGATGAACCTCCACATGTGAAATCAGAACATTCTGAGATCGTATGACCAACTTAATAAAAATAGAAAGTTTCCATAAATAGAAGCTCTACACAAGATAGCCCTTATTGAATACAAAAACAAAAATATTTTTGGGTGATGCAAGATTGCTCTTACACGTAGGATGCTCCTACATCAGACACCCAGGGTAATTTGAGAAGTGACCCTGTCACGACTCAGGTGTGCAGAGGAAAACCAAAATGGTTAACCTCTTGCCTTGTCATCCATGATGAATCTTCAATAGGTCATCCTTTCCACTTGACCAAATATTCTTCATATGTCCCGTTCCTTGTGCTTCTACCAACACAACTGTCCAGTATGTCTTCAATCTCCTTGGTATCTAAACTACTTGCTGGAATACTCTACTATGCCGCTGTGATCTCATCTTCAACACTTCCTTCATGATACTCTGTCAAATGTAAAATGTTAAACACTAGTGAAATATTCAGCTCACTAGGCAATTCTACCTCATATACATTTCCTGAATCATGCTTCTTCAGTATCTTACGTGGTCCAAACTTCTTCATTTTCATCTTATTATATGTACCAACTAGAAACTGCTCATTTCACAAATGAACCATGACTTCATCCCCAACCTGAAATTCCTTTTGCCTCTTTTTCTCATCTACCTTAGGCTTATACTGTGCATTCATTTTAGTAATGTGCTTCTTCACTTCCTCATGGATGTTCTTCAAGTGTTCTATAAAATCTTCAGCTTCAACACTACTTATTTCTCCTTTATCTATCTTTCTCAATTCAAATGCATTTTTTGGACTACTTCTATATATAATCTGGAATGGTGATTTACCAGTGCTCTTGTTAACAGAATTATTGTATGCAAATTCTACCTGTGGTAAAATAAAATCCCATCCTGTTGGCTTATCTCCAACCAAATATCTTAGCAAATTTTTCAAACTTCTATTCACCACCTCTATCTATCCATCAGTCTTTGGATGATGTGATGAACTGAACTTCAAATCTATCTTCAACTTCTTCCACAATGTACGCCAAAAATATCCAACAAACTTAGTGTCTTGATCTGAAACTATGGTCTTTGGCAAACCATGTAGTCTCACTAATTCTCTGAAAAATAATTCTGCTAGGTGAACATCATCATTAGTCTTCTTGTAGGGAATGAAATGTGTCATCTTCAAAAATCTATCAACTACCACAAAAATTGAATCATGTCCCTGGTGAGTCATCGGTAAACCCAGAACAAAGTCCATGTCAATATCCTCCCAAGGTTTCTCTGGTAGAGTTAATGGCTGATACAACCCTGTATTCTACTTCACTCCTTTCGCCATCTGACATACTCTGCAACTCTATACAAACTTATTCACATCTTGCTGCAACTATGGCCAATAATAATTCTCACTAACCAAAGAAAGGGTTTTATCATGACCAAAATGTCCAGCCAATCATCTGCTATGCTTTTCTTTGATGAGATTCTCCCTCATAGAACTTCGTGGAATGCACAACTGACTCCCTCTAAATAGCATATCATCCTGGATGATAAAATCCAACCATTTTGTCTTGTCTAGTGTAATAGGTTCTATACAAGCTTTCCAAGCTTCACCAAAATCAAGATCCTTTGGATACAAATTCTTGAGTTCGTTGAACCCAACCACTTCAATCTTCATTTCTATCATCAATAGTTGCCTTCTGCTAAGATCATCTACAACTCTATTAGACTTTCCGCTCCTGTGTTTCGAAACAAATTTTTAACTCTACAAAAACTCAACCCATTTCAAATGACTCTAATTCAAATTTTCTTGACTATTCAAATATTGGAAAGCTTGATGATCAGTATACAAAAAAACCTCCTTAGAAAGCAGATAATGTCTCCACTTCTTTAATGCCTAAACTATAGCATAAAATTTCTGATCATAAATAGAATATTTCCTCTTGGCATCATTTAACTTCTCATTGAAATAAGCAACAAGTTTACCTTCTTGGTTCATAACAACTCCTATTGCGGTACCACTAGCATCACAATTTATTTGAAACACCTTATTAAAATCTGGAAGTGCTAAAATAGGTTGTTCTGTAACTTTTTGTTTCAACAATTGAAAACTCTTTTCTGCCCCATTAGTCTACTTAAACTCTTTTCTATCCCCTCTCATTCTTTCAGTCAAGGGTCCACAAATACTGTTAAATTTTTTGATAAAATTTTTGTAAAAGCTAGCTAGACCATGAAAAGATCTTACCTCAGTAGCACTCTTTGGAGTAGGCCATTCAAGGATAGCATGTACCTTTTTTGGGTCCATTTTGAGACTTTTTACTAAAACTATAAAGCCCAAATACACTAACTCTTTCTTCACAAAACTACACTTATTCAAATTAATCAACAATTTCTCTTCTCTCAACTTCTCAAATATCATACAAATATGCATCATATGCTCCTCCAATGTCTTACTGGAGATAAAAATATCATCTAGGTAAACAATGACAAATTTAACCAGAAATTCTTTCAGAACCTTGTTCATGAGCCACATTAAAGTGCTCGATGCGTTGGTTAGCCCAAAAGGCATGACTAACCACTCATACAGTCCTTCCTTTGTCTTGAAGTTAGTCTTCCATTCATCTCCTTCTCTGATCCAAATCTAATGATATCCACTCTTTAGATCTATCTTTGAGAAATACATAGATCCACTCAAACGGACCATAATATCATCCATTCGTGGCAATAGAAACTTGTACTTGATTGTGATCTTGTTTATTGCTCTGGAATCTATACACATCCTCCACTCTCCACTCTTTTTTGGTGCTAATACCATTGGTACAGCATAGGGACTCAAACTCTCATGGATCAATCCTTTTTGTAACAACTCATGTACTTGTCTGTTCAACTCCTCACTTTATGTAGGTGTCATTCTATGTGTTGCCTTATTCAGAAAACTCACTCCTGGAATCAAGTCCATCTGATGACTAATCTTCTTGATTGGTGGTAATTCATTAGGCACATTATTGGATACAATATCCTAAAACTCATTCAAAAAAATTTCAACTTCTATAGGAACATCTTCTACTTCCTCTTTACCAGCTTTTGGAATTAAAGCAAAACATACATTCTCATGCCTCATACCATCTAGGAAATTTCTTCCATCAACAAAAGTTATTCTTGCACTACCACATACCTTTTCTTCTGTGTCATTCAATGACTTTAGCTTATGTCACATTCCATCCTTTGTCAGAGAATAGGTATTCGCACGACCATCATGTAAAACACATCTGTCAAACTGCCATGGTCTACCCAACAACATATGACATACATCCATAGATATGATATCACATAGTACCTCATCATGGTATTGGTCAATTTTAAACTTCACTAGGCATTGTTCATTGACCATGACCTTGTGGTCATCCTTTACCTAGGCAATCCGATATGGATGTGGGTGTTTCTATCTCTTGAGCTTCAAATTTGTCACCATCTCTTCTAAAAAAAAATTATCAATGCTTCCTCCATCAATAATCACATCACAACACTTACCCTCACACTTGCACCTGGTGCGAAATAGGCTCCTCCTTTGTTCAGGCTCATTCTCACCAATCAATAGGACTCTTCTATTAATCAACATTTCTCCTCTTTTAGCATCTTTAGAATTTGATGATCTACAATCTTCCTCTACATGTGCAACTCTAGCCTGGCCTTCATTTCTCCTATCTATTCTTCCTTGGCGCTAAGAAAATTCAAATGCCCTATGACCTTCTTCTCCACAGTGAAAACATATTCCATGGAAGCCTCCTCTTCCAAATCCTTGTCCTCTTCCTCTTCCTCTTTGATCTCTATTACTCTGATCTTAGAAGCGATTGGAATTATTTCCTCTCTGATTCTGCCTACTACTAGCCTCGTCATTCTTTTTTGGATCTTCATTTCAGCCACCATATGACCATCCACCAGATCTTCCACCACGACCTCTTCCATTTTGTCTTCTTTCAAACTTCTTGTTTAACTTTTCCTCTACTTTTAGAGAAAATTTGTATGCCTCTTCAATACTGCTCATTCGAACCAGATTCAACTCCTCCTGAATGCTTGGCCTTAACCCATTAAGGTATCAGGCAACTTTCTCCTTATCAGCTTTTGCATGGCCTGTTATGATGAGGAGTCGATAGAACTCCTCTGTATACTCCTGAATAGATCTTCTTGTTTGCTTCAAACTTTGCATTTTCTTCAGTAGGTCAAGCTCATAATCAACAAGAATGAACTGTCACTTCAATTTATCCACCATCTGATCCCATCTTGTGATTTTATCTTTCCCTCTTCTATTTCACTCCAATTGAATGTCTTGCTACCAGATCTTCGCATGAACTTTCAGTCTAGCCTTCACAAATTTGACCTTATTAGGATCCTCAACATCTTCATACTCAAAATATTCCTCACATTCATTGATCTAATCGATCAATTCTTCTGGATTAAGATTTACATAAAATGTAGGAACTTCAATCTTAGGTCTTTTCCCAATCTTAGAAATGGCCCGAAAAAGTCTTTCTTCCTCTTGGTTCACAATTTTGACTTCTCCTTGATATTCTTCTTCGGCTTCATCCTCGCTTTCATCTCTGACATTAAGATTCATTTCTCTATGAATCTCTTCTTGCAATGCTCGCACTTGTCTTTGGAGCACTCTAACCTCAGGTGTTACAACACCAGCTTTTCCACCATGTTCCCTTCATGGAGGCATTTTCACAATGCGCACTGAAACCCTAACCATGGTCCTAGTGCAAACTACCTCACAGTGGGTGATCTATTTACACACTTAGGAACTCCTACTCTGATACCACTTGATGAAGGGTGCTCCTCTCAATACCAAAAGCACATAACAAAAATAAAGAAACAACAATAATTTGCAAGAGTAGAAAATGGGCTTCTTATTATCTCCACAAGTGTCGAATTCCAAATTTTAGAATTACAATATGCAAAGCCACATGGGCATTCCCCTTAAAATATTCTATAGGACAAAGCCTTGAATCATTACCCAGATCTACCTAGAACTGCCTAAGACAACACTACGAGCCTTCTTTATATAGGCAATTTCTAATGCTCGAGAAGGTTCCAAAAATTTAGCCCAAAGGGGTGACCAAACTTAGAATTATTTTATTTTACAATTTATTACATCAAAGTCAGCTCAAAATAAATTTTGAAACCCAAACAAAAATTTTGAAGGAAAATCATTTTTCGCCATTTCAGGTGACCCAACTTCCGAAGACCATAAGTCATCACCAGTTGCTCAGATTGACTATTATAACCCCAATTCAAAAAGGCCACAAAGTATTCTATAGGCTTGACTTGTGCAAGCCCCCATCACCCAAATTTTTGACCTCATCTGGGGCCTCTAAATCCTTCAAAAATGAGTTCAAAGTTTCTATACCCTGCTGCCAATACCGAAAATCTTCAATATCTCCTCCAAAGCTAGAATTGATCTATCAATGAAACTTTACTGGTAGGTTGATACAACTGAGATGAACCTCCACATGTGAAATCAAAACATTCTGAGATCGTATGACCAACTTACTAAAAATAGAAAGTTCCCACAAATAGCAGCTCTACACAAGATAACCCTTATTGAATACAAAAATAAAAATATTTTTGGGTGATGCAAGATTGCTCTTACAACCAGGATGTTCCTGCATCATCTCCATTTTGGATGGTTGTGGGATGACAACCCTATTGTTTTATTGTAAATTTCCTTGTAATAAGATTTATCTCTTTTGTTGAAAGTTGTAATGTATTCCCATTTCTTTGGGCCATTGTGAAGTTGAAATGGAGAGAAATTGTGTCATCTCCTTTGAACTCTCATTGATTAATACTTTCCATTTGTATTGTCTTGGTTGTAAATGTGAAGACTTCTCATTCTTGAAGTATATTCAATTGTAATTCTAGAGTTTTCCATAATGTAAATGATGAATCATTGTTTCCTAGATTATTGTATTCTATCTCTTATAATAGAGGAGTTATTCTTTCATTGCAAATAATTTTTCCAACTTGATGGAGTAAACAACTTAATAGTTTTCAATAGCATATATAATCTTGTAGATGTATGAACCTTGAAATCTCTTGATTTTTGATTATGATATTCAAGTTCAAAAAAATAGGCAATCTCCCCTTGAGTAAACTTCTATTACAACATGATCATAACCACAGTTTGAAACCAACTTTATATGCTTATACTCCCTTAAAATCAAACATGAAAACAATATTTTATTAAACAAAATTAAATATTGTTGGGTGAGTAAGAGTCACCTTATTTTAAACTTTTCAAGTTCTCGTGTCAAGCTTCACTCTGTTCATTTTTTCACCTTGTTGGTCTTCCCACGAGTCTTCGCGCATTTGAGTTTGTCAAATACGAGCTTTCAGCGTCATTTGTATCAGTTTGACCCATTTTACACCAATAACATATCCTTTCAAGTCATTTGAATCACCTCGAACCTTTTCGAACTCCAGTTCGAAGTAGTTTGAAGGAGTTCAAAAGCGGCCTGAGTCTTTTATTACTAATGATGTGTTATATAGGAAGGCGTGCGGCATTTTCCTCTTGAGAGAGGTTGAACCTCTTCAAATTTTGGTTCGAAGGAGTTCAAAGTAGTTCAAACGGACTACCGACGTGATCAATAATGATGAGATGTCCTGACAAGATGCACCGTATAGACGCGACGTGATTTCATTGGATGGGCCAGTGCACGAAAAATGAGGCAATCACTTGCACGATTGGGAAATATTTGGTTTGAGATTGAATAATGATGATTGAAAAGGTGGCGGATCCTGAAGAGTTAATTTGATTTGAAGGCATTTATTGCTTATCACCACTTGGTATCAAAAAACCTATTAATACTCGCATAATGGAGTATATTTCGCGCTTCAAGTAGCAACTAAAAATAGAAACTGGGTAAGTCATTTTTCCCTATTGTACACTGCGGGGTCTAGGCACTAGAAGGGTGGTCTGGTCGAAGTGCAAAGCGTACAGGTAGCTTCTTTCAAGCTCTACCTTCTCATTTCCGATTATTCCTTCAAATTCACTAGTTCAAGCAGTGAGCTGGTAGACTTTCATATTCTTAGGCAGGCATGAGGTGTGTCATGCATTTCTTTGGCAACGTGAAGAATCTTGAATGTAAGGCCCCGGTCATAATAGACACGGATCTTTTAAGGGTTTCAGTCGATACTATACCTTCCAAACTCTCAACTCGTGTTGATGAGGAGTACATTGTAAAAGTCCTAGCTAGTGGGTTGTTAGAAGCGGCTGCTTTCCCACCGGCTACTGTTTGTCCGGAATTGGTACAAGAATGTATCAATAGATATGATGTAAAGTTGAAGAGTATTTTGAACACGGATGGTCAAACCCTAATCCCTGTTAACCACATAACCATTTCAGTAGTCTTCAAGATACCAGATGAAGGTCTGGTCAACTTCACACCGACCCAGTCTCTGGCCCAATTCAGGGAAAGTGCTGATAAAAATAGGAGTCACATAGCGAGAAGTTGGACGAAGACCAACTATAAAGGAGGGTCGCGGTTGCCCAAAACTCTCACCAAGGATCATATGAACCCCCTAATACATGATTTGGTTGTTCTCCTTCACCGATTAAAAGGTTCAGAACAGGCCCTATCCTTTGATGAGTGGATGTACCATTTTGTAGAAATCATCTTACAAGGAAGTCAACACATTGACTGGGCTGAAATTATAGCCACATCTTTTCGGGACCAGCTGAGACAGACTCAGATGACTAGGGAAGGATTTTACATGTCTTCCTACCTGATGTATTGCTTGGCCTGCACTCAGGACTTATACCCTATTCAGAAAGCTCCCTGGAATGGAGATTTATTTATCCATGAGTGTTGTCCATTATTGAGAAGAGATAATGTTTTGGAGGATTATAGAACAATACATGATATGTTCTGGGGGAAATTGCATCAGGAATTGGCTGGCAGGCCTAACCAGAGGATTTTAGATAATGCGCAGAGATTAGTTAAAGTATTTGGCAGCTTTTATATTCAATTTTCCCATTTTACTTACATTCAGGTAGGAGGATTCGAAGAAGAACCATTGAAGCTGCCTAGGTACGCTTTTGACTGTTTCATTCTTGCAGAAGTTTGCAGATAGTTGTTCATTGTCATTAAAATAGCTCTCCCGGAAGATAAATGGAACTCTCTATTCCCAGTGAAGTTAGGCCACTTAATCTATAACAGCATGGTGGATGCATCTGTTGTGGGGAGTAATTTACTAAACTTTCACATGCCTTTCTATGAACCAAGAACAGGGTTCGATAGTAAAGGCTTTGCCAGACAGACCCTGGGATTAGGAAAATGCCCTTCACCAAGTTACCATCTGGAGGACCTGTGGGAAGATCTTGGCAATGAAAAAATGATTTGGGAACGAGATAGAACCAGGCTTACAGTATCTCAGATTAAACTGCTGCAGTTGAAGTTTGATACTAGAAATATAGAAAATGATGATCCAGAGGTTCCCCGTCCATCCGCCACCTTTTCGGAGGGGGATGCTATTTCAATCATCGATTGGAGCAGAGAGGAGTCTAGTGATATCAGACTCCGGGCCCGCAGCATTTTTGAGGAAACAGAAAACTGGATCGTGGCGAAGAAGAAAGACGTTCAACTTCTTACAGATACAAGTCATAGCACTGGTTCGCCCACTAAGAGTGTAACACAAGCCCTTGCTAATAGTTCTCTTTTGTAATCGAATGCAGGTGAGAAAATAATAGTGAAGGAGAAGACAGCCTCGGTGAAACATCCAACCGCGCCAAGGTCAAGACCAAGGATGAGATCTGAGAAGAAAAACTAAATGGCCTCAGAGGAGCCTGATTATCTGGATGACGTCGGTGACCTCAATGATGAAGATCTCACCTTCACCCCCGATCATAAGGGGAAGATGCAAGAAGGTCTCACGCACTGCCAAGACCTATCTTAGAATGCAGATGCACTTGTCAAGACCCATGACAATCGAATGGTGTCCAGCACAGTCCCACCTTGGCTCAGGGAATCAGTTAATAAAAGGAAAAGCTTCAAGCCTCTATTTATGCCAGTTAAAAAAATAGTGACAAGGTACGCAGCTCGTACTCCGAAAGCTAAAAGGATGAGGAGCTATGCAAGGCTAATAACGGATCCTTCTACCGGGAAAGTCACTGCTAAAATCGCTACAGTGAGATCTATGCAAAATACCCAAGATCCTGAGCCCGAGGATTATGAGATAACGAAGATGGATTTTGGGGTGCTGAACAAGGACTCCCATGATCACATTTTCAAATTCTCTACCGATCATATGCTCAGACAGTCGCAGAAGGACGGTAGAGAGAAGTGGGAGTTGAAACAGATAGTTTCGACCATGGCAGAATTCCTATCTTCGCTTGCTGAGAATGGTGCAATACCTCTAGCGCAGGCTCATCAGGGGTTCGACCTTAATTCGACGGATAGTCAGAAGCTGTTCAAACAGGTGCAGCAGGGGAGGACCTGGACAGAGGTAATGAAGGCATGGACATACGGCATCATAGCGGAAGGTAGTACTTTCATAAAAGAGTTTGTGAGAACCCGTACAGACGGCGAAGTGCTCTTGGGGAAATTCAGACATTGATCCCAATATGGGAAAGTGAAGCTGAAAGTTGTTCGGAGATCATGAAAAGAGTATAATAAATTGAATATTACGGAGAGAAGCAATTTTTGATAGAGAACCCCATGAAGCTGGTTGACCCATGTATGCTGTTCATCCTGAAGAAGAACTTCAGCTGGAAGAACACTTTGTTTGAGACAGCCATTTCTCAGATGCGGATTATGGAAAAGGCCGTGAAGGAGATTCACTCTGACACCCTGAAGGATATTAAAATAGTAAATCCATTAGGTATTCTACAATTGGAAGATGCGAACAAGGGAGTTGATGCATTAGTGAAGTCCTTCGTGGATGAAATGAACGCTTTCAAGGAAAGTGAAGCTCCGATGGTTCATGACCTTACGAGGACCGCCAATATAGAAGCAATGCTTATCTTAAACTGAGGTCAATTGCCAAAGCAAGCGGAGAAAATTTAGGAGATGAGATGGGAGAAAAATACCACGCATGCCAAGTTGACCGCATTGAAGAACCTGGAAGCTCGTAAAGGTTGCCACATCAGAGGATGCTCAAGAAAACTGAATCAAATTCAGTTTTGTTTACTCAATTTACCCTACTTTGACTTTTTTTAGAAACTGGTTTTATAACTGTTAACTGTTTTTCATTTTAATGAGGTCCGAGAAGCCAGGTTTTTCAGAAGGCTTTCTCAGACCGTTTAAACTATTTAAGCTAGTGCTTAAGGCAGGGAAGGGGGGAGAATAGATTAGAAAGAGAAAAAGATAGAATTTAATAGAAGCAGTAGTATAAGTTCTTTTCTGTTCTGGCAGTAGTTTGAATGACTGATGATAACTGGACTTTGGGCCAGTCTTACCTGAATACTCGTGCATGAAAATATTTTGATCTTTGAATCAAATTGTGAAATATATATGTTCTACTTTGAAAGAATTATATATCGATCTTGTGTATGTGCTATTCAGTTTAGTCATTTATTATAGTTCTCTGAGTTATAGTTTTTCTGTAGATGCATTTTTAGTTAGTCTAAATTTTTCTGAATGGCTGCTGAAGCTTATTTTTCTTCCACAAGATAGTCTTCCGTTCCATTGTTTGGTTTTTCAAGTTTCTGTTGTTCTACCTCATCCGTCTAGGAATGGTTGAGAGTCCTTTTACTGCTTTTCAGTTAAAATCTTGTATGTTAAAATTGCTTTTTCCATTCGTTGAATATCTTATAAAGGGAGCTGTATTTTTTTGCAAAATTCAGATGGAAGCAAAGTAAATGCTTATCCAACTGTTGTGTAAACGATTTATTTTTAGAGGCATAGAGTCGGAGGATAAATATCAGAGTATAAAAAGAACAAATCTGTTCGCCAACAGATTTTGGCGACTCTACTCGGGAGAAGACCAGTAATGTGCACTAGTCCACTTCCCATCGCAATGTCACATAATGGTGCTACCTAATGATAATGTGTTCCCTGTGCTCCAGCCAAATTTAAGTTTTTAAGACACATAGGAAGATTTAATCTCAGACCTTGCTGCAGTCGCTTAGAGATTTAGACGAAGTAATCAAGAATTCCAGCAAGTTCAAGAAGTGCTTGAAAAAGAAGAAGAACTTGGTGAACGCTTGAGAGGTATTCCTGTTGCTAGGGAAGCTGTCATAGTTAATAGGCTTGCACAAGGCCAACCGCAGAACTAAGTTTTGAACAGATTCTTGAACTGACAACCAGAAGATACACGAGAGGGGAACGTAGTAGAGGATTGGTGGATGAAGATTTTGAACTATTGGAAAGCATTAATTTTAAACCAGATTCTAATCTTTCCTGAAGGAAGAAAGCTCAAACTGTCAGTCGACTCTCATCCCCCTCACGAAATCCAGCTATCCCTTTAACCGTCCAAGCAATCATTTCTCTAGGTACTGTAATTCCCACTGTCTTAAATATTCAACCTTTGAATCTCCAACTTTCATTCATGGCTAGAAACAGACCTTGGGGTCAACACATTGGGCCTCTGAACCTAGGGGTCAACCAACCCGCTGATCTACCTAAAGGAGCCAATCAAATTCTGCCTAAGTTTAGTGGGGACAACAAAGTCTCTTCAGATGATCATCTCAATGCCTTCCAAACCGCTTGCGGGATCATGAGTGTATCTACCGAAGATGTAGCAGTGAGACTCTTTGTCAGAACTCTAGTAGATGCTGCTGCCGATTGGTTCAGCCACTTGCCAAATGGATCTATTACGAATTGGGACACCATGAAGCAGGCTTTCGAAAGAAGGTTCAAAACGCCTGATAATGAAGTCTTTTTATTGATACAACTTAGTCAGCTAAAGAAGGAGATACATGAACCAATGAGAGAGTTTGTGGCTAAATTCAACAAAATTCTACAAAGAATTCCCGCGACTGCTGCTCTGAGTAATGAGAACAAAAAGATTTACTTCCTTAATGTGGTTCCGCCGGCTATAAGCTTTCATTTGTTGAAAGATGGAGTGCCTGACTTCGAAGACGCATAGACAAGAGCAATTGAGCTCGAAGACACTCTCATAACAGCCGGCAAGTGGAAGAGAGAAGCACAAACTCCTAGCAGCCCTTCTACAAGTGCAACTACAGATCCAATGATACAGAGAGTTATGAATGATATAGAAATGCTAAAAAGGCAACAGAATAGAATGACTACTTATCCAGCTCCTTATCAAGATATAAGTCGAAGACAACTGCCCCAACAATAGACAAAAGCACTGTAGTTACCTGGTCCTCAACCAAGGTTACAGATAGAGGCTGCTCCCAAAGAAACTATGTGCTCATTCCATTTAACCACTGATCATGATGGGGATACATGCACCGAATGGTTGAGATACTTACAACTAAATGCAACCAGGGATGAGGTGAATAATAAACAATTTCATGAAGAAAAAGATTCTCCAGACATGGGTACATCAGGATCTTTTTACTCTGAATATGTACCTGGTGCAGAGCAAGGGGGAAGTGTACTAGCAACTCTACAAGATCCAGCCTGCGCTATTTTAACAAGAAACCAACGAACTCAGAAGTTTGTTCCAGGTGCAGCTGCCATGAGCACAGATACAAAAAGAAAGGAGCCTACTGGTGAAGAAACATGTACGAATTCAAAAAGTTCGGAGGTAAAAATTCTTTCCAGGAATACAGTTGCCCCTTCATCTCCTTTTGATTTTGTTGAGTTCTGTAAGTCATCTATAGTTTCTATTTCCTCTCTCGATTTCTTGAGAATGAATCCCAGAGAATTGGATAGGTTGGTAAAATATGTTAAAGGAGAAAATTATGTAAGCCCTCAAGTGGATACACCTTTTATAAGAGAAACTTCTGCTACTCAAGAACCTTTTGCTTTCCAACCTCAAGATACTCCCCAGGTTCCAGAAGGATGTCGATCCACGAACTCTGTAGAAACTGAGTATGAAGAGGAAAAGCCAAATCTTTTTTATGTCTCTCTCCTATTGAATGGCCAAAAATTGAGTAATTGTATTATTGATTCTGGTGCGTCTGACAACATAATGTCTGCCTTCGTAGCTAAAGCCTTGGACTTACCCTTAACCAAAACATTCGGCCATTGTTACTCTATGGATGGCAAAGAAGTGTCATTGAAGGGTCAGATTAAAGATTGCCAAGCTGTTCTGGCAGCCTACCCGGACAAGCGGCTAAAACTCACCATCTTAGTAGCCGATATACCTACTAGTTACGGAATGTTACTCAGCAGAACCTTCTGTAAAGATTTGGGTGGGGATATAAAAATGAATTGGTCCGAAGCTACAATTCTCGTAGGCAAAAGGAAAGTAAAGTTAGAACCTGAACCCAAGAATTAATATACCGTAATGCCTTCAGCTGAACCCAGAGCCCAAATCCTGTACGAAGAATGTAATTTTGGGAATTATGTTATTCTGTCTGCTCCAGATAAAGATGTTTAGATCGAACCCGAGAGAGAAGAAGATATTTGAAAGATGAAATTTGATGGAAGCTGTTCTAGCTCAGTTTCAGGTGCTGGAGTGGTCCTTTTCCCCCCGAATGGAGACTGTATTCTTTTTTCTTTCAAATTGGATTTCAAAAACACCAACAACACCGTAGAGTATGAAGCCTTGTTGTTGGGCCTAGAGGAATGCAAGTTGAGAAGGGTTAAAAAGTTGATTGTGAAAAGGGATGCTGAATTAATAGTTAAACAGGTTCGGGGTCAGTTTTCTATCAAGAATGAGAAATTAAAGCATTACAAAAATTTAGTCTGGGATGATATAGAATCCTTTGACACTTTTTCCATTGAGTATATCCCTAGAAATCAGAATACTAGAGCAGATTCTTTGGCCATATCAGCCTCCTTGCTCTTGCCGCATCCTGATTTTAAAACTGAAAAATACCAGATTGAAATGATATACAAGCCAAGGGTACCAGACAATGTCTAGAACTGGCAGGTTTTTGATGATGATGCACAACTTAAAGAATTCCTGGAGTGTGCTGCTGGATTCGCTGAAACATATTTTGAAGGCTCAAAGAATGAATGTACAGAATTTTACCAGGATGAGAATGATAATACATGGGTAATTCAGCTAAAAAGTAATAAGATCCCTAAAGGCTTAGTTTCTTTGGAGCACTTATTCAAAAGAAGAGATGATAGTACAATGAAAGAAAAAGTCTCACATGCCCCAAATCCAAAAGAATATGATAAGATCGATATAGGTGATCAGGAATCCCCTAGGTGGATCTCCATTGGTCAAAGCTGTACTGAATCTGAGAAAGAAGATTGGAAGAAGTTATTGAAAGAATACAGAGATGTTTTCGCCTGGGATTATGGAGATTTGAAGATTTTCAGAGGTGGTCAGTTTGAGCATCAAATCCCTTTGAAGCCTGGGGTTACTCCTTTTCACCAGAAACTAAGAAACTATAACCCCAAGGTGTCAGAAGCCATACTGAAGGAAGTTAAGAAAATGTTACAAGCCCGAATCATTTACCCTATTCACCATTCGACGTGGATAGCTAACATAGTCCCAGTAAGGAAGAAGAATGGCAAAGTGCGAATTTGTGTTGATTTTCGTAACCTGAACCAGGCAAGTCTAAAAGACAATTACGCACTGCCCGTCATGGAACATGTCTTACAGGCAGTCTCCGGTTTGGAAGTTATGTCAATGTTGGATGGCTACTCAGGTTATAATCAAATAGGCATGGCAAAGGCCGATCAGCATAAGACAGCCTTCATCACACCATGGGGTACTTACGCCTACAACAGGATGCCCTTCGGGTTAATAAATGCAGGTGCCACTTTTCAAAGGGTAATGAACTCTTCATTTGAAGATCTCAGGAATAACATCATAGTGACCTATTTGGATGATCTTACAGTCTTCTCCAAAAAGAGGAATCAGCACTTGAATGATGTAGAACGAGTCTTGCAACGGTGCAGGGATCATGGTATCTCCTTGAACCCCAAAAAGTCCATATTGTTTGTAGAGGAGGGAAAACTACTCGGTCATATAGTATTGAAAGATGGCATAAAAATAGATCCCGATCGGGTCAAAGCAATCCAACAGCTCAGCTTGCCCTCTAGCAAAATTGGCCTGAAGTCCTTCTTCGGGCAAATCAATTTTCTACGAGCCTTCATCCCTGAATTCTCCGAGGTAACAAGACACATGGTTGAGATGATGAGCGAGAAGGTTCCTTTTAAATGGAATGATGATGGAAAGAAAGCATTTGAAGAAGTCAAAATTGCCATATCCCAGGCACCAGTACTGAAAAGCCCCGATTTTAAAAAGGACTTCATTATATATTGTTATGCTTCCCAGCATACCCTTTCAAGCATGCTCACGCAGAAGGATAAAGACGAGCAAGAAGCACCCATAGCTTTCATGAGTGTGCCTCTCAAGAAGCACGAGCTTAAATATCCTCAAATAGAAAAATATGCCTATGCGGTGGTGAAGGTAGTAAAACATTTCAGGTATTATATCCTTCATTCACATAGTACCGTATATGTACTGGAGACTTCTGTGAAAAGTATTTTGATTCAGAAAGAAATCAGTATGAATAATAGAGCCGTATGGATTGTGAAAATCCAAGAGTATGACCTGACGATCAAACCCACGAATTTGGTGAGAGGCAAGGGTTTGTGCAAGTTGATAGCAGAGAATAACAAAATTTGTGAAAAAATAGATGAAGTTCCTATGGCCTTGCTGGTTAGCTCAATTGACCCCTGGTTCTCAGATGTTACTTACTTCTTGACATATGGGGAGTGTCTAGATCATCTGAATCAAAAGGAGAGGTGGAACCTAAGGTTAAGAGCCAGTAAATATGTGATTTCCCAAGGCACCTTGTTTAAGAAGGGAGTTGATGGCACTTTTCTCAGGTGCATGGATGAAGGACAAAGGAAAGAATTGTTAAGAGCATTCCACGACGAAGCATGCGGAGGGCATTACTCCTCAACCGTGACAACTTATAAGATTCTCCGAAATAGGTTCTACTGGCCAGGGATGTTTAAAGATGCTTACCAGTATGTAAGAAGTTGTGACAAGTGTCAATTATTCTCCGGGAGACCCTATTTAGCAGCGTTACCTCTGAAGCCCGTTATAGTAGAAGAACCATTCAGGCAGTGGGGAATTGATTTCATCGGGCCCTTGAACCCACCATCCAGCACTGGGGATAGTTACATTCTAACTGCCACCGATTACTTCACAAAATGGGTGGAGGCAATACCCACGAAGAAAGCCAATTCTCAGGTGGTGTGTGACTTTTTGATGAATTTTATTTTTGTAAGGTTCGGGGTACCAATTAAAATTGTAGTAGATAACGCTACTTATTTCTCTTCAGAAGAAATATCAACCTTCTACTATGAACATGGTGTGGCCTTAGCTCATTCATCGGATTACTTTCTGCAGGGAAATGGCCAAGTAGAATCCAGCAACAAAAACCTGATCGTTATAATGAAAAAGTTAATGGATGATAATCCCAGAGAATGGCATAAGAAGCTCCACGAGGCACTTTGGGCAGACAGAATTACTTTGAAGTGAGCCATTGGCATGTCACCCTTCGAATTGGTGTATGGGATCGGGGCTCATATTTCTCTGCCTCTCGAGCTATCCTCTGCGCAACTTCAAGCAGTTATTGAAGATGAATATTTTAAAAATCCCCTGGAGAGGTGCATAATGCACCTAAGTAAGTTGGAGGAAGATAAGGAAAATATGGTAGACCATATTACCGAACATCAGCTGAAAGTGAAACAGATCTTTGACATAAGAGCTAGGCCTCGCGGTTTTATGGTGGGAGATGAAGTCCTGCTGTGGGATAAGAGAAGAGCATCAAAGGGGGCACATGGAAAGTTTGAATCTCTATGGAAAGGCCCGTTCATCATCTCAGAAAACTTGGGCTCAAATGCCTTTAAACTATCATATCCAGATGGTGTTAATCTTCCCTTCACCTATAATAGGCAGGACCTGAAGTTATGCAAACTCTAAGTGTCTGGGTTCGTCCTCTTTGTAAATAGTAGTTAGTTTCTTATGTTTTCAATTTTGGTTGTGTCCCTCTTTTCTTTTTCCTTCCTTTTTCTTGGATTGGTTTGCGAAACTAGTTTTCTGAAGTTCTCTACAAATTGGGAAGTTTGCAGTCCCCAGTCAGAGCCGATGTTGGGTGAGTAAGAGTCGCCTTATTTTGAAATTTTCAAGTTCTCATGTCAAGCTTCACTCTGTTTATTTTTCCACCTTGTTGGTCTTCCCACGAGTCTTCGCGCATTTGAGTTTGTCAAATACGAGCTTTCAGCGTCATTTGTATCAGTTTGACCCATTTTACACCACTAACATATCCTTTCAAGTCATTTGAATCACCTCGAACCTTTTCGAACTCCGGTTCGAAGTAGTTCGAAGGAGTTCAAAAGCGGCCCGAGTCCTTTATTACTAATGATGTGTTATACAGGAAGGCGTGCGGCATTTTCCTCTTGAGAGAGGTTGAACTTCTTCAAATTCTGGTTCGAAGGAGTTCAAAGTAGTTCAAACGGACTACCGACGTGATCAATAATGATGGGATGTCCTGACAAGATGCGCCGTATAGACGCGGCGTGATTTTATTAGACGGGCCAGTGCACGAAAAAATGAGGCAATCACTTGCACGATTGGGAAATATTTGGTTTGAGATTGAATAATGATGATTGAAAAGGTGGCGGATCCCGAAGAGTTAATTTGATTTGAAGGCATTTATTGCTTATCACCACTTGGTATCAAAAAATCTATTAATACTTGCGTAATGGAGTATATTTCGCGCTTCAAGTGGCAACTAAAAATAGAAACTAGGTAAGTCATTTTTCCCTATTTTACACTGCGGGGTCTGGGCGCTGGAAGGGTGGTCTGGTCGAAGTGCAAAGCATACAAGTAGCTTCTTTCAAGCTCTACCTTCTCATTTCCGGTTATTCATTCAAATTCATTAGTTCAAGCAGTGAGCTGGTAGACTTTCATATTCTTAGGCAGGCATGAGGTGTGTCATGCATTTCTTTGGCAACGTGAAGAATCTTGAATGTAAAGCCCCGGTCATAACAGACACAGATCTTTTAGGGGTTTCAGTCGATACTATACCTTCCAAACTCTCAACTCATGTTGATGAGGAGTACATTGTAGAAGTCCTAGCTAGTGGGTTGTTAGAAGCGGCTGCTTTCCCACTGGCTACTGTTTGTCCGAAATTGGTACAAGAATGTATCAATAGATATGATGTAAATTTGAAGAGTATTTTGAACACGGATGGTCAAACCCTAATTCCTGTTAACCGCAGAACCATTTCAGCAGTCTTCAAGATACCAGATGAAGGTCTGGTCAACTTCACACCAACCCAGTCTCTGGCCCAATTCAGGGAAAGTGCTGATAAAAATAGGAGTCACACAGAGAGAAGGTGGACAAAGACCAACTATAAAGGAGGGTCGCGGTTGCCCAAAACTCTCACCAAGGATCATATGAACCTCCTAATACATGATTTGGTTGTTCTCCTTCACCGATTAAAAAGTTCAGAACAGGCCCTATCCTTTGATGAGTGGATGTACCATTTTGTAGAAATCATCTTACAATGAAGTCAACACATTGACTGGGTTGAAATTATAGCCACATCTCTTTGGGACCAGCTCAGACAGACTTAGATGACTAGGGAAGGATTTTACACGTCTTCGTACCTGATGTATTGCTTGGCCTGCACTCAGGACTTATACCCTATTCAGAAAGCTCCATGGAATGGAGATTTATTTATCCATGAGTGTTGTCCATTACTGAGAAGAGATAAGGTTTTAAAGGATTATAGAAAAATACATGATATGTTCTGGGGGAAATTGCGTCAGGAATTGGCTGGCAGGCCTAACCAGAGGATTTCAGATAATGCGCAGAGATTAGTTAAAGTATTTGGTAGCTTTTATATTCAATTTTCCCATTTTACTTACATTCGGGTAGGAGGATTCGAAGAATAACCATTGAAGCTACCTAGGTACGCTTTTGACTGTTTCATTCTTGCAGAAGTTTGCAGACAGTTGTTCATTGTCATTAAAACAGCTCTCCCGAAAGATAAATGGAACTCTCTGTTCCCAGTGAAGTTAGGCCACTTAATCTGTAACAGCATGCTAGACGCATCTGTTGTGGGGAGTAATTTATTGAACTTCCACATGCCTTTCTATGAACCAAGAACAGGGTTCGATAGTAAAGGCTTTGCCAGACAGACCCTAGGATTAGGAAAATGCCCTTCACCAAGTTACCATCTGTAGGACCTGTGGGAAGATCTTGGCAATGAAAAAATGATTTAGGAACGAGATAGAACCAGGCTTACGGTATCTTAGATTAAACTGCTGCAGTTGAAATTTGATACCAGAAATATAGAAAATGATGATCCAGAGGTTCCCCATCCATCCGCCACCTTTTCGGAGGGGGATGCTGTTTCAATCATCGATTGGAGCAGAGAGGAGTCTAGTGATATCAGACTCCGGGCCCGCAGCATTTTTGAGGAAATAGAAAACTGGATCGTGGCGAAGAAGAAAGACGTTCAACTTCTTACAGATACAAGTCATAGCACTGGTTCGCCCACTAAGAGTGTAACACAAGCCCTTGCTAATAGTTCTCTTTTGTAATCGAATGCAGGTGAGAAAATACTAGTGAAGGAGAAGACGACCTCGGTGAAACATCCAACCGTGCCAAGGTCAAGACCAAGGATGAGATCTGAGAAGAAAAACCAAATGGCCTCAGAGGAGCCTGATTATCTGGATGACGTCGGTGACCTCAATGATGAAGATCTCACCTTCACCCCCAATCATAAGGGGAAGATGCAGGAAGGTCTCACGCACTGCCAAGACCTATCTCAGAATACAGATGCACTTGTCAAGACCCTTGACAATCGAATGGTGTCCAGCACAGTCCCACCTTGGCTCACGGAATTAGTTAATAAAAGGAAAAGCTTCAAGCCTCTATCTATGCCAGTTAAAGAAATAGTGACGAGGTACACAGCTCATACTCCGAAAGCTAAAAGGATGAAGATCTATGCGAGGCTAATAACAGATCCTTCTACCGGGAAAGTCACTGCTGAAATCGCTACAGTGAGATCTATGCAAAATACCCAAGATCCTGAGCCTGAGGATTATGAGATAACGAAGATGGATTTCAGGGTGCTGAACAGGGACTCCCGTGATCACATTTTCAAATTCTCTACCGATCATATGCTCAGACAGTTGCAGAAGGATGGCAGAGAGAAGCGGGAGTTGAAACAGATAGTTTTGACCATGGCGGAATTCCTATCTTCACTTGCTGAGAATGGTGCAATACCTCTAGCACAGGCTCATCAGGGGTTCGACCGTAATTTGATGGAAAGTCAGAAGCTATTCAAACAGGTGCAGCAGGGGAGGACCTGGATAGAGGTAATGAAGGCATGGACAGATGGCATCATAGTGGAAGGTAGTACTTTCATAAAAGAGTTCGTGAGCACCTGTACAGACGGTGAAGTTCTCTTGGGGGAAATGCAGACATTGATCCCAATATGGGAAAGTGAAGCTGAAAGTTGTTCAGAGATCATGAAAAGAGTACAAGAAATTGAAGATTACGGAGTGAAGCAATTTCTAACAGAGAACCCCATGAAGCTGGTCGACCCATGTATGCTGTTCATCCTAAAGAAGAACTTCAGCTGGAAGAACACTTTATTCGAGACAGCCATTTCTCAGATGCGGGTTATGGAAAAGGCCATGAAGGAGATTCACTCTGACACCCTGAAGGATATTAAAATAGTAAATCCCTCAGGTATTCTACAATTGGAAGATGTGAACCAGGGAGTTGATGCATTAGTGAAGTCCTTCATGGATGAAATGAATGCTTTCAAGGAAAGTTAAGCTCCGATGGTTCATGACCTCATGAGGACTACCAACATAGAAGCAATGGTTATCTTAAACTGAGGTCAATTGCCAAAGCAAGCAGAAAAAATTCAGGAGATGAGATGGGAGAAAAATGCCACGCATGCCACATTGACCACGTTGAAGAACCTGCACGCCCCACCTACTCAGGAGCTACTCTGAGTTTACCGGTCCTGGAAGCTCGTAAAGGTTGCCACATCAGAGGATGCTCAAGAAAACTGAATCAAATTCAGTTTTGTTTACTCAATTTACCCTACTTTGAGTCTTCTTTAGAAACTGGTTTATAACTGTTAACTGTTTCTTGTTTTAATGGGGTCTGAGAAGCCAAGTTTTTCGGGAGGCTTTCTCGGACTGTTTAAACTATTTAAGCTAGTGCTTAAGGCAGGGAAGGGGGGAGAATAGATTAGAATAGAGAAAAAGATAGAATTTAATAGAAGCAGTAGTATAAGTTCTTTTCTGTTCTGGTAGTAGTTTGAATGACTGATGATAACTGGACTTTGGGCCAGTATTACTTGAATACTCGTGCATGAAAATATTTTGATCTTTGAATCAGATAGTGAAATATATATGTTCTACTTTGAAAGAATTATATATCAATCTTGTGTATGTGCTATTCAGTTTAGTCATTTATTATAGTTCTCTGAGTTATAGTTTTTCTGTAGATGCATTTTTAGTTAGTCTAAATTTTTCTGAATGGCTGCTGAAGCTTATTTTTCTTCCGCAAGATAGTCTTCCGTTCCATTGTTTGGTTTTTCAAGTTTCTGTTGTTCTACCTCATCTGTCTAGGAATGGTTGAGAGTCCTTTTACTACTTTTCAGTTAAAAGCTTGTATGTTAAAATTGATTTTTCCATTCGTTGAATATCTTATAAAGGGAGCTGTACCTTTTTGCAAAATTCAGAGGGAAGAAAAGTAAATGCTTACCCGACTGTTGTGTAAATGATTTATTTTCAGAGACATAGAGTCAGAGGATAAATATCAGAGTATAAAGAGAAAAAATCTGGTCGCCAACAAATATTAATGTAACCATCACATACTCCTTAATACAATGCACTAATTAAACTATCAAATTCATGCTCTTAGATCTCATATAACAAGCAAAGAGATTGGGAAATGAAGCTATGGTAAAATGACACTTCCTAGTTTTAGAGAGAAAAAAGCTCTCTAGATTTTGTATGGGAAGGAAATAGTTCTCTTGCCATAGAGAATATTCCCTTCCCTTCCTAAACTGCCATTTCTAATTTGAATTAATAACTTAAACCTAATCCTAACCTAGATGTTAGCAACTAATTCCCTAGTTATTCTATATGTTTAGTAAAGTAAAATAATACTTTAATCAATAAAGAAACCTTTTAACTCTCCACTTGGATGCAAGTGGGACCCACAATATTATTGTAGCCTTTACCAATAATATTAGTTAATTTCAAATTTTTCATAAAATCTTCCTACCTTTAAATCTAGCGCAGGGTCTTAGGAAAAGGAGTTAATTTTTTATGAAGGCTTACTTGCAAGTGGGGTCACCTTGTCATGTCAACATGCTTTGACTTACCCTCTATCCCACACTCATACCTGTGCCACTTTTCACCGCATTCTCTTATAATGTGACATGTTATTAAATTTAGCTCTATCATCTCCTCATGTTAGATGTAACAGGTTTGACAACATGGCATCAAATCTACCCCTAAGTCAAGTTACCACTTCCCCTTGCATACATGAGTCTGACATAGAAGATCAAGTATATCCTTTTTTGTCTAGAAAGTTTCCCCTTCCTATGCTTGGATCAATGCACCTTTTTACCTTGATGTCAACATTAAATCGCAATCTTGTATCATACACTTCCCATACCTTGCATGGGTTTTCACTTAGGAGCTATTGTAATGTATGGTGTTGGGCCCCAAGTCTTGCCATGTATTACACCACTTTCCCCCTCTTGGATATGTGCACCCCGTAGCTTTGATCATTTGGTTAGTAGGTGTTTAGAATAGGGATAGGTGGTGATGGATATGATAGAATAGTAGCTTATAGGGAAAGTAGAGTGTTGTGTTAATTTAGTGGAGTAGTATGATTGGTAGTCTAGGAATACCTTTTTAATTGGTTTATGTTAATTCTTTGATGTATTTATTTATTGTTAATTTATTCCTTTTGGGCTTTAATAAAACTATTTTAATTATTCTTATGCATTAGTTTTTTTTAATTTCTTATGTTAATAAATTCTCTATTACAATTAACCTTTAGATAGGAAATTTGTTATAGGAGAATTATGATTAACGTATCTAGATTTTGATACTAATAAAATAAACTAACATTTGACAGTTACTTTACTCTAGGGTTAATTAGTTAAATAAGATCATTAATGATAGGTTAGTCAGTACTATTTAAATTATTAATTCATGATTGGTTAATAGGTTATGATATAATACTTATCGACCCATTTAAATTAATTAGTGTAATTGATATCTTTTATAATCAAGAATTCATTTTGTCCTAGTTAACATTAATATGTTTATTGTCAGATTATAATTAAGATCCAATTGTTATTGTAGTTAACTCAAGAACCATCATTGGAGGATAAATCATCTATTAATTAGTCAAACCTTAATCATGAACTATAATCTAGGTAAGCATACTAATTGTGGGTATAGCCTAATTGGGATTAAATGATTATTTATTGCCCTAGATGCCTTGAATACATTATGATCAGAGTTTCTAATTGGATCTATATGTGCTATGGTTCCACTTTTTGAACTTGATACTTTTGCAACAACAGTTATGAACTTTAGTCTGCTAGTCCCAATCATACTATTGTTACTCCTTAGCGTAATGCTCTCCAAAACTTGACTCTAGACCTTGACCAATTAATCTATTGTCAACTTATATTTAACCTTCAAATGTCACTCCTTAACTTATCACTTTAAAAAAAAAAATTGTTGCATTTTTGGTTGCTTAATTTTGGGCATGACATATTCCGCTATGCTTGTTGTTGTCATAATTGTTAGGGTAGGTTTAAAGTATCCATTATTGGATCCTCCATCCCTACTCTATGTTAAGTGTTGTCAGAGCTTGAAGATTTTGAGTGGGTGGATAGAGTGTCGAAGGTGAGGCAGTTTGCACCAGGTCCTTGGATTGAAGATGCCTTCGAGGAGAGGAGATTTGATGTGATATATGAAGATTTCCTTAAGTGAATAGATCACAAAATTGAGGAAGGTTGTGAAGATGGATAGTAGATCATTGAGTGTGTGGAGGCATCTAGAATATTGCAATTAGATTGCTGAGTAGAGGGAGTTTCACTTTGAAAGGAACTTGATGGATATGTTGGGTTAGTTTTGGCCTAAATTCAATCTGAGGATTGAAGAGATGGTAAAGTCTTGTTGGAATAAAGTTATCTGGCTGATTCATAGACTGGTCTGAGAGAGAAGACATCTTGACAAGGTTACTTGTGATAATATAGAGGTATGTGATATTGGTTTTTGTGATCTGTTGGTGGACTCTGGTGTGAAACCTACAGAGGAACTTGTGATTGTTGTTGAGATACCTATGTTTACCAACACTGTGGTTGACCTTGTTGAGGTTGGTGAGAAGATTTGTTTTCATGTTCAGTTAGTTGTGTTTGACATGGCAATTACAAAACATCTAGTTGTGCATGGTTAGGTTTCTGTTGATGAGGAGTTATCTATTGTTGAACACCTTTGTGATAATGGTGTTACCAAATTGCTTTTGTTGAGTGTTGAGGTGCTAATATTATTTTCTAGTTGTGGACTTGAGTTATTGGTTGATAGTAATGAGTCTTGTGCTTATTTGATACTCAATGATGAGTTGAAGTGTCATTTTTTTCTTGTTCTTGAGCATGTTGAAAGGTTGGTTGTAGATCGGTTGAGGAGGGCTTGGCTGATGGACTTGTTCATTTTCTTGGTTTCATGGATTGGCAAACCTTGTGTGAAGATGAAGTGGAAGAGTGTGCAAAGTGAAGACTTGGAGGACATGTATGTGAAGAAAAAGTTTGGGGTTTATGTGCTGAATCCTAGAAGATGTTCTTCCAGCCATTGAGAACATCCTTTTAAACTTGGGGTGTCTGATGCAGGAGCATCTTGGGCTTTGAGCAATCTTGCATCAACCAAAAACATTTCCTATTTTTTGTTGTTTTCATTATAATTGTTGCATTTGTTGGTTTCATGTTATATGAAGATTAAATTATTTTTAGGACCTATTTTGAAACCTTCTCCTATGATCGTATAAGGATTAGATGGATCATTTCAAAGTTAGAGTTGTTTTCTTTGTTGTCGGAGTTGTATTTTCTTACTTTCTGCGTGTTGATTATGCATCATGTAGCCATTGATACTTAATGAATAAGCTTTTTATCAATTAAGGCTTTTAAGAGGACCTAAATTAACATCTTCTACCAAGACCAAAATTCCTAATTCATTATGAGTTAAAATTTATGACCATTTTCCTTGGGTATCGATTTTCAGCCAGTTTACACACAAAACATGGAGTTTTTCATCTTGCACGATTTTGTATGATGAGATGGGATCTTTCTTAGTTAGTTTTATGTTCTTGGGTCATGTGTAGACCTAAATATATCTTTACATCATGTTTTTTTTATTTTTGTCTTTAGTTTTGGTATCTCTCCTTAGGCTAGACCTATAATATAATTAAATGACTGACTCGCCGACTTGTGGCTTAGCTAGCTATATATTGAGAGCTTGTGTTGATGTCAAGTATCAAGGGGGAAATATGTATTAAAAGAGGAGAATTATATGAGTAGTATGGGATGAGAGTAGAAGTAGATTTGTGAATTTGGGAGTTTGTAGCAGAACTTGTGGCTTGAGGGCTTAGGACAACAAGAGGTTGCTTGGTGGCTTGTGAGCACATGTTTGGACCCTATCTTGGTTGTTCCTATCAGAGGCTGCTTGTTGCAAATATGAACTAGTTGGTGGTTCCTTGGATCTTGTGATATCTTGCTAATACTTTGTAATTTCATTGTATAAGACTAAAACTTGGAAGGCCTCACAGCCGGGCATGTTGAATGAAATTCCATTTTGAAGCATTATCTTGTTCTATTCCACTGTGCTTGTTGTTGTCATAGTTGTTGGTGTAGGTTTCAACTATCTATTATTGGATCCTCCATCCCTACCCTATGTCACACTTTCTCTCTTAGGAAGTGATACTTTATCTCAATGTGTTTTGTCTTTGCATGCATCACATGGTTCTTTAACATATTGATAGTGCTAGTGTTATCACAATGAATAAAAATAGGATAATCAATCTGAATACCAAAATCCTTTATCATCTGCTTAATCTACACAATTGTAGAGCAATTTAATGCTCCTGCTACATACTCTACTTTTTTTTTTGACTGAGAAATACAATTATACTTCTTGCTTGTCCAAGTAACAAGCCTATCTCCAAGAAATACTTCTCTTGCTGAGGTACGCTTTCTATCATCAATGCATCCTTCCCAATCTACATCTATATATACATGAAGGTTTACATTCTCTAAATTGGGATACCATAAACCATAGGCTATAGTTCCTTTCAAATATCTAAATATCCTCTTTACTCCCATAAGATGACTTTATTTAGGTTCTGCTACAAATCTTCCAACAATACCAACTACATTGGAAATATCTAGTCTAGATTGAGTAAGATAGATGAGTTTACAAACCGTAGACTTATATAAGGTCATGTCTACTGCTAGTAAATGATCTTCTTTTGAAAGCTTGCATCCTGTTATCATAGGGTTATTTATTGGCTTGCAATCATCCATCTTTAATTTCTTTAATATCTCTTTCATATACTTAGTCTGATTAATGAAAATACCTTTGTCTGCCTGCTACACATTTAGTCCCAAAAAGTACTTGATAGGTCCAATCATGCTCATTTCAAATTTTCTTTGCATCTCTTTGGAAAATTCAGCACTAAGCTTGTCATTTCAACCAAAGATAATGTCATCAACAAATATATCAAATAGTAATAGTCCATCTGGTGTCTCTCTTATGAATAAGTTACAATGTACTGTGCCTTTCTTGAATTGAATCTTTGTCAAGTAACCATGTAGTCTTTCATACCATGCTCTAAGGGCTTTCTTAACTCCATAGATGGCTTTCTTCAATCTACATACCATATCAAGTCCGTTTGATAAAGTAAATCCTTTAGGCTTCTCTATGTAAACCTATTCCTTCAACTCTCCATTCAAGAATGCTAAATTGATATCCATCTGATATAATTTAAAGTTCTTGAATGTATCATAGGATAGAAATAACTTTATGGCTTCCAATATGCTTATAGGGTAAAATGTATCTAAATAATCAATTCCTTCTCTTTGCGCATATCCTTTACATACTAGTATTTCTTTGTTTCTTACTATTGTTCCATATTCATTCATCTTGTTTTTGAATATCCACTTGGTTCCAATCACATTCTTATCACTAGGCCTAGGGACCAATTCCCATGTGTCATTCTTAATTATCTAATCTAGCTCTTCTTTCATTGCTTCATGCCAATCTGAATCAGTACAAGCATCTTCAACACTTAAGGATTCAATTTTTGAAAGTAAACATACCACTTCATCAATTGTGGAACTCTTTGCTTTAGATCTTGTCATGAATTTTTTGTTCTGATCTCCAATGGTATCTTCTTTTGAATTTTATCTAGATGTGAATTTAGGAACATTAGGTGTGACTCTCTCATCTAACTTCTATGATTCTTCTTCACTATTTTTAGGGTCATTAAATAATACATCAATCTTGTCAAACATTTCTTCAACAATTGTTTCTCTACTAGTAGATCTAGGTTCTTCTTAAATCATAGGTGCATAATCATGATATCTTTCTTGAATCATAAATTTCTTATCAATCTTAACATGAGCACTTTCAATGATCTTCTTCAATCTTAAGTTAAAATATCTATAAACTTTTCTTTTAGTAGAGTAACCAAGAAAAATATCTTCATCACTTCTTGCATGAAACTTGCCAATGGCTTCATCTCTCTTGATCTAGCACTTGCTTCCAAAGATTCTAAAGTATTTTACTATAGGTACATTCTCAAACCATAGTTCATAGAGTGTCTTGTCTATGCCTGGCCTAAATTGAATTCTATTGATAGTATAGACTACAATATTGACCACATCTCTCCAATAGGTGTGTGCAAACTTTCCTTCAATCATGATGGTGCATGCTATGTCAAGTATGATCCTATTTATTCTTTCAACAGTTACATTCTGCTGAGGGGTTCTAGGTGTACTATGTTGTCTCTTTAACCCATGTTCTTTGAAATACTCATAAAATCTATTAGAGGTGAATTATCCTCCTCTATCTGATCTTAGAAATTTTATCTTCAATCTAGACTAATTTTCAACCTTAGCTTTGAATATTTTGAACTTCTCAAATGCTTTAGATTTATCCTTTAAGAATACAACCCAGAACATTCTAGAATAATCATCAACAAAAAATTAAAATACCTTTCACCATAGTATGATCTTGTTTGAGTTCATCCACATAGGTCTGTATGCACTAGAACCAATTTGTTCTCTACAAAATTATGCTTTCTTCTAAATGAATTCCTCACATGCTTTCCCATCACACATTCCCTGCATATTGTATCACCTAGCTTTGCAATTCTAGGAAGGTCTTTTACTGCCTTTACATTGCTTATCTTTACTATGTTGTCAAAATTGATGTGACATAGTCTTTTGTGCCATAACCAACTGTCATCTACTTTAGAAAGAAAAAAAATTGCTTCTAAATTAAGCTGAAAAACATTACATTTTGTCTTTGAGCCTGATGCAATCATTTATCCTTCCTTGTTATTAATGATGCACTTATCCTTTGTCAAGAAACTGTCCAACACTTAGTAGGTTATGTTGCAAACCATCAACATAAAGAACATCATCAATGTTGTTCTTTCCATCCAAGGTGATATCTCCTCTACCAATGATAGGTTTAGGAGTGTTGTATCCAAATATAACCATGTCACCTTTGTACTTATCTAGATGTACAAATCTATCTTTGTCTGCTATCATGTTATGTGAACAACCATTGTCAATGATCCAATCTATTCTAATATCTTCTTGTGAAATCAATGCTAATTCTTGTGCTTTCTTTTCATCTTCAAGGTCCATTTAATCAAACATTTTCTCCATATCTTCAAGAGAAATGAATCCAATTTCATCTTCTGCTGAATCTTCATACGATACTCCATCTCTAGCATAGTAACATTCTTTTGTATACTTAGGCTTGTAATTAGTTTTGAACTTCTTAACTCTTGTAGGACACTTAGATGCAAAGTGACCAATCTTGTTACATTAAAAGCATTTGAATGGTAACTGACCTTCATATTTTCCTTTTCCTTTCCTTTATTTCTTAGCAATCATAGAAATGAAATCATCTAGTGCTTTCTCTTCATCATCATCATCAAAATTACTAGAAGTGTTCAAGGAATTCTTATCATGGACTAAAGCTTTTAAGGTTGTCTCACTTTTAGGTTTTGTCTTCAAACTTGAGATCTCGAATGTTGAAATCTTGTTGATTAAGGTCTCTCTTTTGAAGTCTTTTGAAAATTGCATAGTCTCATCTAGGATGTTTATCCTGTTCTCATATTCTCATGTCAGAGTAGTCATCAACTTATCCATTATGTCTTCTTCAAAAATTTCTCCACCATTTTTTCTAATTCCTACAACTGCTTCATTAATCCTTTGGTTGTATGCTCTAATGTTCTCTTTAGGTAGCATCTTCAATGTATTGTATTTTTTCTTCCATATCTTTCTATGTGCATTCTTGGCTTGGATGTCTCCTTCAAATATGTCTTCTAGATACTTCCATATCTTGTAGGCTTTATCTACTTTCTTGATCTTTGAAAACTCACTGTCAGAGAAGGAGCTGATAAGGGCTTCTTTGGCAATAGCATTTTGAGTGAACATCTCCTTTTGCTTAAGAGTTTCATCTTCCTTTGCAAGATTAGATAAAGAAGGAATTTGAACTTCTTTAGTAGCTACTTCAAAAATCTCAAAGGCAATGCACTGCAAATGTGTCATCATTTTATTCTTCCAATCTAGATAGTTCTATCCATCAAACTTAGGACTTTATTTTCTAAAGAATACCATCTAATCAACCTCAAGATGTTAAACTTTCTCTCTGGGGGACTTGTCTCTGATACCAATTATTAGGAATAGTCCCAAGAGATAAATAAGAGGGCGAGTGGGGGTGACTTAGTTATCTACAAGATTCAATTATTTATCTAATTAAGTATAGAAGAACATTAAGCATAAACACAATATGAGAAAACTTAACAAAACACCACAATTTTGGTTATGGGGAAACCCAAATAGGTAAAAAACCCAATGGGAATTAGCACCCAATATAAACTACACTAGAGTATAATGATCCATGTTAGAAGATCTTACAACCCTGTTAGGATTTGATCTTTACAATCATTAAGTACAGTGACTTGGTCAAAGGTCGGGCCTTGTTAGGAGTCTTTTACAATTAACCCTGTTAGGAGTGATGTCATGCCCATAATTTAACTAACCAAAAATGCAACAACTTTTTTTTTAAAAGATGAAATGTTAGAGAGTAATGTTCAAAGGATAAGTGTTTGTTGACAACAGTTACGTCGGCCTCAATCTAGGATCAAGTTTTGGAGAGTGCTAAGCTAAGGAGTTATAATATGACAATGTGGGTCTAGCAGATTAATGTTCATAACTATTGTCGCAAGAGTCAGAGTTTGAATAGCAGAATACTAGTGCATTAAATACTCAATTTAACCCAAGTAGGCTATACCTGCAATTAATATGTCTACCTAGGTTATGGCTTCTGAATAAGATTCAGTTCAACTACTAGCAAGTTAACAATTTATATTAAACCCGCTAAACCACTATTAATGCTCTTGGATTAATCTTTTAGAAATTGAATAAAATGAACCATAATGTTACATTGATTAAACAAGGAATAAGTCTCACACATTAGACTATTGAATAATTAATAATGGTGATCACATTAATCTAATTAACCATTAATTAAAATAACTATCAATTTAGAAAGATGTTTTATTACTAATTGGGTTTGCACACATAATCCATAAATCTATTAATTAAATAAATTAATTTATTACTACTTAAGTTTGAACAATAATCCTACTAGTTAATAACTAATTTCATTAATCACCAAAATAAATTTAATATCTAACATCCATAATTAAAATCTAAAAACAAATGTCTAATCCCAAATAAAATTAATAACAATTAAGTAATAATAATAAGCTAGCCTATCATCCTAACCTATAACACCTACCACCTATCATGTCACCCAAATTCCAAGGCCTCTTGCCAAGTGGGAGATGACATGACCCCATCCAAAATAATAACAATAGTCTCAAAAAGAAAAAAATTAAGGAAAAGCTATATGCTAAAACTCTACGTGGGTTCCTAGAGGGAAGCCTTTAAGGAAAGGCATGTGCAAGTTGAGAAGGGGGGCCACTAAGCACTTAAACCCAAGACAAGTTTACCAAGCCAAGCTCATATATCCATGCAAGGAGGGAGATTGACTTGTCGACCAAGGTAAACATTAATATTACTACATGGTACATGAGAGGATGGAGACCTGGGTGCAGGTTTATGTTTTCATGAAATTTGGGCCCACATGTCTTCCCTCTTCAATGCAAGGAACTTATGCATGGTTAAAGCTTGCTATCAAGTCTTTGACAAACATAAACTATATGAGCAGTAAGGTCACTCATGTAAGCCTAGGTGGAGCGGCATGTGGTGGGTCCCACCTCCAACTACATGCTTGAAGATTTTGCAATAAGAATTTTTTAATTCAACATGGGCAGTAGAATTTATTCATGAGCATGGGGCCCACTAGTTCAAAAGGGTAAGTTAAGTTGATATGACTTATTCAAAAATTTATGATTTAGTTGTTAAAGATAAGGGTTAAGTTAGGGGATTAGCTTTTTAACTTCTATTAGGAAAAGTATATAGGGAAGGGAATATTCTCTATGGGAAGAGAATTATTTCCCTTCCCATACAATTTATAGAGAGCATTTTTACTCTAAAATCTGAAAAGTGTCATTTGTATGGTTTGACATTTAAAATCATAACTTGTACATTTTTATGCAAATAAATTCAATTCTTTGCAATTATAAAAGGTTGAAGAATTTCTTCCCCTCCTAGTTTATCAAATGTAACATAAAGTTTTTATCCAAAGTATACAAACAAAGTGCTCACAAAAAAATTCTTACAACATCTTTATTTTATTTCCATTGAAATAATACATTGTTCATTTTGTTAGAGATTTTTCTTGTAGGGTCAAACTTGACAAATTATGGGTTTGATTCTCAGTTAAGATCCTCCTTCTGCTTTGAGCTCCATAGGACTTAGGCGGGTATTGCCTATAAATAGGTTACTATATTTCAAGTAAGATTTTGACTAGTGGATTTGATCTTCATTGTCATGCTATCTAGGCTTCAAATTATTTTAAACAAAAGATCACTCTATAGACAGTTGAGAATCATTCTGATATGGAGGATAGCAGTGGAAACTATGAATGTGATAGCATAGACAATGGAATAAGGATGTAAATCCTTCTTCTTTTTATGAGTACAACTTAAGGAAGGTTAACCTCTAATTCTCTCTTCAAGGAATCAACAAATTGAACTATATCACCTAGATATAATCCTTTCACAGTATGCATGAAATTCAAAAACATAAAAGAACTGGTAATGAAATTTAGTGTTTGATGATTTAAAAGATAACTGCATCACAAACGTCTAGCCAGTGCCTATTCCATTGGGAAAAAGAGTCTGAATGTGAATATACAGGAAGATTTCAAGGAAACACAGTAGAATGCCTTACAAACTACCTGCAATCTAAATAGAATGCCTTACAATCTATTTTGTCACTCCTATATTGTAATCATCAAAATCTTAACAAAAATGTCTACTCTCTGTAACTGCATATGAGGATTTAATCCTTTCCTTGAAAGGAACTCATAATCAATTAAAATAGTTGCCTTACAACCAGTATGTTTTCAAATGTCTTACAAGTTAAAACATATAAGAGCAAAACACAAAGTTAAGAGACAATAACAGGATAAGATAGAAATTGCAGTGTGTTCTATTGAAAATGAACCTACCCATTACATCCAAAGCTTGAAATTTCTAGAACTAGATACAGAACTGAGAAATTTTCTCTACAGAAAGATATTCAATATTCATCCTTTAGGGACATGCTCACAATAAAGCAGTCACAAGAACCCTCCAGAAACAGGAACAGGAACCCCTACAACTAAGAAGAAAAGAGAATACAAAGAAGAAGAAGAAACCCTAAAATTTGTACTTGACCAACTCCTATCCATTCTGCAATCTAATCTCTTGTCTTCTCTAAAAATTTGATCTTCCCAAGCATCTTCAAAATCTGATAAATTTGTCCTTTTTTCCATAAAATCTACTCATCTACTGGAAATCTGATTTCTTTGTCCTTTACTCTTCCTTGAAATTTAATCCTCTGTACCCTCTGATCTTTTCATCCATGCAATTCTTAATCATTCTTCCCACCGGATTTACAAAATCAATCAATTTTGGAAGAAGAAAATCTCCCCAAAATCTGGTAACAGGTTGATAGCCTTTACTACTCTCAGCAACTTGATCTGATCTGGTTCTAACTACCATCATTGCATCTGTCATCTTCTGGTGTTTCCAAAAACATATAATACTGCCATATTCTGATAAAAAATGGATCTCCCAAATATTTTTCCGTGAACAACTTTGTCATTAAAAAATTTTAAAATTTTTTCAAAGTCTGAACTTTATGATTTCTTAAATCTTTTATAATCTTTAAAATCTACACATGCCACCAGAACTTGCCACTTGTCATCTTCTCATCTCTTTAGTCTCTAAATCTCATAATCATTTCCTCTCTTTATTTTTCTTTATGAGATTTAGAGACTAACTTTAGTCTCTAGATCTCACAATCATTTCCTCTCTTTACTTTTCTTTATGAGATTTGGAGACTAACTTTAGTCTCTAGATCTCTGAATAGCTATTTGGAGATTTGGAGACTAGTCTCTAGATCTCATAATCACTTTTTCTCATTATGAGATTTGGATACTAACTTTAGTCTCTAGATCTCTGAATAGCTATTTGGAGATTTGGAGACTAGTCTCTAGATCTCATAATCACTTCTTCTCATTATGAAATTTGGAGACTAACTTTAGTCTCTAGATCTCTGAATAATTATCTAGAGATTTGGAGACTTGGAGATTTGGAGACTAGTCTTCAAATCTCATGATGTACTTTCTTTTTTGTGAGATTTGGAGACTAACTTCATTTAGAGATCTAGAGACTTTGAGATCTGGCGACTTGGAGATTTGGAGACTAGTCTCCAAATCTCAGAATGATTTCCTCTCTTTATTTTTCATTTGGAGATCTGGAGACTAACTCTATTTGGATATCTGGCAACTTGGAGCTTTGGAGACTAGTTAGTCTCTAGATCTCTGAATGTTAGTGACTTAACCACTAGCATTTAGAGACTTGGAGACTAGTTAGTCTCTAGATCTCTGAATGTTAGTGACTTAACCACTAGCATTCAGAGACTTGAAGACTAGTTAGTCTTTAAATTTATGAATGTTAATGACTTAACCACTAGCATTTGGAGATTTGGAGACTAGCATTTTTCGCCAGCATTTTTTCAACAAAATTTTTTCTGGGCCCACTGGCATGGAAACCAAGGTGGATGCACAAGCATGGACAATCATAGCCTTTTCCATTTGATTTACTTCATATGTTTGTAGATTTCCATATAAACACTTCAAATTTTGAAATTGGGAGCAATGTGGAACAAAACTCTATGAAGAAAATGCTGATTTTTTATGGCTGCCAGCACTTAGAGAACCATAACTTTTGATTTTCAAACTATATTCTTCTAAAAAATATTTTGTACAACGCACACATAGCCATCTCAAACATATGTAAAATTTAGCCTGACCCAGTTTGTATTTTTTGAGTTATGATAAAAAACGTGGCTGGAAATCTGAATAATGCATACTCAGAAAGCATTGACATTCTGCAAATGAAATGGCTCTGGAAAAGTGATTAAATGGGAACATGGGGAGCTAAAAATTAGCATGATGACTCATTCCCATGTCTATAATATGATGCAACCACTATCATATTATGATCAATCTCCGGTAGAAAGATACAATCAACCGAACAGGGCCTCTGACAGTGATTTGGCATTTAGGCAGAATTGTGCAATCTGACACTTGCTCAAAATGGGACTCCACCGAATGATTTGGGATGACAAAATAACATCATAGAATGCATGCATATACTAAATAGAGTGTATTCAACACCTGGAACACCTCATAAGCTTCAAAATGACAACCAGGTACATATGCATGAAAAGGATTTAAAGAGCCTCAAATTGCAAAATTTTAATATGGTACTCAAAACCCATGTTTTATTTTTGAGTACCAACACATTTTACAATCAACAATATCTCTTTCACAATAAATATTTCCAAGAGAAACTCATGAAGACTAACATACATTATTACAATCTTATTCCTTGAAGTGCATACAAAATAACAACATGATACATTTTCAAACATCTCTTTCTCATGGATTTGTCACCTATTACAACCATTCTCTCAAGTATCTAAATCAACAACTTATTAAAAATATGCAAAGACATTTGACATACTCCTTGGTACATAAATCTAGAATTACCAAATACAATACAACATGGAAATGTTCTTATTCCAAAAGATCAACAACACAATACATTGGCTTTCACAAAACACCATAAGAGGTCACTCCAATGCTTCTTCTTCTTGCAACAAGATCATCAATTCCTGCAAATGAAAATGAAATAGACCATGGGATGCTCACCTCCAATCCTAGGCTTCTAAGAAGCCATCCCCGAGGTTAGGGAACCATCACAAAGACACAGAGACAATCAAGCAATCCACAATAACAACATATAAACAAATACACAATGAAAACTCTGTTCCAAGGCTAACACAAAGAGTCTCAAATGACTCAAATATTGGGATGAAGGTGGAACCAACTAAAGGAGAGAAAGCACATTTCATGGATACAAAATAAAAGCCTTCTCTTGGCTTTCTCAACACACAAGATGCCACAAAATCCCACATAATGAAAATCCTTATGACCCCCATGGCTTCAAGCCATACAACCCATATGACCCCCAAATACAACAAGAAATGTCTACATGGAGCCCATACATCCATGTTTCTTCCCTCTCCATAACAAGAAGAGACTCTACACCCATGATTGTCCCAAAATGCCCTCCACCCCAAGGCTACTCTTCCCTCCCAAGGGTGAGTGTGGCCTTGAAAAAAATCCCTTGACAAAAACAATACAACAAAAATTCACAAGAACAAGAAGATTCACATTTACAAAATAATAAGCTTACACAACAATAAGCACAAGAATTCTGATAAACATATTCTACACATCATAACAAGATTCACAAACACAAATACATAATAACACAACTCTAGTTTCTCCATTCAAGAATAAAATTTTTCTTGATAGCTCATTCATATGAAAACATAACAAGTAGAAGAATGAATACAATCAACCTAGAATCCAAGCTCAAGGAAGAAAGTTGAAGAAGATCTTTCCACTTTCCTAAGTCTTCTCCAAATTAGCAAATCTCTAAATCTAGAGAGTGGTGTCAACCCAATTCTTCCCCCAAAATTCCTACCAAAAGAGGTTTCCCACCAGACTCCCAACTAACCCTCATTAATAGGTATGGCTCAAGGATATTTTCCATCCATCCTTGTCTCCCTTCACAAATGAGATGGAGACCAAGAATGGGGAAAAGGGAATGGGCTTGTCCTCATTTTCCATCCCTTGATTTTCGAAATTTCCCTTGAGAGGTACTTTTGAAGGAACATAAATGAGTTATGGGCTCAATATAGACTAAAATTAAACACCCAAACCAAGGTAGATTAAGTGGGGTGGCTAAAAAAGACCTTAATTACACCCTAGGGGCTCATTTAGCCTCCGTAAAGTTCACTAGAAGTTTGAATTCGGGTTCAACATGGTTTGACTTAGTCAAAAGCTTCCTAACCAAAGGTTTACATGGGAATCCTAAAGTGGGTACCATCCTAGGTTAGTGGCATCCAATCCCAAGTGGACATGTCATGGCATTTAATACACACACATGTGTCAAGTGACATAAACAAACATGACACATCACAAGCCATGTGGCATATCCACTTGGATCTTCTCACATAAATCACATTTAAAATTAACATAGAAATTAAATACATTCAAACCCATTAAGTTTACAAATTAAATACAACACAACAAGGTTTTTGCCTCTCACTAGAAGCAACCTTGGCTTGAACTGATTTTCACATTGGTCTCTGCGATGGTTCCCTAAATTTACCATGGCCTATTTCCCTGCACACTCAAGTCCAATATCAGTAGTCCAAGGAAATATACATGTAAATTCCATAACTTTCATAATCCAATAATAATCAAGAAATTAATCATAATTAAATCAAAACTTCACATGGCATAATCATTCATTTATAACTTACATAAATATCATCATGAAATGTTCAATTCATCACTAAACTAAACTTGAAACATAGTCATTGCATACATATATAATGTAATTGTAGATTAAATATCCTCGTGACATCATAATTCATTCATTAAACAGAATTAAAAACACACATGTAATTTCCATATTGATGTCTCGATAATCATCATGCAAATATAACATAGTGTGCATCAACTACTAAAGTGATATAATCATAACATAAAATGCCAGTACTCCAATAAGCATCACAACATAATCATCAAATATGTCTATCATAATGCAGAAACTGAATGGCTATGATAGTCTCTGGGTGAGGCCTCACATCCTACCCCCCTAGGCATGAACTTCCTCCTGGAGTTGATAAAAAAGATGGGAGTACTATTATCTCATCTACGCTACATCCTCCCATGATTTTGTCACCTCATCATAGCAATCCCACTGGATGCTAACCTAGTCTAGCTCTCAACCTTGAAGTGCTAGCATTTGGTGAGCTAAAATGCAGATGGGCTCCAAAGCCATCTGACCTTCTAACTCCACCTGTAAGGCATCCCAATCTATGATATGATTCTCATAAAAAATATACTTCCTCAACACTGACACTTGAAAAACATCATGGATGCATGACAGGTTCGGTGGAAAAGAAAGACAATAGGCAACATGACCTATCCACTCAAGTATCTCAAATTGGCCAACAAATCTAGGTGCAATCTTAGAGCCTTTTCCAAATTGGATTGGACTCTTATTAGGTCGCACTCTTAGAAAGACTCTATCTCCAACCTGATAACTATGATCTTCCCTCTTGGCATCTGCATACTTCTTCTACCTATCTTGAACCTCCTTCAGATGTTGTCCAATCAATGTCACCTACTGCTCTAACTCTCTAACTAATTCAAGACCTAAAGCAACTCTATCCTCAATGTGGTCCCAACTCAATGGTGTTCTGCATGGTCTACCATATAATGCCTGATAGGGAGGCATACCTAGAGAAGTGTGATGCCCATTATTGTATGCAAATTCCACCAAATGAAGGTACTCCTCCCACCTAGTCCAATGATCCATGACATACATGTGAAGCATATCCTCCAACATGCAATTTACCCTCTCTGTCTCTAGGTGATAAACAGTGCTAAAATTGAGCTTAGTGCCCAAAGTTGTCTATAATCCCCTCCAAAAAGATGATGTGAAGAGAGAATCTCAATCTAAGATAATCTTATGAGGTATGTCATGAAGTCTGACAATATCCTGCAAGAAAACCTATGCTACTGCTGGGGCTGTAAAAGTGGTCTGAATGGGTGAAAAGTGGGCTACTTTGGTCATCTTGTCAACTATCACCACGATGGCATCATGGCATCGAGATGACATAGGGAGACCAATAATGAAGTCCATGGAAATAACATCCCACTTCCACTCTGGTATCTCATGAGGCTGAAGCAAACCACCAGGGTGACGATGCTCTGCCTTAACCCTCTGACACTCAAGACATCATGCGACTATCTCAGCTATATTTTGTCTCATCCCTGGCCAATGATATAATTGTTCCAAATCTATTTTCATCTTCTTGACTTCAGGATGCGCTGCATAAGGGGCCCTATGAGCCTCTAACATGATGAAAACTCACAAGTCTCCAGAGGATGGGACATAGATGCATCCTCTATGGCGTAAAAGCCCATCTAAATGTAGAGAATAGCTTGAATATTTACCCTCAAGAGTACTCTAAGACCAAATGATCTGACTAACCTCTGCACACCAAACATCCTCATGTAAATGATGCAATATGTGACCCTTAACTCAGTACCTACTGTTATAGAGTAGGCCCCATGGTATATCCTACTCAAAGCATCGGCAACCACATTCTCTTTCCCTTTGATGTAGTGGACATCAAAATCATACTCACAAAGGAATTTCATCCACCTACACTAATGTGCATTCAGGTTCAGCTAAGAGAAGATATATTGTATGCTTTGATGATCTGAATGGAGCTCAAACTGATGACCCAAAATAAAATGCCACCATCTCACTAAAGCATGTACCACCATAGCTAACTCAAGGTCATGAGTGGGATAATTGAGCTTGTGAGACTTAAGTTTCCTAGACTTGTATGCAATGGCTCACCTATTCTACATAAGAACTACTCCCAAACCATCTAAGGAAGCATCTGTGCAAACAACAAAATTTACTGAAGGATTAGGCATTGCTAGAATAGGAGCATTGGTGAGTGCCTTCTTGAGTTCTTGAAAGGCCCTCTCGCACTTCTTAGTCCACTCAAATTTTTTTCCCATACGCTGAAGAGAAGTGATGGGATGAGCCACTTTAGAAAATCCCTCTACAAAACATCTGTAATAACCTACCAATCCCATAAAGCTCCTAACCTCAGTCTAATCTTAGATGGATCTACTAAGATTCCATCTCCTAAAATAACATGCCCAAGGTAATGAATCTCTGTCATATAGAAAGCACATTTGGACAAACTACCATACAACTAGTTGTCTCTAAGACACTACAAAATCTATCTTAAGTGATCTTCATGCTCCTCTTCATCCCATGAATAAATCAGGATATCATCAAGGAACAAAACTACAAACTTATTAATGAAGGTACAGAATACCCCATTCATAAGGCTCATGAAAATGACTGGAGCATTAGTGAGTCTAAAAGGTACAACTATGAACTCATAATGCCCATATCTGGTACAAAATGAAGTCTTAGGAATATCACTTTCGACAATTCGTAACTGGTGGTATCCTAAATTAAGATCAATCTTGGAAAATACTTTAGCACCCTTAAGCTGATCAAACAAATCATCAATCCTAGGGAGTGGATACTGATTCTTGATGGTAAGCTTATTAAGCTATTGGTAATCCATACATAGCCACAAGGATCCATCCTTCTTCTTAACAAAGATAATAGGTGTGCCCCAAGGTGAAACACTAGGATTAATGTGACCCTTCTCCAAAAGTTCCTCTAACTAGATCTTGAGCTCATTAAGCTCATTAGTGGTCATCTTGTAAGGTGCCCTCAAAATTGGAGTAGCCCCTGGCACAAGATCAATATGGAAATCTACTACTCTACGAGGAGGCATGCCTGGAAGCTCAGTAGGAAACACATCTGCAAACTCCTGAAGTATAGGATAATCATCAAGAGATGGTTTCCCTTCATCCTCATCCTCTTTATCACTAATGGTAATAGCAAAAGGCTAACATGCCTTTCACATGCTCTGCTTAAGCTGCATGGCTAAGATCATATGAAGAGAGATGCCTCTCTGAATCTTGCAAATCATAATAGGTGTACCATGATCATCAAGGCACTCAATCCTCTTTTGTCAACAATCTAACTTAGCTCTATGGGCATAAAGCCAATCCATGCCAAGTACTATGTCATAGGAACCAAGAGGTGTGATATGAAGATCCATAGTTGTGGTGAAATCATCAATCTGCACCTAGCTATCCTTCACTAAAGAGTTGACTAACACTCTAGACCCTGATGCTAACTCCACTTCCCAACTAGCTTCTTGTCTTGCTGCCATAAGCCCGCATCGCTCCATAAAAAATGGAGATATAGAAGAATCAATAGCACCAAAATCAAACAATATAGTAATACTAATACCGCTGATCATACCTATGCCTCTATCACTATGGCCTAGTGATCGGCCTGGCAGTTATCAACCACTACAAATACTCTATGAGACTTTCCAAAGTCTCCAACTATAGGCTCTGAAGATGCCATACATTGTCCACCTAACATCTGTCCCTAAGGAAAATCATGAGCTAAGTGCCCCATGGCACCACATGCATAGCAAGGACCTCATGTGAAAGTCTATACTCCCTGTGGCCTAGAGAACTACTGACCACCGATCCTACTAGAACAACTAAAACCACCCCAACAGGACGGCTGAGTCCATGCTGAGGGTGCATCTATATACTGTTGTTGTTGATCCTTCGTCTGTCCCTATGCCTACCACTATTTGGGCTTAGATCCCTACTATCCCTATGGTGGCTTCTGTTTCTAGTTTTGTTGAGTCTACTATTGTGGGTTCTTATTAAAAGATCCTAAGGAATACCTGTTGTTATTCTTCCAGTGACTCTTCTAGTGTCCTTGTGATTGTGATGCAGAGTTATAATTCTGAGACCTATCATGAGTGTCTCTAGACTTACCCTGAATCTCTTTTGCAATAAAATCCATCTCAACTACTTCACAAAGGGTTCCTGGAGAGGTCATGTGAACTTGTCCTAATATCCAATCATTGAGTCCCTTAACAAATCGGTTGACTCAAAGCTTTTCATCCTTCATGTAATCTACATAAGGTAACAACTCAAGAAATCAGGTCTCATACTGTAGCACTGTGAGTCCCCTCTGGTGGAGCTCGTGGAACTCATCGATATGCCTCTATCTATAGTGCTCTGATAGGTATCTGTCTCTAAACCTTTCTAAGAATATCTCTCAAGTCATAGTGTCCATAGTGGTGTTGTTCTTATATTCTTCCTATTTCCACCACGTGGAAGCACCTCCTCTTAAAAGGAGTACTATAAAATGAGCCTTGACATTGCTATCATACTAACACAACCCAAAGAACCTATCTAAGCTTAGAAGCCATGCCTCAGAATCTGTGCCCTCTATAGAACCATAATATAAAGGTGGTTGTAACTGTAGGAGATCTCTAATATGATCTCTAGAATCATGGGGTGCCCTCTGAACAACCCCAGGTGGTGGTTCTGGCATGTGAACCGAATCTGCCTCATGTGCCCCCTGCCCTTCCTCTCAATCTTGAGTAGGACTCCTAGTCCTCTCTCTAGCCTGTGATCTCTGTCCCCCGGCCAGCTAGTGCTCTGGCTGAGGATTAACTAGAGGCAACCTCTCCTGTATAACTCTGATGAGGTTTTGTAAGGCTAACAGGACCTCCTAATTAGGGTCTGGTGGTTGTGGTGGTGGTTAATTAACTGTTGAAATCTCAGCCCTCTGATCTACTTGCTCGCAAGCCGAGGGAGCTCACCTAGCCCCTCGTCCTCTAATACATATTTGAGCTTGACATGTAAGAGGACACATCCTTGCAATTTGAAATGGTTAAAAGTTAGCTAAGAAACACAATGGGGTTTAGGTTCCAATGTTGAAACCTAGGCTCTGATACCAAGTGTCATGCCCATAATTTAACTAACCAAAAATGCAACAATTTTTTTTATAAAAAGATGAAATGTTAGAGAGTAAAGTTCAAAGGATAAGTGTAAGTTGACAACATTTAAGTTAGCCTCAATCGAGGATCAAGTTTTGGAGAGCGTTAAGCTAAGGAGTTATAATATGACAATGCAGGTCTAGTAGATTAAAGTTTATAACTATTGTCATAAGAGTCAGAGTTCGAATAGCAGAATACTAGTGCATTAAATACTCAATTTAACCCAAGTAGGCTATACCTACAATTAATATGTCTACCTAGCTTATGGCTTCCGAATAAGATTCACTTCAACTACTAGCAAGTTAATAATTTCTCTTAAACCTGCTAAACCACTATTAATGCTCTTGGATTAATCCTTTAGAAATTGAATAAAATGAACGATAACGTTACATTGATTAAACAAGGAATAAGTCTCACACATTAGACTATTGAGTAATTAATAATGGTGATCACATTAATCTAATTAACCATTAATTAAAATAACTATCAATTTAGCAAGATGTTTCATTACGAATTGAGTTTGAACACATAATCCATAAATCTATTAATTAAATAAATTAATTTATTACTACTTAGGTTTGAACAATAATCCTACTAGTTAATAACCAAATTCATTAATCACCAAAATAAATTTAATATCTAACATCCATAATTAAAATCTAAAAACAAATGTCTAATCCCAAATAAACTTAATAACAATTAAGTAATAATACAACTAATAATTAATAATACGAGCAGATTTATTAACAATAATAATTAAAACAATTATATAGAATAAAACAAATGCTCACATCCTATTACTCTACAATCTACCTATTAATCTTAATAACTAATCTAAGCCAGCCTATCATCCTAACCTATAACACCTACCAGCTATCATGTCACCCCAATTCCAAGGCCTCTTGCCAAGTGGGAGATGACATGACCCCATCCAAAATATTAACAATAGTCTCAAAAGAAAACATTTAAGGAAAAGCTATATGCTAAAGCCCTACATGGGTTCCTAGAGGGAAGCCTTTAAGGAAAGGCATGTGCAAGTTGAGAAGGGGCCCCACTAAGCAGTTAAACCCAAGACAAGTTTACCAAGGTAGGTTTATGTTTCCATGAAATTTGGGCCCACTTACATGTCTTCCCTCTTCAATACAAGGAACTTACACATGGTTAAAGCTTGATGTCAAGTCTTTGGCAAACATTAACTATAGGAGCAGAAAGGTCACTCATGTAAGCCTAGGTGGAGGGGCATGTGGTGGATCCCACCTCCCACTACATGCTTGAAGACTTTGCAATAAGAATTTTGAAATTCAACATGGGTAGTAGAATTTATTCATGAGCATGGGGCCCACTAGTTCAAAAGGGTGAGTTAAGTTGATATGACTTATTCAACAATTTAGGATTTAGTTGTTAATGATAAGGGTTAAGTTAGGGGATTAGTTTTTTAACTTCTATTAGGAAAAGTATATAGGGAAGGGAATATTCTCTGTGGGAAGAGAATTATTTCCCTTCCCATACAATTTCCAGAGAGTATTTTTGCTCTTAAATCTGGAAAGTATCATTTGTATGCTTTGACATTTAAAATCATAACTTGTACATTTTTATGCAAATAAATTCAATTCTTTGCAATTATAAAAGGTTGAAGACTTTCTTCCCTTCCTAGTTTATCAACTGTAACATAACATTTTTATCCAAAGTATACAAACAAAGTGCTCAGACAAAAATTCTTACAACATCTTTATTTTCTTTCCATTGAAATAATACATTGTTCATTTTACAATCAACAATATCTCTTTCATAATGAATATTCCCAAGAGAAAATCATGAAGACTAACATACATTGTTACAATCTTATTCCTTGAAGTGCATATAAAATAATAACATAATACATTTTCAAACAACATCTCTTTCTCATGGATTTGTCACTTATTACAACCATTCTCTCAAGTATCTAAATCAACAACTTATTAAAAATATGCAAAGACATTTGACATACTCCTTGTTACATAAATCTACAATTACCAAATACAATACAACATGGAAATGTTCTTATTCCAAAAGATCAACAACACAATACATTGGCTTTCACAAAACACCATAAGAGGTCACTCGAATGTTTCTTCTTCTTGCAACAAGATAATCAATTCCTGCAAATAAAAATGAAATAGACCATGGGCTGATCACCTCCCATCCTAGGCTTCTAAGAAGCCACCCTCGAGCTTGGAGAACCATCACAAAGATAAGGAGACAATCAAGCAATCCACAATAACAACATATAAACAAATACACAATGAAAAATCCCATCCAAGGCTAACACAAAGAGTCTCAAATGACTCAAATATTAGAGTGAAGGTGGAACCAAGTCAAGGGGAGAAAGCACATTTCATGGATACAAAAGACAAGCCTTCTCTTGGCTTTCTTAACACACAAGATGCCACTAAATACCACAAAATAAAACTCCTTATGACCCCCATGGCTTCAAGAAATACAACCCTTATGACCCCCAAATACAACAAGAAATGGCTACATGGATCCCATAAATCCATGTTTCTTCCCTCTCCATAACAAGAAGATACTCTACACCCATGATTGTTCGAAAATGCCCTCTAGCCCCAAGGCTACTCTTCCTTCCCAAGGGTGATTGTGGCCTTGAGAAAAATCCCTTGACAAAAACAATACAACAAAAATTCACAAAATCAACAAGATTCACATTTACAAAACAATAAGCTTGCACAACAATAAGCACAAGAATTCTCATAAACATATTCTACACATCATAACAAGATTCACAAACACAAATACATAATAACACAACTCTAGTTTCTCCATTCAAGAATAGAAATTTTCTTGAGAGCTCATTAATATGAAAACATAACAAGTAGAAGAATGAATACAACCAACCTAGAATCCAAGCTTAAGGAAGAAAGTTGAAGAAGATCTTTCCACTTTCCTAAGTCTTCTTTAAATTAGCAAATCTCTAAATCTAGAGAGTGGGTGTCAACCCAATTCTTCCCCCAAAATTCCTACTAAAAGAGGTTTCCCACCAACTCCCAACTAACCCTCATTAATAGGTATGGCTCAAGGATATTTTCCATCCATCCTTGTCTCCCTTCATAAATGAGATGGAGACCAAGAATGGGGAAACATGAATGGGCTTGTCCTCATTTGCCATCCCTCTAGTTTCGAAATTTCTCTTGAGAGGTACTTTTGAAGGACCATAAATGATTTATGGGCTCAATATAGACTAAAATTAAACACCCAAACCAAGGTACATTAAGTGGGGTGGCTAAAAAAGACCCTAATTACACCCTAGGGGCTCATTTAGCCTCCATAAAGTTCACTAGAAGTTTGAATTCTGGTTCAACATGGTTTGACTTAGTCAAAGGCTTCCTAACCAAAGGTTTACATGAAAATCCTAAAGTGGGTACCATCTTAGGTTAGTGGCATCCAATTGCAAGTGGACATGTCATGGCATTAAATACACACACATGTGTCGAGTGACACAAATAAATATGACACATCACAAGCCATGTGGCATATCCACTTGGATCTTCTCACATAAATCACATTTACGATTAACATAGAAATTAAATACATTCAAACACATTATTTTTACAAATTAAATACAATACAACAAGGTTTTTGCCTCTTACTAGAAGCAACCTTGGCTCAAACTGATTTTGACATTGGTCTTTGCGATGGCTCCCCGAATTTACCATGACCTATTTCTTTGCACACTCAAGTCCAATATCAGCAGTCCAAGGAAATATACATGTAAATTCCATAACTTTCATAATCCAATAGTACTCAAGAAATTAATCATAATTAAATCAAAACTTCACATGGTGTAATCATTCATTTATAACTTACTTAAATCTCATCATGAAATGTTCAATTCATCACTCAACTAAACTTGAAACATAATCATTGCATACATATATAATGTAATTGTAGATTAAATATCCTGATGACATCATAATTCATTCATTAAACATAATTAAAAACACACATGTAGTTTCAAAACTAATGTCTCAGTAATCATCATCCAAACATAACATAATGTGCATCAACTACTAAAGTGATAAAATCATAACATAAAATATCAATACTCCAATAAGCATCACAACATAATCATCAAATATGTCTATCATAATGCAAAAATTGAATGGCTATGATAGGCTCGAGGTGAGGCCTCAGAGTTGAGGACACAGTGTCCTGGAGCACACTACTCAAAGGGGTGAAGGTTGAAACCTTCTCCTTAATAGATACACACTATATTTGGATCTTGGTGAATTGTGAGTTAGACCTGTTGTCTTGATCAGTTCCAATGAATAGCATACACTCACTTCTTTGTCACATAGACCTTCTGCTGATGGCTCAATACTTCATGCCTTTTGCTTTTCTCTTTTCTTTCAACTATCTACCATCCTTAGCAATCACAATTGATCAGCTATAAGTATCTTTCTCCAATTGATATAATCAAGTTGGCCTGTTAGAACTTCCTTGAAATCATATTAGAGAAACAATATAACTCTCCAACAACATCTCCAATGACTATACTAAGTGCGCAACACAAATTAGGACCGCCCAACTCCATATGAGTAGATGCGTCACTTCACACTGTCGGCTCTACTAAATCAATAGATACTTTCTTCTCATCTTGAAATACATTGTGCACTCTTAACAAAACATTCTTAACAATTCTCCAAACATGCATATCAAAATGATAGACACAACTACTACAACAATAAAAATAATGTCAGCTCCATCAAATAAACTCAGGAAACTATACCTGTCAACTAGAAACATCATAACTCAACCTGTACTTCACAAGTGAGTCTACATCCATGAACATAGCTTCATTATCATGTCTAAAACATAAATATAAATTTACAAGGCTCCATTACAACCATACTGCAAATCACATACATAACTCTTCCTCAGACCTGTCAGGAACACTATTGATACAAACAACTATATTATTGTCTTCACTCTGAATCAACCTTTACATCTATGATATAATGTTGATAACATATCTAGGAAGCATATGCTTAAGGCTCTCTCCATCAGGCTTCTATACACATTGCTTACCATATGCTATTATCAATGATAGACATACAGTCAACAATGGCTTGCTGGCAAGTCTCCAACAATACTTTAACAGATCTCTTCTTATACGATTCAAACTTTACCTAGAAAAGATAATCAACATGCAGACACCATGGCAAGCACAACTTCTTGGGTTTGTCTTGAGAATAATGCTAAAAACTTTTAATTTTCTGTACAAACTCTTAAATACCCTACAATTTCTAATAAGGTTACCTCTGATTATTTCAATTTTCATTTGGATGAATGGTATTCTCATATCTTTCATTTTTTGAAAGATGGTAATTTTCTAAAATTGGCAACAAGGAGCATGCATAATCCTATTAGGAATCTTGTAGTGCATTATATCATTTTAGGAGAAACTCTTTACAAATTCTATTATGACAGTTTACTATTAAGATGTCTTGGTAGAACCAAAATACCCGTAGTTTTGGCAGAAGCTTAGTCTGGTTCTTATGGGGGACATTTTGGTGAACAATATTTAGTCAATAAACCTCTTAGAATGGGATATTATTGGAAGACAATGGAAGAATATTCTTTCATGTTTGTTAAGAAATGTCCTCAATGTTAGCGACATAGTAATTTGATTCGTGCTCCTGCTTGTGATCTTCATAATCAAGTTTCTCCATGGCCTTTTAGTATTTGGGGTTTTGACCTTATTAGAAAAATCTCACCAGCTTCTTCTCAAGGACATACGTACATCCTGACTACTACAAATTACTTTACAAAGTGGATTCAAGCTGTCCATCTTCATCTAGAAACTGGGGATGTTATTTGTGATTTCATCCTTAACAATATTATATCATGATTTGGTATTCCTTCGACAATAGTTTTGGATAATGGTACCTTTTAATAATAAAGAAGTCACAAAATTCTTGGAGAAATATCAAATTCAACATCAATTTTTGACTCCTTACTATCCTCAATCTAATGGTCAAGCTGAAGCATCGAATAAAATCATTGAACAAATTTTGAGAAAAATGGTTAATAAGCATGTGAAAGATTGCCATACCCAACTTACCTATGCTTTATGGTCTTATAGGACTAGTGTTCATACTGCCATGGTACTTCTCCTTACAATCTTGTTGATGGTACTAATCTTGTAGTTTGATCCAAAAACAACACACAATCAAATCTAGAAATGCATCGTTATTTAAATGGATTGTGGAAATCTGATATCATTAATTAGATGGTACTAATGCTATTTTGCCTTTCAAATTTGAAATACCTTCTTTACATGTTTCATTTCATGGGATAATCAACAAGGATACATTTCGAGAACAATGATTACAAGAATTGGAAATGTTGGATGCACAATGAATAAACGCTTTGGAACATATAAAAGCTTATCATAAATGAATTCAAAAGAAGTATAATCATAAATTAATTGAATGATCATTTTCAATAGGTGATTTAATATTATATGAGAAACAAAGAAATGTGAATGCGTTACTTGGTGAAAAAGGAAAGTTTAGCCCTAATTCCCTTGGACCTTTTGTTGGAATTGAGGAGTTTGGTTCAGGTGCTTATAAAATTGCTAATATGGATGGTGTTTCTTTTAAGGAACCTATCAATATTATGCATCTCAAACATTATTATCCCTAATTTATCTTTCTTTCCTTGTGTATTTATGTATTCCTTATAAAATAATTATGTTTGTTTTATAGGATATGTGGTTTTAGAAAATTGCATTTGAATACATTTATATACATTCTTTCTTTTTGTTAAGTTTTATGTTATTGATGAAAATATAGTAATCAAACATAGAACTAACTAGTAGAGAAAGTTTTTTATTTACAAAATATTTTTAGTTTTGATACATATGTGGCACAAGTCCCTATCTATCACTCTATCTATCTCTATGCTTTGATGGTCGATGGATCCTAGATCTCTCCAATCTATGATGAGAGGATGTAGATCTATGTCTGGTAGTCTGTGATTGGCTCCTCAATATGATCATATCACACATGTGCTTCGGGGCCCTCTATAAGTCAACCACTAGTCTCTCTTCTCTCTCTCTTCACAACCTCATCTCTTGTTGGACACACACAAAGATATCAACATGTTTGTCAAGATCTCTATGACCAATGGGAAACTCTCACTGGCTGGCTAGTAGTCGGTAGGATATAAATGTATCCTTCAGAACCTCAGATACAAAACTTCTCCACTCTACCATTCTATCTGTAGAATGGAAACATATTTATCTTTTAGTGATTTTTCTTCATAAATTAAGTTAAATTTTCAAATCAAATACATGTGTTATACCTGGATCTCCCTCCTAGGTGTCACTAAAGGATTTGGATGGTGGGGGCATGGAGTGACTTCTCTCTCCATGCTTGTTGTGTCTAGGTCTCTGATGCTGGAGCATCTTGGGTATAACAGCAATCTTGCATCACCCAAAAATAATTCTGGTTTCTTTTCAATAAGGGCTATCTTGTGCAGAACTGCTATTTTTGGAAATTTACTATTTTTAGTAAGTTTTCCCTTTGAGTTCATAATGTTCTATTTTCTTCCCTAGAGGTTCATTCTAGTCATATCAGCTTGCCAATAAAGTTTCATTGCCTGATCAAGTCTAGTTTTGAAGATATTGAAAATTTTTGGTATTGGCAACAGGGTATAGAAACATTGAACTCAATTTTGAAGGCTTTAGAGGCCCTGGATGAGGTCAAAACTTTGGTTGAATGAAGCTTGGTTGATTTAGGCATTGTAGAGCACTTTGCACCCTTTTTGAAATGGCATCATAATAGCCAATCGGCTCAACTAGTGATGACTTATGGTCTCCGAAAGTTGGGCCACTTGTCAAAAGCTATTTTGAGTCGACTATGATGTAATAAAATGAAAAATAAAATAATTCTAAGTTTGGTCGGCCTTATAGGCTAAATTTCTAGAACCTTCCCAAGCGATGGAAAATTGCCTATATAAGGAAGGCCCATAGTGTTGTCGAGGGCAGTTCGGGGTAGTTCAGAGTAGTTCTGGGTAATAATTCAAGGCTTTGCCCATGTGGCTTTGCATATTGCAATTTTGAAATTTGTATTCCACATTTGTGGAGATAATAAGAAGCCCATTTTCTATTTTTGCAATTTGTTGTTGTTTCTCTATTTCTGTTATGTGTTTGTGGTATTAAGGGGAGCACCCTTCATCAAGTGGTATCAGAGCGAGAGTTCCTGAGTGTGTAAATAGATCACCGACTGCGAGGTAGTTACACTAGGACCATGGTTTAGGGTTTTAGCGAGCAGCATGAAAATGCCTCCACAAAGAGAATGTAGAGGAAGAGCTGGTGGTGTGACACCTGAGGTTAGAGCACTCAGAGACAAGTGTGAACATTGCAAGAAGAGATTGACAAAGGAATCAATCTTAATGTTAGAGATGAAAGCAAGGTTGAAGCCAAAGAAGGAAATTATGATCAAGAAGGAGAAGGAAAAATTATGAACCAGGAGGAAGAAAGACTTTTTTGGACCATATCCAAGATCGGGAAAAGACCTAAGATTGAGGTTCCTATATTTTTAGGAAATCTTAACCCAGAGGAGTTAATCGACTAGATCAATGAATTAGAAGAATATTTTGAGTATGAAGACATTGAGGATCCTGATTGGGTCAAGTTTGTGAAGGCCAGACTAAAGGGTCATGCAAAGATCTGGTGGCAAGAGATTCAATTGGAGTGAAATAGAAGAGGAAAGGATAAAATCACAAGATGGGATCAGATGGTAGATAAATTGAAGTGACAATTCATTCCTGTTGATTATGAACTTGACCTACTAAAGAAAATGCAAAGTTTGAAGCAAGAAGGAAGATTTGTTCAAGAGTATATAGAGGAGTTCTATCGAATCCTCATCAGAACAAGCCATGTGGAAGTTGATAAGGAGAAATTTTCCTGCTACCTTAATGGGTTGAGGCCGAACATTCAAGAGGAGTTGAATTTGGTTCGAATGAACAATATTGAAGAGGCATACTAGTTTTCCCTAAAAGTAGAGGAAAAGTTGAACAAGAAGTTTGAGATCAAACAAAATGGAAGAGGTCATGGTGGAAGATCTAGTGGACAGTCATATGGAGGCTGAAATGAAGATCCAAAAAAGAAGGATGAGGCTAGTAGAAGTCAAAATTAGAGAGGAAACAATTCCAATCATTTCCATGATCAGAATAATAGATATCAGAGAGGAAGAGGAAGAGGACAAGGTTCAGGAAGAGGAGGCTTCCATGGAACATGTTTTCACTATGGAGAAGAAGGTCATAGGGCATATGAATGTCCTCAATGCCAAGGAAGGACAGATAAGAGAATTGAAGGAAAGGCTAGAGTTGCACATGTATATGAAGATGCCAGATCATCACATTATGAAGATGTTGAAAAAGGAGAAATGCTAATTAATAGAAGAGTCCTGCTAAGTGGTGAAAATGAACCTGAGCAAAGGAGGAGCCTATTTCATACTAGGTGCAAGTGTGAGAATAAGTGTTGTGATGTGATTATTGATAGTGGAAGCACTAAAAATTTGGTGTCAGAAGAGATAGTCACAAAGTTGAAGCTCAAGAGACAAAAATACCCACATCCATATTGGATTACTTAGGTATAGGATGACCACAATGTCATGGTCAGTGAACAGTGCCTAGTAAAGTTCAAGACTGGTGGGTACCATGATGAGGTACTATGTGATATCATACCTATGGATGCACGTCATATATTTTTGGGTAGACCATGCCAGTTTGACAGGCATGTTGTACATGATGGTCTTGCGAATACCTATTCCCTGACAAAGGATGGAGTGTGACATAAGCTAAAAACATTGAAGAAGATAGAAGAAAAGGTATGTGGTAATGCAAGGATAACTTTTTTTGATGGAAGAAAGTTCCTAGATGGTATCAGGCATGAACATATGTGTTTTTCTTTAATCTTGAAAGTTGGTAAAGAGGAAGTAAAAGATGTACCTGTAGAAGTTGCAAATTTGTTGAATGAGTTTCAAGATATTGTATCCGATAATGTACCTGATGGATTACCATCGGTAAAGAAGATCAGTCATCAGATGGACTTGATTCTAGGAGCTAGTTTTCCAAATAAGGTAGCACATAGAATGACACCAATAGAAAGTGAAGAGTTGAATAGACAAGTACATGAGTTGTTATAGAAAGGGTTGATTTGGGAGAGCCTAAGTCCATGTGTTGTACCAATAGTATTAGCACCAAAGAAGAATGGAGAATGGAGAATGTGTAGAGATTCCAAGGCTATAAACAAGATCACAATCAAGTATAGGTTTCCATTGCCATGGATGGATGATATTATGGACTATTTGAGTGGAGCTATGTATTTCTCAAAGATAGATCTGAAGAATGGATATCATTAGATTTGGATAAGAGAAGGAGATGGATGGAAGACTACCTTCAAGACAAAGGAAGGATTGTATGAGTGGTTAGTCATGCCTTTTGGGCTAACCAATGCATCGAGAACTTTAATCCAACTCATGAACGAGGTTCTAAAACAATTTCTGGGTAAGTTTGTAATGGTATACCTAGATGATATTTTGATCTTTAGCAAGACATTGGAGGAGCATATGATGCATATTTGAATGGTGTTTGAGAAGTTAAGGGAAGAGAAATTCTTGATTAATTTGAAGAAGTACAGTTTTGTGAAGGAGGAGTTAGTGTATCTGGGATTTGAAGTTTCAGTAGAAGGTCTAAAAATGGACCCAAAAAAATTGTAGGCTATCCTTGAATGGCCTACTCCAAGGAGTGCTACTGAGGTAAGATCTTTTCATGGTTTGGTTAGCTTTTATAGAAAGTTTATCAAAAATTTTAGCAGTATTTGTGGACCCTTGACTGAAACAATGAGAGGGGATAGAAAAGAGTTTAAGTGGACTAATGGGGCATATAAGAGTTTTAAACTGTTGAAACAAAAAGTTATAGAACAATTTGTTTTAGCACTCCCAGATTTTAATAAGGTGTTTCAAGTAGACTATGTTGTTAGTGGTACTACAATAGGAGTTGTTCTGAGTCAAGAAAGTAAACCTGTTGCTTATTTTAGTGAGAAGTTAAATGATGCCAAGAGAAGTAATCTATTTATGGTCAGGAATTTTATGCTATAGTTCAGGCATTAAAGAAGTGGAGACACTATCTGCTTTCTAAGGAGTTTGTTTCATATACTGATCATCAAGCTTTTCAATATTTGAATAGTCAAGGAAAGTAAAATCAAAGGCATTTGAAATGGGTTGAGTATTTGCAGAGTTATACATTTGTTTTGAAACACAGGAGTGGAAAGTCTAACGAGGTTGTAGATGCGCTTAGCAAAAGGCAACTATTGTTGATAGAAATGCAAATTGAGGTGGTTGGGTTCAAGGAATTCAAGAATTTGTATCTAGAGGATCCTAATTTTGGAGAAGCTTGGAAAGCTTGTACATAACCTGTTACTCTAGATAGAATGAAATGGTTGGATTTCATCATTCAGGATGATATTCTATTCAGAGGAAGTCAGTTGTCCATTCCATGAAGTCCTATGAGGGAGAATCTCATCAAGGAGAAGAATAGCGGAGGATTGGCTAGACATTTTGGTCATGATAAAACCCTTGCTTTGGTTAGTGAGAATTATTATTGGCCATAGTTGTAGTAAGATGTCAAGAAGTTTGTACAGGGTTGTAGATTATGTTAGATAGCGAAAGGAGTGAAGTAGAATACAAGGTTGTATCAGCCATTACTTGTACCAGAGAAACCTTGGGAGGATATCAGTATGGAATTTGTTCTTGGTTTACCGAGGACTTAGTGGGGACGTGATTCAATTTTGTGGTAGTTGATATATTTTCAAAGATGGCACATTTCATTCCCTACAAGAAGACTAATGATGTTGTGCATGTAGCAGAATTTTTTTTTAGAGAAGTGGTGAGACTACATGGTTTGCCAAAGAGTATAGTTACAGATCGGGACACTAAGTTTGTTGGATATTTATGGCATACACTATGGAAGAAGTTGAAGATAGATTTGAAGTTCAATTGATCACATCATCCATAGACTGATGGATAGACAGAGGTGGTGAATAGAAGTTTGGAAAATTTTCTAAGATGTTTGGTTGGAGACAAGCCAATAGGATGGGATTTAATTTTACCACAAGACAAATTTTCATACAATAATTCTGTTACCAAGAGCATTGGTAAATCACCATTCTAGATTGTATATCGAACTAGTCCTAGAAATGCTTCAAAGTTGAGGAAGATAGATAAAGGAGATATAAGTAGTGCTAAAGCTGTAGATTTTGTAGAACATTTGAAGAACATCCATGAGGAGGTGAGAAAGCATATTACCAAGATGAATGCACAGTGTAAGGCTAAGGTAGATGAGAAAAGAAGGCATAAGAAATTTTAGGTTGGGGATGAATTCATGGTTTATTTGTGGAAGGTGAGATTTTCAGTTGGTACATATAGCAACCTAAAAATGAAGAGGTTTGGGCCATGTAAGATACTGAAGAAGCATGATTCTAGAATGTGTATGAGGTCAAGTTGCCCACAGAGCTGAATATTTCACCAGTATTTAATATTTCAAATTTGACAGAGTATCATGGAGGGGGTGTTGAAGATGAGATCACAGTAGCACAATGGAGTATTCCAACAACTAGTTCAGATACCAAGGAGATTGAGGATATACTGGATAGTCATGTTGGCAAAAACACAAGGAATAGGACATATGAAGAATATCTGGTCAAATGGAAAGGATGAATTGTTGAAGATTCATCATGGCTGACAAGGGAGGAGGTTAACCATCTTGGTTTTCCTTTGCACACCTGAGTCATGACAGGGTGACTTCTCAAATTACCTTGGGTGTCTGATGCAGGAGCATCCTGGGTATAAGAGCAATCTTGCATCACCCAAAAATAATTTTGGTTTCTTTTCAATAAGGGTTATCTTGTGCAGAGCTGCTATTTTTGGAAATTTACTATTTTTAGTAAGTTTTCCATTTGAGCTCATAATGTTCTATTTTCTTCCTTGGAGATTTATTTTGGTCGTATCAGCCTACCAGTAAAGTTTCATTGCCAGGTCAAGTCGAGTTTTGAAGATATTGAAAATTTTTGGTATTGGCAACAGGGTACAAAAAATTTGAACTCAGTTTTGAAGGCTTTAGAGGCCCCAGATGAGGTCAAAACTTTGGTTATATGAAGCTTTCTTGATTCAAGCAATTTAGAGCACTTTGCACCCTATTCGAAATGGGGTCTCCATAGTCAATCGGGTCAACTGGTGATGACTTATGGTCTCTAAAAGTTGGGCCACCTGAAATGGCAGAAAATAAATTTCCTTCAAAATTTATGTTTGGGTTTCAAAAGTTGTTTTGAGCTAACTATGATGTAATACATTGAAAAATAAAATAATTCTAAGTTTGGTCGTCCTTACAGGCTAAATTTCTAGAACCTTCCCAAGTGGTTGATAATTGCCTATATAAGGAAGGCACGTAGTGTTGTCTAGGGCAGTTCGGGGTAGTTTAGAGGAGTTTTGGGTAATAATTTGAGGCTTTTTCCTATAGAATGTTGTAAGGGAAAATGCCCATGTGGCTTTTCATATTGTAATTTTGAAATTTGTAATTCCACATTTGTGGAGATAATAAGAAGCCCATTTTTTGTTCTTGCAATTTGTTGTTGTTTCTCTATTTTTGTTATGTGTTTGTGGTATTAAGGGGAGCACTCTTCATCAGTCTTGGAGGTGGTGTATCTATATGGGCACATGGAGGTCATCGTGATCTTAGTGGTGATACATGGAAAATATGCACATTAGCACCTATACTATCAACTAGGGGCATCTCCTCTTCTCTCTCATCTACTCTATCCTTTTCCCTCTCCTCCTCCATGGGATCTCCCTTGGAGATGGGATCCTCCTCATCTCTATGATCCTCATCCTCCTCTATTGTGCCACCATCCCAATGTGTCCTCTCTAAAAATCCTGGATCACCTATGGGATAGTCATCAGGGAAGATGGGGTGGCTTCCCTTCAGACTCTAGTATCTAATGTAGTCTTCGTTGATGCATGAATAAGCCACATATAGTGATACCTCTAAATCCTCTATCTCATATGTATTACTATCTATAATGTCTTCTATTGATGGTTGACATATGGCATCAGGTCTTTGATAATATCTCATCAGATGTGTATACCGAGGTACTACTCTAGGGCCCCCTTGTATCAGACCGAACTATCTCATCACTTGGTCATATTAGTATGCCATCACTATGTGACTCTGATGATCCTCTAGTAGCTTGTACTGCTATGAGTGCCTCATTTAGTGCTGCGTATCTGGCCACTCTGTCATGTGAAAGTAGGGTCTCTATATCACATATGCACCTGGAATACGGTCTAGACATATCCTCTAGTAGAGGATATCTCCATACTGCCAGACATATCTTAGTATATAAGCAAAGCCTCTCAGCATGCTAGCATCTCCATCATAGGAACACCCTATGGTCATGTACATGTGAAGTGCTCAAACAACCAAATCTGTAATAGTGTGCATACTATGAGACTCTTTCACTGACATCTCACCAACTAACATAGATCATGGTATAAATGGGATAGCATGTTGTGGCCCCATGTGAACACTGTCCTATCACTCTCCATCTTGCGTATGATATGAGTGAATGGTACTAAAAAGACTATACCCTTTGTGTTGGGTACTACAACCAAGGACAATATACATAGCATCACTCTCTGTACCAAAGGTGTAGGGCTTGCCAGTATGGCTGATAGAGTGATCTGATCTGCCCAGGTTTGCATCTGTGGAACTCATCCCAAGCAATACTATGCATCTATGTGGATATCCTTTGACCCCATTGTAATCTCGGTCTAACAGGATTGCCTCAGACCAGAAGTCATGGGATCCTATATACATCCTCTATTGTCATAGTGATCTCACCTGAGGGAAGATGAAAGGAGCATGTATCCTCTTCCTACCTCTTTATGAGAGCCGATAGCATGGCTTGGTGAAGTTTGATCTATGGTAGGACTCTTACCCAGTATAGTCCTATGTCTCTCCATAACTATATCTCATCCTCACTCAGCTTAGACAATATCTCTCTGATAACTAGTAGTGGCCCTCCAAAGGGATGCTCTCAGAGATAAACTAGGTCTTGTAAGAACAAACAAACATCATATCATCTTTCTATAATAACAAATCTATAAATCCAACCTAACTAGGTCAAGGTTAACCTTGATTAGGTTAAGGTCAACCTTCTTGGGTCAAGGTCAACCTTCCTAGGTCAACATCAACCTTTTTGGGTCAAGCTCAACCTCATTCCATAAAAGGTGAAGACCTTCTAGTTCATGTTGACCTTTTTGGGTCAAGGTTGAGATAACTAGGTCAACGTCAACCTTTAAGGGTCAGGGTTGACCTTGGCTACAAAAAAAAGAATTTCTGAAATACATAAATCAATAACAGTAAACTCAATTTGGGAAGTGGTCATCCGGTATCCAGGAACTGTGTCAGGAGCTCCATGCATGTCACTCAAAGTTCTTCTTTGCTCGACATTCTACTTTCTTTCTTCAAAACTAAAAATGGTAAGAATGAATAAGTATGAGTTCTCTTTCTTTATTTATAGTCAAAATTAGGGTTTTTCTTAGGGTTTACTTGTGTTAAATTTGAATTTCCCTTCATATGCATTTAGATAGACATTCACTCTTTTCATCATAACTTGAGTTTTGTAACTCCATTTTCAGTACCGTCAATGGTGTTAGAATGGTGATTTAGATGCCTAACCCTTTGAATTATTTTAGGAAGAATAGGAATTCTTCTAATTGGTTTAGGAAAAGGCTTTCTCAAAAAATTGCATATCCAGTGTATAAGGCTATCCTTATCACCCTGTTTCACCCTTCAAAAGTAGAAAGCTAAAATTGTGGGGGCATAAGGGGCTCTATGAGATTCTCAATTTCATTCTAATAAGTCTTAGGTGATTTATGCATATTCATTAACCTTGTCTGCTGCAAGCACTAATGGTTCTCTGCAGGATCTCTACGTTGAGGACTTGGCTATATCCTTTTTATTTACTATGATTTTTTCTTAATTTAGCTTGCATATTCACATAGTGTCATATCTAAGCTAAAATGGGGACTAAATGTATCATCTTAAAATGGAAGCACTTCCATCTTCATAGGTTTAGCACCCTCATTTAGTACATTTTACATGATAGATTTTCATTTAGGATGCATTTGCACTTGGTTCTTCATTTCTAGGTGAAATTAGTGTTAGGATCCCAAGGATTCTCCTTGATTTCCCTTCTCTATGGCTCTATTTTATAGGCAGGATCTAGGTATTGATCCTCCTAGTCCTCATCACATTCATTCTAGGTCTATGTGCCCTTTTTTGACACTCTGCCCTATTTTCTCATCATTCCAAGTCTTTGGCCAAGCCCGACACTTTCCTATTTTCAAAGTTGACTAGGCCTGAACCTTTGGGTCGGGGTTGAGGTCAACCCTGAACTAGGTCAAGGTTGAGGTTGACCTTGAGCCCTGTCAGGTTTTGGTCCCCTTTTCAATTTTTTGTCACAGCAAGCCTTGAAATCAATGTCGGGCCTCTGGATCCGAATGCGAAAGGGTTTTAACTTAAAATTTATTTATTTCTTTTCCCTTAGTTTATTATTGTGATTGAACCATAATTTGAGGTGAAAATTAAATTATGGGCCCTTACATTGCCTAAGGAGCCTTACTTTGAAATCTCTATATAAGCACTCTCTTTTGCCTTCATTTTGACAATCAAGTATCCATGAAGTGGACACACAATCGATTGAAGCAAGAAAGTGATGGTGAAGTGATGATGCAAGATTGCAAGAGGATGATATAGAAGATCAAGCCATTGTTTTTATTAAGCATTCTTGTGGACAAGCCATTGTGGACACTCATTTGGAGCAAAAAACATTCATTTTTCCTTGATCCACCCTTTTCAATATTCAAGAATTCAAAGATACAATCATGGGGTAGCAATTATGGATTGTGAGTTTTGTAGGAATACTTTATCCTTGGGGGCTTGGTATTATTTTTTTATCATCTTCAAACCTATGCATTGCTCTCTCATTATAATTCATGCTAGCATGTTTAATCTAGAGGATTAGATCGTGGCATTGCACATTCAATACACACACATTATATTACATTCGGCTATTCGTGGATGTGGAGATCACCAAAACAAGGGTTTGACAAAGGAAAAACCCTATATAGCCACCCCAAAACACCATTTTCAAATATCTACAGTTGTTTTTTCAGGAGTTGTAGAGAAGATTTGAGTACCCTTTTCAGAAAATTTGTGGGTTCCATGAATAGAATTTTCATCAGAGTAGTGCAGGTCAAGGTTGACATAAAGGGGCATGATTGTGCCCCGAGGTAAGATTTTGCCCCCATACTTGGGGTCAAGGTCAAATTTTCTTAGAAAAGAAAAATCTATCTGGGTTTTCTCTGTCTCTATTTTTCTGTCACAGATTCTGGTTGTAGAATTTCTTGAAACCTAGTACAAATGCCAGAAAATAGGTATTTTCAGATCAACTTTATTCTGAGGTATGTATTTTATTTTATTTAAGTTTAGTATTCTTTACAAGCATTTCTAGAGTTACATTTCTTATCATTTTAATTTACATGTTAGGTGGTAAATATTGGCTAAGGATCTCTATTAGGTACATTGTTCAATAACCTACCTATCCCATTCATGTTCCTACCTTATAGTATGTATGTATGTTAAAATAATATATATATATATGTGTGTGTGTGTGTGTGTGTGTGTGTAGATATATACATATATATACATATATACACAAATATATATGTGTGTGTGTGTGTCTATATGTATATATATGTATATATATATGTGTGTGTGTGTGTGTGTGTATTATATGAATATATATATGTATATATGTATATATGCATATGTGTATATATGTATATGTGTATATATGTATATGTGTATATGTGTGTGTATATATCTATATCTATATCTATATCTATATCTATATCTATATATATATAGACACATAGATGCTGTTAAAAATAGGGAATACTGAGAGGGGGGGGTGAATCAGTATTCTACAAACTTTTACTTTTTTTCAATTATGGATATAATAGATTATCTTAATGCTTGCATAACATAGAAAGCTAAATAACATGTATAGCAATAAAACAAAAGAACTCATAACACATTATTTGTTCTTGAGGAAACTCTGGCCAAGGGAAAACCCCAGTGGGGATGGTACCCATAGTGATCCACTAATCAAAAGTATCATGTTAAGGATGTTGACCTTGTTAGGAGTCTATTACAAGCATATAGTGTCTCAGTCCTGAGTAAGGGACTATAGGCCTTGTTTGTAATTCCCACCCTAGCATCGTCTTATGTTAGACTGAAAAGACTTTTGCTTTAACACTTTAGATTTTATGATGGACTATGATTATTGTTTAGTTAGCATGTTATGAGACATTTGAGCATATATATTTGGTTACTGTAGTTTATTGGAAATATTAAATGAGTTATAATTTTAATGATGAATGGCTAGAAATGAACTATTAGTAAAATGTTTTACATTGATTTGTGTTATGATGTTTATATTATGGTCTAACCCTACTGACCCTATTCTAGTTTGACATTTACTAGTTGATGTGAGTGTAGGATGAGGAGGGGAAGTCATAATTACTCCTACGAGAGGTCCACACGATGTCGCACTCTCCTTCCTTCTTTGCCACTGTCTGTTTATATTTATATATTTGTATATGCATATTAGTTGGTGATGTAGGATGCAGGTACCAGGCATCATCTCCACCTGGCTACACAAGTCTGAGCGTGCCTTCAAAATCCTCAAACTATTGATGTGTGGAGATTTAACCAAGTTACTCTCGAGGTTACCCATGGACCTAGAATTCTGTTTAGGAAGTGATCCTAGTTGAGAAGTAGAATGCAGTTTATGTTATGGACTTGATTTGATGTTGGTCTGAGTGTATGTTATGAGTTAGAATTAATTTGTTTTATATGTATAATAATTATGTTATAAATATGTTATTATTTTTTGTATTTTATATAGGTATGTGTATATGTGGGTGCACACGCATAGATACATGCTTATATAAATATTAGTAATTGTATGTTTTCATTATTTGTGTAAATGGTATGTTATTTATAATAAGTAAATAAAGTGAGTGAAATAAAGTATATTTAATGAATGTATTAAATAAAAAATAATAATAATAATAATAATATGAAAATGCCCTTTGTAGTAAAATTAGCTATCTAGGATGGATTTGAACTCAAGATCTCCTAGAAGTTAGGCTACTTTTTTTCCTATTGTGCTACGTGTTTTTCTTGAAAGGTATTTGTCTATTATTCTTGTTATGCTTTTGTTTAAAAGATATTTTAATTAAATTTATAAAAAAACCTTGATTAAGTCTTTATGGAAAATTATTTGGTTGTTCCTGCAACCAACTATGGAAGTTGGAGAAGTTTCTTCCCGTAAAGAAACTCCTCCAACCACATAGTTGGAAGATAAATACTGGAAGATTTTTGTGTGCGGGAGGATGTTAATTTTTGGAAGATTTTTTTCCTTTTGAGTTGTCTGTAATTGTTTTCTCCAGAAATTTTTTGTGAGAGTTTATGTGAGTTTGAGAGTCTCTAGTTGGTGAAGTCATCTGTGTGAGGATTGCTTGGAGTTGATTGCCCGAGGAAGATTTCCAGAAGGATATCTACTCAAGGATTGAAGTTTTGTAGAGATTCTCTAGCCAAGGGAAGATGATTCTCTGGAGGACCCAAGGCAAAGTCTAAACTGGGAAGAATCTTCATTCTTCCTCTTTGTGTATGGATGTGTTCTCTATGTGTTGTAATATCTATGTAAATTTCAGAATGATTATGTTCTACATATATATGTTGTGCCTATATTAGTGATTTTGAGTTTAGGATTATGTTTAAATATTTTTCCATGATTGTATCTATATGATTATTTTTGCATTTGTAGGAGGTTGTAGGGTCCTTAGCATTTCCCTTGTATCTCCTTTCTTATCCAGAATGTCCATGAGTTCTTTGAGGCTTTAGAACTTCTGTTTCAAACCTACAGTTTCATATTTATTTTTGCACCACCTTTCTTTGTCTAGATCTAGAACATATTTATTAAATAGATAGGATGGATTGATGAGCCATTTTTGAAGGGAAACTGGCAGATCTCAAATGGATCATGCTCAGATTAGGCAACCATAGTTCCCATAATGCCCAATTTTACCCGCAAGACAGAGTTGACTGTTGTATTTTGTAGTTTCTGTCGGTTTAGTATTAACTGAGCCCGGTCGGTCTAGTATTAACCGAGCTAGGTCAGTTTAGTGTTCACCAAGGCAGGTCAGTTTAGTATTAACCAAGCTAGGTCAGTTTAGTGTTAACCAACCAGTCTAGTGTTAACTGACCAATGCAGTATCAACTGACCAATCTAGTATGAACTGACCAAGGTAGTGTCAATCGACAGAGCTAGTGTAAACCGAGGAAAATAGGATTCAAGTTTTATACAACTTGCATTAAGGGTTTAGGTACCTTCTGAGATGATTGGGATAGGTTTCAAACTCATGGGAGTTAAGATTCAATTTCTAATTTTGAGATTTCTTAAAAAATTTAGACTTAGCCAAATTTCAGGCACATGAGACTTTCCCTAGATTTTTGAAATAAGCTATGGAATGTTGTGTCAATGCATGTGGGAAGTTTCATGTTGTGTTTAATGAATTTATATACATGGTTTTGAGTTTAAGCTTTTGTTCATACTTGGCTTTTGGTAGAGTCCATAATATAAGGTCAGAACTTCTTTGGGTGGCCTGAGTGCACCGAAGGGTTCCCTAGACCTATGAGATGGATCATTTTGAGATTACTTGATGTTTTCATGGCTTGTGTGTGTGGGGTAAGGGGATAGGAACCTTAAGTGAGTGGCTCACCATAGGTGTTGGAACCCTAAAGTGGTTGCTAGATGATCCTATGGGTGGGTTTGTAAAAAGTGATAACCTTAAAAATTAACTTGGGAAGGGGGGATTCAAAAGATAATGAAAGAAAATATAATAA
>BSBK01008155.1:252500-521311 GCA_027943335.1 Chamaecyparis obtusa
ATGTATATATATATATATATATATATATATATATATATATATATATATATATATATATATATATATATATATATATATATATATATGTATGTATGTGTATATACATATATATATACATATATGTATATATGTATATATGTATATATGTATATATGTATATGTATATGTATATGTATATGTATGTATGTATGTACTATTTAATAAATAATTAATCTAATAATTATTAAGGACAAATTAAGAGGAAATAAATCAACATATATGAATAGGACATTAACCATACAATCAAAGAGAATAAAATACCAATGATACTCAATGACAAAATAAGAGAATGTCAAAAGCACATATATCCTAAAATGTAGATCACTCAAATATAGCTACTCCAAAGGATAAGCATTATCAGATTATCACATGCTCAAAATAAGTCATTCTCAGTTGGGTGGTGGGTCAAGATCATAGTTTCATCTTATAGTCTTACAATATAATACACATAATGATTTTTTGGAGAGATTATGAAGGAGTTTGACATGAAGTCATAGGGGATATTTGAGTTATGGTGAGGCAGGAAACAATTTTCATCTTGATGGATGATCAATTTTGGGTAATATGGATTTAAAGGAAGTTGACCCCCCTTAATCTATGCCAACAAGATTTCTTGATATAGTCAATGTGTGGGTGGTTCCTAAATTATCTTTGGCTAAGGAGAAAGAGAACTAGAATGGAGTAAGGTGGGAGAATAAAAAATGGTGACAAATTTTTAGCAACAAAATCATTTAGGTAGATCTATTTCACTAGTTTCTCACTCTGTTGACCTAGTTTTTAGTGCTTTCTCTATTGCTATCCCAGATTATTTGTTTAAGAAGATAATTTATATCATGGAGTTCTCTCTTTTCATGAAATTTTTGGGTCCTCACCCTAATATGGACTCTATGAAAGATTGGGTAACATGGAAAAGGAAAAATAATGGCTAGATAGATGATTTTTTAATGGCTAAATATTTTTTCACCTTTTCTTTTACTTGTAAGGAGGATATTTGTTTTATTTTGGGTGTGGGACCTTAGATTCTTAGAAAGGCTTCAACTTTTATTAAAAAATTGGATCCTATCTTCTCCCCTTTAAAATGGGTGTGTGACTCTACTGTAGTTTGTGTGTAACTCCTTGGGATACCACTCAAGTATTGGGATGAAGAAAACTCTTGAGTTATTGCTTCTTGTTTTGGCGAATAAAGCTAAGTCAACCCCATGAACATGGCTAGGAAGAGATTGGTATATGCTATATTATTTGTAAACATAAAATAGTAGATGGTTCTCCCTTGTGAAGTTTTTATTAACTCTAAACTAGGAGCTTGGGTTTAAGCCCTCAAGTTTAAGTCCTTTTTGTTTTCATGCTTTCACTAAAAAAATTATGGCCATTAGGTGAAAAATTTTCCTACCAAGAAAGGGCTAATGAAGTCTTCTAATATTATGTGGAAGAAAATGGAAGTTCTGAAGCATGTTGTGTAGGGAGGTTCTCAATATTCAAAAGAGTTGGGTTTGGTGGATCCGCAAGACAAGGAAGGGAGAAACAAGGTTGAGGAAATGTTTCCTTAGGATCAATTTATTGGGGACAAATTGGATTTGGATTTGAATGAACAATAAGATAAAGTTCATGATAAAATTAGCCGATAAAAAGAGGAGAGTATGCTAGATTTGGATGATGGTATTAATATTATGATTAACCAAGTGATGATGATTCAAGTAGAAATAAAGGAAATTCTCAAGAGGAGGCATGCCCTGAGAATGTTTTTCAACTAAAAAATGGAGGAGAGGAGATAGCTACTAATAAAGGGGATATAAATATTGATGATCTTCTTTTATCCTAGAACTCAGATGATTTGGATATCACCCCATTTACTATGATAAAAGTATGGACTAGAAAATCTAATAATTCTTAGTCAACCATGTTTAATACTAGGAGTAGATTGACATGTAATTGTTCCAATACTCCTATGGGGGTGGGTAGACCTAAGTTTATCCAGACCAAGGATAAGATCACTAAGATAGAAGTTGAAAATGGTTTATATAGAACATTGCTACAGAAGAGCCTCTCTATGTCCCCCCAATCTTAAAAATAAATATAGTATCTATAATATAATGAGATTAAATAACCCCCATAATCATGCCCTCCTATCTAATCAGATTCAAGAGAATATGCATGATTTTTGTCTTTCTCAAGAAACAAAAATGCTCTAGAGAATAAACTTATTGATCCTAGGATTATTGTTTGTTTAAATATTGTAATTCATTGTATGGATTCTTATGGTGCATCTGGTAGGATTTCTATATTTTGGAAACTAAGGCTCATTAAAGGTACTATTATTGTTTCTACTCACAACCACATTGCTACTCATTTTGAACATTTGAATGATGGATACTCTAAGGTGGTGCCTAATGTTTATGTCCCTAATAATATATTTGTAAGAAGGGATATTTGGAAGTCTTTGGATTCTTTTAGACATTCACTTGGTGATGATAGCTAGATATTAATTGGAGACATTAATACCCCTATCTATAGTGCTAATATCAAAAGGTGATGCTCCTATTGACATTGATAGTAATCATGACTTGTTAGAATTCATTAATTCTCAAGCATTGTTAGGCATGTATCTTTATGAAGTATCATTTACCTAGTAAAAAATAAGAATGAGTATAGATCTGAGCCAGGTCATATTGGCTATAACTCTAATCTTCCCTGATTGGATTACAATTTTTTATTTTCAACTGGCTTCTTTGTCACATACTAGATCAGATCAATTTCCTATCTCTATTCTGGTAGACATTGTTTATAGAAATAAATTTTTGTTCAAGTTTTAAAAAATGTGCACCCTTAATATTTATTTTCTGATCAAAATTAAATACTTGTGGTGAGTGGATATTCAAGGAGCTGCAATATCCAAAGTGGTTAAGAATTTGGTCATAGTTAAAACTAATATTTAGAAATGGAACAACTCTTCCTTTTGTCATATATATGATGACAAGGAAAAATGGAAAAGGAATCTTGGTAATGTCCAAGCTAAAATTCAAACTCAAGGGAAATGTGGAGATCTAATTAATTAAGAACTAAACATCTGATCTAAACTTCATGAAATTATTTCCACAGTGGAGGCATTCTAGAAATAAAGTTTGAGGTTTATCTAGCTATGAAGTGGTGACTCTAATATAAATTTATTCCACATGTCTACCTTGAAACACATAGTTGCTAATATAATTCACTCCATTAAGTGGAATATAAAAGACATTAAAAAAGATGAAGATATTATACAAGTTTTCATGAATTTATATTCTTCTCTTTTATCCAATGATGGTGCTTTGGATCTCTAGGGACAAATTAATCTCCTTAGAGACATTTCATCTTTGGTCTCTCTTGAAATAAATTATTCTCTTTCTAGGATCCCCTTGGAGAAGGATTTTAATGTTGTCTTCTCCTCTAAAGGCCATAAATCTCTTGCTCTTGATATCTTCCATGTGTTCTTCTTTCAATTGTATTGGGATATAATTGCTAAGGATCTTACAACTTCTCAAGAATTATTTTGATCTAAAATGTTGTTGAAGGAAATTTGATGAAGGGTGCTCCCCTTAATACCACAATCACTTAACAAAAATAGAGAAAAAACAACAATAATATGCAAGAACAGAAAATTGGCTTCTTATTATCTCCACAACTGTGGAATTACAAACATTCAGAATTACAATATGCAAAGCCACATGGGCATTCCCTTACAATATTCTGTAGGTCAAAGCCTCCAATCAATACCCAGATCTACTACCCAAAACTACCCTAGACAACACTACGGGCCTTCTTTATATAGGCAATTCCCACCGCCCGAGAAGGTTTTAGAAATTTAGCCCTTAGGGCCGACCAAACTTAGAATTATTTTATTTTACAATTTATTACATCAAAGTCGGCTCAAAATGAGTTTTGAAACCCAAACAGAAATTTTGAAGAAAAATTATTTTCCGCCATTTCAGGTGACCCAACTTTCGAAGACCATAAGTCATCACCCGTTGACCCAATTGGCTATTATAACCCCATTCTGGAAATGCCACGAAGCGCTCTACAGGCTTGAATCATGCAAAGCGCCTATCACCCAAATTTTCAACCTCATCCGGGGCCTGTAAAGCCTTCAAACACTAATACATTTGGGGGCATTTTGCGACGGCTATGTGTCGCAATTGCGACAGCTATGTGTCGCAATAGCAACACCCATAGACGTCACTATTTTTTAGTTGCAAATTGTGACGTCTATGGGTAGCCGTCGCAATTGCGACACATATCCCGTCGCAATGTGACTAAGATTTGTTAGCGGCATGGGCGTCGCCCCCCCGTCGCATGGCTTTGGAGGGCCGTCGCAATCGCGACGGACCTCCCAAGCAATTGCGACGGGCACCTACATCGCATTGCGACGGGTTGCCGTCGCAATTGCGACGCCTGTGGGTGGATTAAAAAAAATAAATTTATTTAATACATTGCTAATGAACCACAATAATGCTTTTTTCTTTCAACAAATGAGGATAGCCACTGTAAAGACAACATGATAATGTACACTCACTGTAAGGACAGTCACAAATGAGGACATCTCGCAGTGACTGTCCCTAGTGTAATTGCCACTTGAATGTATTGCTATTCAGCCACATTAATGCTTTTATTCTTCAACAAATGAGGATAGTCACTCTAAAGACAACATGATAATGTACACTCACAGTGAGTGTACATTATCATGTTGTCTTTAGAGTGACTATCCTCATTTGTTGAAGAATAAAAGCATTAATGTGGCTGAATAGCAATACATTCAAGTGGCAATTACACTAGGGACAGTCACTGTGAGATGTCCTCATTTGTGACTGTCCTTACAGTGAGTGTACATTATCATGTTGTCTTTACAGTGAGTGTACATTATCATGTTGTCTTTACAGTGTCAATATATGCATTATTACTTAAACTAAAGAGTACTCTAAATAATATGTCATTGTGGAGTTCTGATTGCTTCCAATTTGATATACGCTTGTTCTACTTATGTATCCAGCATCATGTAAGAAAAGTTGATGCTTTTAAAATAGATTCATTTAGCCATGAAATGCCTGTGCATGTTACATACAAGATTCCAAGGCCCAAAACTGATTACTCATTATAATTCATGTACAGAATGATAATCAACCACAACGAGGCATGCGTAGGTGCTGCTTAGATTTTGAGGCATCAGAAGCTCGTAGAAGAAACTTGACCAATGGCTCATGGAATGCAACAAACTTATTGCCTAAAACAGGAGCATTGGTAACCACAGATGATGGTTTTGAAAAGAACACTTCACCATCAATGTCACGTGAGGGAACTGCAATTTCTGATGGCAAGCAACTTGTAGTATATAAGAAAGATGCAGGTACAGATGCTGGTAATACATTGCTAATGAACCACATTAATGCTTTTTTCCTTCAACAAATGAGGACAGTCACTTTAAAGACAACATGATAATGTACACTCACTGTAAGGATAGTCACAAATGAGGACATCTCACAGTGACTGTCCCTTGTGTAATTTCCACTTGAATGTATTGCTATTCAGCCACATTAATGCTTTTCTTCTTCAACAAATGAGGATAGTCACTCTAAAGACAACATGATAATGTACACGGGCTGTAAGTGTACATTATGATGTTGTCTTTACAGTGACTATCCTCCTTCAAGTGGCAATTACACAAGGGATAGTCACTGTAAAGGCAACATGATAATGTAGAGAAACGTTGTCATTTGTATTTTCAACAGTGCCGAGAGAGATTCCCTCCGCGAAATCACAGCTACAATTTCTGAGTACGTTGGGTTTATTTTTCTTTTGTCATTATTATGTAATCTGGTATTCAGCTGTTACAGAGCTAAAATACCCAGAAATGAGGACATATCTGTGTTGAATTTATTGTTAGCGGCTTTGGTTATTTAGAAGTTTAATTTTATTTGTTCATCTTTCAAGCACAAACGTTTTGTGGACCGTAACATCTTCATTGTTTCGGGTATGCAATGAAACAGCCGTAACTTGCAACTACCTTCACGGTACTTGTGTACATTATCATGTTGTCTTTACAGTGACTGTCCTCATTCAAGTGGCAATTACACAAGGGACAGTCATTGTGAGATGTCCTCATTTGTGACAAGGATAGTCACACATCAGGACATCTCACAGTGACTGTCCCTTGTGTAATTGCCACTTGAATGTATTGCTATTCAACCACATTTATGGGCCCGTTTGGACCACAGCACACAGTAGCATCTACAGAGAAGAATATCCCAGGTGTAACAAGTTGTAAGAATATACCAACAGTTCTAAGAAGTTCCCTAGCACATAGTAGCATCTACAGAGAAGAATATACAACATGAGGGCAGCCACTGTAAAGACAACATGATAATGTACACTCATTGTATGTGTACATTATCATGTTGTCTTTACAGTGACTGTCCTCATTCAAGTGGCAATTACAGAAGGGACAATCATTGTGAGATGTCCTCATTTGTGACAAGGATAGTCACACATGAGGACATCTCACAGTGATCGATTGTCCCTTGTGTAATTGCCACTTGAATGTATTGCTATTGAACCACATTAATGCTTTTCTTCTTCAACAAATGAGGACAGTCACTCTAAAGACAACATGATAATGTACACTCATTGTAAGGACAGTCACAAATGAGGACATCTCATAGTGACTATCCCTTGTGTAATTGCCACTTGAATTACACAAGGGACAGTCATTGTGAGATGTCCTCATTTGTGACAAGGATAGTCACACATGAGGACATCTCACAGTGATCGATTGTCCCTTGTGTAATTGCCACTTGAATGTATTGCTATTGAACCACATTAATGCTTTTCTTCTTCAACAAATGAGGACAGTCACTCTAAAGACAACATGATAATGTACACTCACTGTAAGGACAGTCACAAATGAGGACATCTCACAGTGACTGTCCCTTGTGTGATTGCCACTTGAATGTATTGCTATTCAGCCACATTAATGCTTTTCTTCTTCAACAAATGAGGATAGTCACTCTAAAGACAACATGATAATGTACACGGGCTGTAAGTGTACATTATCATGTTGTCTTTACAGTGACTGTCCTCCTTCAAGTGGCAATTACACAAGGGACAGTCACTGTAAAGGCAACATGATAATGTAGAGAAACGTTGTCATTTGTATTTTCAACAGTGCCGAGAGATATTCCCTCCGCGAAATCACAGCTACAATTTTTGAGTACGTTGGGTTTATTTTTCTTTTGTCATTATTATGTAATCTGGTATTCAGCTGTTACAGAGCTAAAATACCCAGAAATGAGGACATATCAGTGTTGAATTTATTGTTAGCGGCTTTGGTTATTTAGAAGTTTAATTTTATTTGTTCATCTTTCAAGCACAAACGTTTTGTGGACCATAACATCTTCATTGTTTCGGGTATGCAATGAAACAGCCGTAACTTGCAACTACCTTCACGGTACTTGTGTACATTATCATGTTGTCTTTACAGTGACTGTCCTCATTCAAGTGGCAATTACACAAGGGACAGTCACTGTGAGATGTCCTCATTTGTGACAAGGACAGTCACACATGAGGACATCTCACAGTGACTGTCCCTTGTGTAATTGCCACTTGAATGTATTGCTATTCAACCACATTTATGGGCCCGTTTGGACCACAGCACACAATAGCATCTACAGAGAAGAATATCCCAGGTGTAACAAGTTGTAAGAATATACCAACAGTTCTAAGAAGTTCCCTAGCACATAGTAGCATCTACAGAGAAGAATATACAACATGAGGGAAGCCACTGTAAAGACAACATGATAATGTACACTCATTGTATGTGTACATTATCATGTTGTCTTTATAGTGACTGTCCTCATTCAAGTGGAAATTACACAAGGGACAGTCACTGTGAGATGTCCTCATTTGTGACAAGGACAGTCACACATGAGGACATCTCATAGTGACTGTCCCTTGTGTAATTTCCACTTGAATGTATTGCTATTCAACCACATTTATGGGCCCGTTTGGACCGCGGCACATAGTAGCATCTACAGAGAAGAATATCCCAGGTGTAACAAGTTGTAAGAATATACCAACAGTTCTAAGAAGTTCCCTAGCACATAGTAGCATCTACAGAGAAGAATATGGGTCAACGAGGTTGACTTCAAAGCCATGCAATCTAATGGTAATAGTAATATCATAATTTGACATACTATCAGAAATACTTCCTAAATAGACTATTCAATCTTATAAGAGATGGATTCATGAGAACTATTATTTATGAAATATGAGTCAATGACTTTAATTAAAAAAATTACACAATCTAATTCTTGTAAAAATATCAAAATTTGACACATTGAAAATACCTTCCAAAAGTATCGTTAATTGATTAATATGAATCACTACTCATGAAATATAATTTTATAAACCTAATCTAAAAACTACACAATAAAAATCTTAATAGAAATATTGTAAGAAACTATTCCCAAAAGCAAGCCTAACAAAATTTGATGAAAATAATTTTTGTTTCACTCAACTTTGACATTCACAACTTCCTCTTTTATTATAATAAGAAAAAAAATGTCTTTTTAGATATACCTCATGAACCATACTCGAATAATCTATCATTTTTCTTCTCAAAAACATATTTGCAGAGCCTGCTTCTTTTACTTGTTTGTACTTTTATCTCTCTAATGGAAAGGGTTCCTTCAGGACACATTTTTCCAAGTTCACTGCTTGAGATATTTGAGGAGGGTTCCCCTGCTTGAGTATCCATCCAACCCATATTCGAGTAGTTCTACAATTGCACAATCTAAATTAATAATACTGACAATTGAATGACGAATGATGATACATAGAATTGATATAAACTAATCCTAAAAACACTAAAACATTATTAATATATTTATATTTCATAAATAAAATTGATATAAAAGATTTGGAAAGATACATTAAAAAATAGAAAAACAATAATTTATAATAGAAGGAAACTTAAATTGCTATTTAAAAAAAAAACAAGAGTCTTAAATCTTATCATTTTGTTTCATTATCATCCATAAGTACACACCTCTAGCATAATAATTATATTTTACCACCCATAAAATGAAAAAAAGATTTTCACAAGAGAAATTGAAGCTAGATTATAAAAATGAACCATCTTATTGGAAACTGGAACTGTTATCATACCCAAAAGGACTACAAAATTTCACCTTATCATACCCAGATTGTTGCTTTGCCTGGCGGAGGGAAATTTGATCAGTAAAATTGACACAGAGTATGTTGTCTCCATTGTCATGCTGGATAACAAAACACCAACTTTAATGGGCATGTACTGTCCCTTGTGTAATTGCCACTTGAATGCATTGCTATTTGATGCAGGGGCATCCCTAATGCAAGCCAAAGACACCATGATTGAAGGAAGTTGCCATGAAGCCAAGGAGTCAAATCCTATCAATTGGAACATAAGATTTTCACCTTGGAGCTTTGAAGGATTGACTGGTGAAAGGTCCTTTTGATTGACAAATCAGAGTCTTTTTGAATGACAATAAATTAGAATAGGAGTTTTAGATGTTTTCTTGGTTTGTAATAAATATTAAGGATTGATTTTATCTCCTTATAAACATCCACTTGTTGGACACAAGACCCCTTGGTGACTTATAAACCTTGGGCATCTTTTGAGTCCTTGGATGAAATGAGCATAGTAAGTGTTTATTAGGTGTCTTTTAGATGTTGTTAAGAAGTTTGAAGGTCCAAAATAACTTTAATAAGGTTCCTAAAGTTTCACAACACATTTTTAACCTTCTCGGCAAAGTTGTTTGCAAAGTTGTAATGCAACTTTAAAAGTTGCTTAGCAAAGTTGACATTTGTTGGATAAATTGTTCTAACCACCTAGATGGTTGAACCAACATTTGGAGAGCCTATTTTAGGCTTCAAATGGTCGAAGACAGACAGAGAACCAGTATTGTAATCATTTTGCTTTCATAAAAAATAAAAATAACCCTGTTTTAGTGCATTTCTGGTGAAAAACAAACTCTGTACGGCTGTACGGATGGTGGTTGGATGATAAAATTTGCCTGGAAGTTGTAATAGTGACATCTGATGCTTTGGAAGTTGGTTTGATTGATTCTCTTTGTTTTATATCTAAGTTATTTCAAATTTTCTGTGCATTGTTTACAAACCCTCATTTTCAGGGTTTGACTGATGTAAAGACCTTAACTCACGTTTCAACCATTGGAATTCCTTCTTCCTTGGTGGAATGAGAGTTAAGGATGTATATTTGTATATTCTAAAAGCCCTGACTACTCTGCATCACTATTGAACCACATTAATGCTTTTTTCCTTCAACAAATGAGGACAGTCACTGTAAAGACAACATGATAATGTACACTCACTGTAAGGATAGTCACAAATGAGGAAATCTCAGAGTGATTATCCCTTGTGTAATTGCCGCTTGAATACATTGCTATTGAACCACATTAATGCTTTTTTCCTTCAAGTGGCAATTACACAAGGGACAGTCACTGTGAGATGTCCTCATTTGTGACAAGGACAGTCACACATGAGGACATCTCACAGTGACTGTCCCTTGTGTAATTGCCACTTGAATGTATTGCTATTCAACCACATTTATGGGCCTATTTGGACCATGGCACACAATAGCATCTACAGAGAAGAATATCCCAGGTGTAACAAGTTGTAAGAATATACCAACAGTTCTAAGAAGTTCCCTAGCACATAGTAGCATCTACAGAGAAGAATATACAACATGAGGGCAGCCACTGTAAAGACAACATGATAATGTACACTCATTGTATGTGTACATTATCATGTTGTCTTTACAGTGACTGTCCTCATTCAAGTGGCAATTACAGAAGGGACAGTCATTGTGAGATGTCCTCATTTGTGACAAGGATAGTCACACATGAGGACATCTCACAGTGATCGATTGTCCCTTGTGTAATTGCCACTTGAATGTATTGCTATTGAACCACATTAATGCTTTTCTTCTTCAACAAATGAGGACAGTTACTCTAAAGACAACATGATAATGTACACTCATTGTAAGGACAGTCACAAATGAGGACATCTCACAGTGACTGTCCCTTGTGTAATTTCCACTTGAATTACACAAGGGACAGTCATTGTGAGATGTCCTCATTTGTGACAAGGATAGTCACACATGAGGACATCTCACAGTGATCGATTGTCCCTTGTGTAATTGCCACTTGAATGTATTGCTATTGAACCACATTAATGCTTTTCTTCTTCAACAAATGAGGACAGTCACTCTAAAGACAACATGATAATGTACACTCACTGTAAGGACAGTCACAAATGAGGACATCTCACAGTGACTGTCCCTTGTGTCATTGCCACTTGAATGTATTGCTATTGAGCCACATTAATGCTTTTCTTCTTCAACAAATGAGGATAGTCACTTTAAAGACAACATGATAATGTACACGGGCTGTAAGTGTACATTATCATGTTGTCTTTACAGTGACTGTCCTCCTTCAAGTGGCAATTACACAAGGGATTTGTGTTTTCATTTGTGTTTTCAACAGCGTCGTAACCCTCCGCGAAATCACATCGAGATATAAGGGCAAAACAAACAAGAACGTTGTCATTTGTATTTTCAACAGCGCCGAGAGAGATAAACAAACTTAAAACTCAGACTTAAGAAAGATGAAGGCAATGCTTCAAAAGGCCGATGCCCTAAATATGAGAAAACACAATACCACCATTAAACGATGCCCTAGTCACCATATCAATGCTGCCAGCTCCGTACCAGTATGCTGACTACTCACTTTCATCCTGTGATAAAGGTAACTTTATTAATCATACTTGAAATGGCAGCATACGAACTAAAGCTGATGAACATTTATAAACTAAAAGTTTAAAACTACAGATTACAAATGTAGTAGTTTCATACGAAAAGAACTTGATGTTTGAAATTTACCATTAGAAGTATCCAAAGGAATACCACAGTACTATTGAACTTGGAGAATCGGAGATGATCTACACAGCAAGGTTCAACAGCTGTAAGGACTATTACACCATCTTTAGCATTTGAATACATTTTCTCCTTGGCTTCTGGTGGATCCTCAAAGACCCCCAATGACGTTTTCCCTACAATTATCAATTGTTTGTCAGTATGAGATATTAATAAATAAACATTAATCACAATATTAGGCAAACAATGTTCTTGATGTCTGAATCTAAATCACAGAAAGCTCTAATAAAGCAGTTCTCAGTTTCACATTAAACTAAGTTTCAATTTCAAATGGTTATAATAATTTTTGCAAGTTATAAGTAGCTGGTTACAGTATATGACATAAAAAGAAAAAAAATCATTTCTATTCTTTTCTTCTTTTTCTCTTTCAACGAAGCTTTTGCACCACAAAAATGCATACCAAGAATTTCTCAGGAGGTTTCAAGACCATTGCATACCAAACTTCTTCTCTGTAGATGCTACTGTGTGTCGTGGTCCAAACGGGTCCAAATAGACCTAGTGACTCTAGTAGGTCTCCAAAACCTATTCTGCAGCAATAACTCTTCAATTTGACAAAGGACCTTATGAACTTATATCTTTTTTGAGTACCCTTTTTGATGTTCTAACAATCCTCCAACTCCCAGACCCTGACTCCACTCCAGCATTTCAATGTCCTTATTGAGTCCGCAGACCTAATGCATGCCTTTGGGTGTGGGTTCCAAAATAAGGCATTGAAAATGGGTGCATGAAACCAAGATCAGAGTTTGAAGATGTCCACCATGCTCTAAATATCTAGATTCAACAAGGTTTGAGGTCCTTTACTTGCCGCTACCCTCTGATCTTGAATAATCCATCAACTCCTAGTCAAGAACATTGAGATTCTTGACCTAGGGCTTGCTCTTGAAATTCTCTGGCTTAGTATCCTGTTCCAAAGCTTTTAAAATATGAAAATAAACCCCCTTAACTTGAATTTTACAAAGAACAGAGGATATCCTATGGTTTATTTGCAAGTTAAGGCCATTTGAATGCAATAACCCAACAAATGAGGGTTTGACAGAACAACAGATAAGAAAAAGGAATAACTTTGATATAAGGTGTCTTGAATCTACCAAATAAACTCTCAAAGCATAAGATATAAATACTCTTCCACACTGGTCTGCCCTCCCTTTCACATCCATACACTGTATAGTGCTTGAAGGAAATGCACAGAAAAGGCTCTGAAATAGTGGCTCTATCTGACAGAGAGTCCATGCTAGGCTTCATGACTAACCTAGAGCACATTCCTTGTTATGGAGGAAGTTTGAATGGTGAAGAACTTATGGAATGGATAGAGGACCTAGATAACCATTTTGACTACAAGTATCTTATTAATAACCATTTTGACTACAAGTATCTTATGGATAGAGGACCTTGATAACCATTTTGACTCATTTAGTATCTTATTGAGCTTCACTTTGTTTTGAGAATATAGTTTAATATTCTCTACTAAACAGGGCCAACCACGTGAAGGTGGAAGCTCATTTGGCCCCACCCCCCTCCCCCTAACATCACTCTACATTCCCCGTTAACATCTAACATTCATTCATTCTTTCAATTATTAATAAAATGTAACATTCAATCAATATCACATGATAACATTCATTAACACATTAGATTCGTTAACACGCAACATTCATCAATATGAAAATAAACACATAATTCATGAACATTCATTAGCACATAATTAAATTCATTGAGACATAAAATTCAGTCATTATCAATTAAGGTATTTAGATGACAATCATTTCTTTTTTCTCTTTCTAATTTTTTTTTCTATGTAAGCTCTAAGAGGAGCATCAGTGTTATCATCAATACCCCCCTCATCAGTTGTTTTGTTCTTTGTTCTTGATGATCTCAAATTCCTATGCTGCTGCAAAGGGGGGTCCTCTACAATAACAAATAAAAGAGTTAAATTTAAAATATTTAATTATAATTGTTACAAGTATTTAATTATTTTAAAGAACATAACTGTGGCGCTCTTTAATTACCTGATCTGGCCACATCATTTTGTCTAGACTCAACCTCAACATGCTCATGAGCACCGACCCCTCGATCCTCTATAGTTGCTATACAAAATGTTACATTAATCCAAACACCAATTGTAATTACATATAAAAATTTTAATAGCAAATGTATACCTCCACCACTAGGATGCACATCATGCGAACCTTCATTATGCATAGATTGTGTAGAAGGATTGTCAGGCTGCATTCCAATATCCTACACATTGTTATCATTGCTTTCTTAAAATAGATATACTCACTTTATATTAGAACTTAACATCAAATAGACTAATTGGTAAAGTATTCAATTTGAAATAAATTTCATTTAGCTTATTTACCTGTGGCTCAGATGCATCATTATTTGAACCTTGCACACTGATTTCAGCTCGTAGCCGTTCAGCCACGGCTCTATAGCCTTGTTGGAAGCCAATTCTCTTGTCATCTTCTGTGAGGCATCTATTGAACTCTGACCCCTACATTTTTTCTTGGTATGGTGAATTTTACTTGCATTGTTTGATCAAAAAAAATTTCCTTGCAATATATAAAAAAATTGATACAAGTTTTCATTTACTAATACTTACAACTCGTGCTTGAAGTTTGGAAAAACCACCAGAGCCGAGCTTGTGTGTCCCGTGCTTTTCTAATCTTGCCTTTGTTGCCTTTGATGTGTCAGGCAATCTATGAAAAGTTTGAAATATGTTAGAGACCAGTACAGGAAAAATTTAGAGGTTAATTAGTACATAATTACATTCTCAAAAGTATCACATACCTTGCTCTACTCTCTACTGGCGTAATTCCTTTTTTCATGTCGGCTTTATACTTTCCATCCAAAATCAAACCCTGCCACTCAGCCTCAAGAACACAGGGCAGACGCTCGTGCCTTGGGTTAACCTCTAAATATTTCCTGTACTGGTCCCTAATATACTTCAAACATAAACCAGCTCTTTCAAGGAGCTTGTTTCTCTCGAATGCATGAGGTCCAAAAAGCTGGGTCATACTATGTACAAGATCATCCTTCAACTTTTTATCTTGGTTATTCCACCTTTTAAGTAAAAAAAAACATGTTAGACTCATAAATGAAGAGAAGCTACCTTTAATATAGTTCAACAAATTGATGAAAAGGAAAACTATTCTAGCAATGATATGAAATCAAAATAGTGGTTTGGGGTTTTAGTTAGGATATGATGTTCCACCATGTACGTATGGTGGGCCCGAATATCCGCAAACACTTGTCACCAAGTTTTCGCCAAAAAATATCATTCCCTACAAAATAATCATGGGATCATTAGTCGATGAAGAGTGATCAAAAACTAAATTACTATTATATCACTATAGAATAATAATAACTTTAAAGTACCTGGAAGTTTGGATACTTTTAAGGGAACGCCTTCATCATCGCTGATGATCAATACGCAATCCTTCACCATTCCCGTACTAGGAACACGGGAACATCCAGGAAATGATGTTGCATCGGGACTTGTTGCATCTCCTATTGCAAAAAATGAAAACCATTATCAAATGCCTCCAAGAAATAATACTTCAAGGGAAATAAATTGGTGCAGAGCACCCATGGCACAAACACAATCAAGGGATCTACATCGTAAACACATAACACTTAAACACATAACAAAAGAGAGAAAAAGAGGGATTTGTGTACCAGTAGATGGTGCAACAGTTGGTGCATTTAGGCTGTGTGTTGTTGACATGGCAGTCGGCAAGACATTTGTGGCTGTCCTGGATGGAGGCGGCATTGTCATATCATCATGGAAAGGAGCTGAAGAATAAAATTGTTAGAGCATGCATAAATATAGAACGCGTGGACTAGCATGGACAAGATTGTTAGAGCATTAAAAAAAAAGATTGTTCGAGCATGTATTGTCAATGATTATGATCATTCCTATATATATTCAGTGGAAAACACAAGTGGGGAATGGAACATGTGATCTACCTGAACCACTTGCAATACTGGCCTCATCATGGGAATGGGGTTCAAAATTACGCAAATAACTCTGTAAAGACAATGCATCCATATTTTAATTAATGTCATAAAAGAGCATAACATAAAAACCATTATTGAACTCTTGTAATAATTAAAAATTTCATTAATACTTACTTTAAAGTTTTCAGAAGTGCGCAACAACTCAGCTGCCCTGTCTTTTATTTCCTGAGTCTGAGGATGTATGGATACCAAACGTAGAAGTTCTTTCCCAATTTTCTTTAGCAGCTTTTTAATGGAACCGATCAGGTCATTGGTCTCTGCTAAATCAATAAAAAAAGGGTCCACAAGGGGGGACTCCTGAGGGACTGCAGGTTGCTTTCCCTCTCTCTGACCACCGGCCCTCTGTGACAACAATAGTATTAGTATTATCAAAATTACTCCAAAACAATGAAGAAAATAACATTAAAAAAAATAACATTTTGCTTCTATCTAGTTTGCACAATTACAATGAGTTTTACCTGCTCATGTGTAGATGAGCTAGGAATATCGTCACCATCACCTTCGGGCGGTTGCTCCATATTGTGCCCCTGTGTCAAAGATCAAGTATAAAAATGTTAGCCAAAAATTTAATAACTAAATGGTATGTTGGAGTCATTGATTAGAAGTTGGTTTAATAGTATGTACCACCCCCATGATAGTAGCCTCATTTATATCTATGCGGTTCAAATTGTAATCAATAAGCAGCTCTTCCCCTGCACGTATTGATTTTATCGCACAGATGAATACACGATTTCCCTCGCGTGCCTCAAATATGCAATTGGGTTGCTTTATAGTTGACCCAGGTCGTGTACTATTTATAAAACCTGCAATATTCCCTGTTGCTTTTGGCCTTCCATCAATGTATATAGCCACACTTTTACTTTGATTATTGTCTTGCTGTTGTATATAATTTGCCGAGAGTGCATACCTACGCATACTTTTTTTATATTGAACAATATGCATCCAACTTTTGTAATCGTAACATGGTCCAACATACTCCATCAATTCAGAAACTTTGTTGTAAGACACCTTTATGCCATCCATAGAAAATAGGCCCAAACCATGTAATGATGATGGTGCTATGCGATATATCCTCTCATTAACACAAAAATCAATGTTTATTGGAGGAAGTTCCTTGGGTACCCAATGTTTCTGTAGATGTTGGTACCTCAAGGGCACCTCGATGTCGCCTTTCATCTCATCATCATAAGAACATGACCCCCCTTGAGCAAGGAAAAATTTCATGTGTTTATTGAATTTCCTTCTAGTCCTTTGACCTCTAGTTAATCTCCCTATTCTAGATAAACTGCATGTCTCACTTTCCTCTTCTATTCCTATATTTCCCTCACTCGAGGAAGACACTTCTGACAAATACCTATTTGCTGGTACCTGCAAATGGGAGAGATCTTAGAAGACATCAATCTTACTATTGATAAGTGTATTAAATAGACTTTCTATAAGGTGTATTGACTTATACCTGTCGATCCATGAGATTGTGCGGGATGCTCTTGAAAGGGGTTCAATTTCCTACAAATGTAATTCAATTATCGTGAGCATAATCACATCATAATCATAATCACATCCATCATAAGCATCACATAAAAATTAAAAACATTAAAACGTACACATTATAACACTTATAGCTTTTAAATAGATAATGAATAAACTATGTAACCATTTAAGACAAATATATTTCTATCAAGAAATGAATATTAAATACATTAAGGATTGATGGCATACCTTTAAATTTCATCATCATCATCCTCATCATCATCATCATCATCATCATCATCATCATCATCATCATCATCATCATCCTCGTCATCGTCGTCATCATCGTCATCGTCGTCGTCATCGTTGTCGTCGTTGTCGTCATCATCAACATCATCATCATCAACATCAACATCATCTTCATCATCATCATCAGTAGCAGCATCATCTTCTTCTTCTTCTTCATGAAAATTTGTCTCAGGAACATCATCCAATAATTGTCGATCGTGATCATCATCTACATCATCTTCTACTTCTTCAGTATCTTTTTCTTCCATCGCATTATACTTTATCAGCCTTCCTCTCGGTTCATGTCTAACAACAAATGACCAACCCGGTTTATGTGAAACCTTTGAGTAAAATACCTACTCACATTGGCTTGGAAGAACATAGGGCTCATCCCCAACTGGCTCAAACGACCTTGTATTAACCATTGTAAATCCATTATCATGTTCAATAACAGTTCTATTAGGATCATTTGGATTAAGTCGTAGCCTGTACCATTTGACAATGAAGAGTACTAATTTGAAGGAACTAAAGTCGCACTCAAGTATATCATCCAAAATGCCATAGTATTGATTTTTAGACTCTTGAGGATCTAAGTCATTTCTAGATGAAATATTAGTCACTTGAAAGACTGCAGTTATTCCAGAATCACAAGTTTTCTTCGTGTCATCCAACACTTTGACGCGAAATTTTTGACCATTACAGAACATACCCTTGTGGTGTTTAACCTGCAATAATATGTGAAACATGTCAAAATTATTATATCGTGAGTTGATAAACATACGGGTGATTAATAATTTTGTACGTACCTGGAAATCTCTTAAACCATATGCTAAATCTATTTCCCTTTGCGTAACATTAGAATCTCCATTACGATGAGCTTCTTTAACCAATGAAGATACACCTTCCCATGTTAATGTGTGACCAGAATGTTGACATCGTTCAATCCATACCATCATCCAATCAAGATTGTTTGCAATATACAAATGTAGTGCATCCCACTCTCGAGCAACTGTACAAAAAAAAAATAGATGACTTACAACCGATTTATTTTGAAGATTAAGAAATAATTTATTACAATAACATCTTATAATTTATTACCTGTCACTTTCCTCAATCTACCTTTCCCCATCAAGTACTCCCCTTTGAATTTTTTAAAAGGGTCGAGATCCCAAATGCGATCTACATGGATATTTGAAGCAAACTTAGGAAGATATTCAGTAATGTACACCATAGTCTGGTATACCATGTATTCCTCTACCATAGAACCCTCAAGATGTGCTCTTTGTCGAACCAAAGCCTTCAAAGATTTCAAGTGCCTCTCAACCATCCACATTGACCTAGTGTGTGCAGGTCCACACAATTCAATCTCCTCAACTTGGTGTATGAGGTAGTGTTCTTGTGCATTGAAAAAAGTTGGAGGTAGACACTTTTGCATTTCACACAATAAATGAGGAATTCTTCTCTTCCAATAGTTTATATCTTCTTTATGAATTTCTTTAGATGACAACCACCTACATTAAGAGATTCAAGTCACAAAAAATATATAAATACGAGACTTTACAAAATAATATACAATAGATTACATAGCAAGAAAAACAAATTGCGAATATAATAAATATATACAACAAATTGAACAGATATTACTGCTTACCTCATGTATTTTCCAAGATCATATATCACTTGTTTGATGTTATTGTTGAAGTGCTCTGGGAGAGATAGAGGTAGCACGTACTGCAGTAATTATAAACCAATCATTTCATTATTTTCTAACATAACATAATGAATAGTACACGTAGTTTATGAATAAATTGTAAATACAGAAGAACATAACTTACCTTGATGAAAGTATGCCAATCATGCGTTTTGAGCCCTACCCCAAATTCACTTTTCTTTGATATGAGATTGCTTATGTTCCCAGCAAATCCTGTGGGAAATCGAATTTTTTGTATGACTTCTTTTATGGCATCACTTTGCTGCTCCGTTAATAACCAAGGAAGGGCACTTATATTAATCTGATCTCTATTGCTATTTGAGTGAATGAAATTCTTCAGTGCATGATTGGATTCATGAATGTCATTACAAATTTTGACAATTTTTTCTTTGTCATGCCTTCCATCCAGTATTTTCCACAATGTCTCTGTTATATTCTTTCCAACATGCATAAGATCAAACAAATGCACAATTTGTAGGTCCTCGTAGTAGGGCAACCTACTAAATTGTTTGGGATAGCTTTTTAGTCCCTTTGGAAGGTTGTCAGTAGTGCCTTGACGACCTTCACGATCATCAATTACATAATTAGTAAACAAAAATCACAATAGAAATATATAAATTACAAACATAAACCATTAAGTGGAATGACATTACCTCGACGATTAATTCTATTATATTCTAACTTCCATAGGCGAGGTGTCATTCTTCGTGGCTTTGATGTAGTCTCTTCTTTCCCATTGAAAAGATGTTTTTCCATACTTCGATACTTATGATTCCTGTGGAGGAAGTGTCTGTACTCATCAAACACATGCTTTCCTAAACTTTTTGAATGACGAGATTTCATCTTTGGACCACAAACTGGACATGCAAATTTTCCCTTTGTTTGAAGACCTACAAGATAATGATATAATTGGATTATTAAATATGTTGATTTTTATAATTAGAATTATCATGCGCAACTTGAATTCACTATAACATACCACAAAAATGTGTTAGCCCTGGGGCATCATGTATTGTCCATACAAGTATTGCATGGAATTGAAATTGTCTTTGTCCTATTGGTCTAGACACGTCATACATAGTGACACCATTCCATAACTCCACCAACTCGTCAATAAGAGGCTCAATATATACATTCATATCTTTAACTTGATATTTACCTACTTGAATGAACAGTAACATTACATAATTATTGTGACCATTTTACTGTAAGATTTGTAAGTACATGTAAATTAATAACTATCAAATGATAAAATACCTGGAACAATCATTGCCAACATAATGTGCTCCCTCTTTATTGACATCCATGGAGGAATGTTATTGTTGATAACAAAAATAGGCCACACCAAGCAAACAGATCTCATCTCTCCAAATGGATTGACACCATCCACTGCCAATGAAAGCCTGAGATTACGAGGTTCTTCTTTGAAGTGTTGCCACTTTTCCTCTATGTGCATAAATGCCGAACCATCCGCAGGGATTCGAATAATGTCATCTCGACTTCTATTGCGTGCATGGTAATCCATAAATTGTGCCAAGCTAGTACACCTGAATAATTTTCGCATCCGTGGAATAATGGGGATGTAACGAAGAACCTTGTGAGGCACCTTTTTTGTTATTCGATCTGTTCGATATCTACTCGTATGACATACAGGGCATTGTGTTTCAAATTCATGTTCTTTATAATATATAATATGATCATTGGGACAAGCATGTATTTCTTGATACTCCATTCCAATATCTTTCATAATAGCAGATAATTCTCGATATGAGCGAGGTAGAATATTTGATGGTGGTAACAAAAACTCGCCTATCAATCTACAGCAAAAAATATAAGTTGTTAATATAAACAATATTAGTGGTACATTATTCACCCTTTGTTAACTATAAAGACATATATGACATACCTTAACATACGTGACATTGTTATGTTGGATAAACCATTCATAACCTTCAAGTCCAACAACAACAATATAGCAGAGAGAAGAGTTGTTTGGGAGTCTTTGTATAGGGGCTCGTATGCCTTCTCAAGTAGAGGTACATCAAGGCTATCATCATCATCATGATCAGATCCGCTTGGACTAAATGTGTCATGGATCAATGTATTTATACCATCATCTTCAATTGTGTTTTCTAGCGCATGATCGTCATCTTCCATGGGATCATTATCTTCACCTTGGATATTCACACCCCCATGTTCCTCCATATCATGTACTTCCCTGGGGAGATCAACCTATATAAAATTGATTAACATAAATAAACCATGATCTTCAACTCATCATCAAGTGATTTCATATGTATATAAATTGTTAAAATGATATAATGAACAACATACCAGTGGATGATAGTCATGCCCCCCTTCAATGTGACCATTCTCCCTACAATGTCTCTTAACTGTTTTGATTAGCAATCTTCTACGGTTTAAGCCCTTACAAATTTTGCAGGGACAATAACATTTTCCATCACCTTTTCTTTTCAAGTTAGACCACAATCTAGCGATTGTCTCCCTATTTTGTTCTTCACTTATATTATCTGACATGATCGTTCTTCGTAGGACGCAAAAATTGGGCTATGAAAACTTCGGTCTACAACTTTCAGTGACTAAGCAAAATTGTCAAAAGTACACAAATCTTCTTAGACCTAGTTAAATCTTTTAATATTTTAAAAGTCTAGTTAAAATATACATTAGATTAAAAAATATACAATTTTCATGCCTGAGCGCGCGGCTACGACTAGCGCAATGGTCTTCTTGCTTAGCTCTAGAAGCTCTCTAGCAATCAAAACATATAAGCTACAAGGCCTAACAGAAATTTCAAAACATATAAGCTACAAGGCAAGACATATTACATGACATGGAAAAAGGATTAAAATATATACAATTTTCAAACTTGAGCGTGCGGCTATAACTCGTGCAATGGTCTTCTTGCTTAGCTCTAGAAGCTCTCTAGCAATCAAAACATATAAGCTATTAGAATTCATTAACTTTCTGTAATTGGAAAACTCTATTTGATATTAGACCGTAAACTACTACTATTCTCTCCATAAGAACTAAGTACAAAATTCTTTCAAGTTCACATCCATGATTCTCTTTAGATTAAAATATACAGCAAAAATAAGCTAAAAGTCTAGTTAAAATATACATTAGATTAAAAAATATATAATTTTCAAACCTGAGTGCGTGGCTATAACTCATGCAATGGTCTTCTTGCTTAGCTTTAGAAGCTCTCCAGCAATCAAAACATATAAGCTACAAGGCCTAATAGCAATTTCAAAACAAGGGTCATCAAAAGAACCAAAAACAATGTGTGCGAACAATACCTTGTGAAGTGGTATAGACAATTAGAAGATGCTACTATGTGCTAGGGAACTTCTTAGAACTGTTGGTATATTCTTACAACTTGTTACACCTGGGATATTCTTCTTTGTAGATGCTACTGTGTGCCGTGGTCCAAACGGGCCCATAAATGTGGTTGAATAGCAATACATTCAAGTGGCTTACAAAAGGGATAGTCACTGTGAGATATCCTCATGTGTGACTGTCCTTGTCACAAATGAGGACATCTCACAGTGACTGTCCCTTGTGTAATTAAGTATTGTGGGGAAGCATTCTAAATAACCAAAGCCGCTAAGAATAAATTCAACACAGATATGTCCTCATTTCTGGGTATTTTAGCTCTCTAACAGCTGAATACCAGATTAAATAATAATGACAAAAGAAAAATAAACCCAACGTACTCAGAAATTGTAGCTGTGATTTTGCGGAGGGAATCTCTCTTGGTGCTATTGAAAACACAAATGACAACCCGCTTGATTTCGCGGAGGGAATCTCTCTCGGTGCTGTTCAAAACACAAATGACAACCCGCTTTGTTCAAAACACAAATGATAACCCGCTTGATTTCACGGAGGGAATCTCTCTCGGCGCTGTTGAAAACACAAATGACAACGTTCCTTTTTTTTTTTGCACTTATATCCCGACCAACATAAGGTCCATTTGTAATACAACATGATAATGTACACTTACAGTGAGTGTACATTATCATGTTGTCCTTAGAGTGACTATCCTCATTTGTTGAAGAAGAAAAGCATTAATGTGTCTGAATAGCAATACATTCAAGTGGCAATGACACAAGGGACAGTCACTATGAGATGTCCTCATTTGTGACTGTCCTTACAGTGAGTGTACATTATCATGGTGTCTTTAGAGTGACTGTCCTCATTTGTTGAAGAAGAAAAGCATTAATGTGGTTCAATAGCAATACATTCAAGTGGCAATTACACAAGGGACAATCACTGTGAGATGTCCTCATGTGTGACTGTCCTTGCCACAAATGAGGACATCTCACAATGACTGTCCCTTGTGTAATTCAAGTGGCAATTACACAAGGGACAGTCACTGTGAGATGTCCTCATTTGTGACTGTCCTTACAATGAGTGTACATTATCATGTTGTCTTTAGAGTGACTGTCCTCATTTGTTGAAGAAGAAAAGCATTAATGTGGTTCAATAGCAATACATTCAAGTGGCAATTACACAAGGGACAATGTCATGAGCCGTGACATATTGAACTTAGTATAATAATAAAATGATTAGATGATATATAATAATCTATTATTAACGGTATATAACAATAATATATAATTATTATCAAAAGATAATAATAATATATAGTTAGCATAATAAGTAATATGTTAATTAAATAATATTAAAATATTAATAAATAATATAATTATGATTATAATTATAATATAAATTAATAATAAATAATTATTAATAAATTATATATATTATATTATAATAATATATTAAGTAATAATATTAAATCAATTATTGATATAATAATTTTAATATATAAATAATATTAATAAACCTCTCAATATAAAACAATATGTTATCACTATAATAATATTTATTATAATATTATTAATATTACTAACATCATTAATTATAATATTTAATAATAACAATAACATTAATAATAATAATAATAATAATAATAACGTTTAAAGCAATATCGAATATCTGTAATCGATATACATCTACATTAAACATCTGCATTGTCTATCACGATGAGGAATGAAGAAGTGATACAACAATCACTAGTCATTACACATCGATACCATGAGAGGATGATTAATGAACCAAATACTATGAAGTCAAGATCAACATGATATGAATAAGGGATAGGTCGCTGTGTGTTTCAGAAGATGTATTGATAAGCAAGAAGGATAACCATTCATATATTATAAATAATCATTAATTGCACAAGTTTAGACAATGACATATCCGATAAAGCAATATCAAACATGAAGACCCGCTAGCAAATATGCACCATCACTTCCTATGTTATCATGACAATAACATAAACTAGATTGAATTCTACTATCTATATCAATAGACACCACATAGGAGGATATCGACTAAAGGATTGAAAGATTATCGATTGTCTGAGATAAACCACATCTTGTAGAAACACAAAAGCATCAGTGATTATATCACAAGCTATTGATGAATGAGGCATCAGTCATGGATACTAAGTACAATGTATCCTTAAGTATTAACAGGAATGGAAGTCAATTTGAAGATCAAACTCCATTACCAGCAATCAACCAATAAATGGACAATTATCAGAAAATGATATCGACTTATATCAGAGTAGAAAGATTGGATATCATCATAACAATATGGGATAAGGCAAGAGTTAATATCGATTGACTAAATACTAATGATAGTTAGACCAAACTAATACAAACACAATGGATGTTAACTACTGGTTGCACTACCAATTAGGGAAGATTACCTTCATAAAAAGATTTGATATTGAGTCAATCTGGGAGTTATCTATGATCAGAAAATAATGAAATAATATTATGTGAACTATCGGATTATGGAAAGGTGTGATTAACAAAGGGACATGGAGGAAGAAACAAGACACGTCTCATTCATGGCATCTCTTCATTTGTTAAAGAAAATATAAGAATGCATTCTCGTCAGTCACTCAAGGCATCATTAGAACTTTATTTACTTATCCATATTTGGATATACTCAATAGAGCATCTGCCTTTGGCAGTTTGGTTTCAAGTTTATCATTGCAGATCAGAGACAACACCATGATTGCACAGATAGAAAGGATAGTCAGAAACAGCATCAATATTTGAAGTTGCAAGCATATAATTCAGAATCTGAAATAGCAACATATCACTCATAGCGATATTACACATTTGCATAATTACATCATCATATCAGACACAGCAAATACATTGCTGTAAGCAATACTTATTGATTGTATATCTATATTGTTTATATCAAACATACCATCATTATACTATCACTATAAGTGATAGGAAACATCATATTCATAGCATATTTCATATCATTATATCCGACAGTGCTATTAAACATATTGGTATCAATATCATCTTGCACACATATTGTGATTGAATCTGAAATAGCGGTTGATATCTTAAGTAACCTCCATTACTTAGTTTAATTGTAAGTATCTGATAGAGTAAGTCTGAGAAGTGGAGTAATTGTTCCTGTTTTCCAAGTTAGCCAAAAAGGGGACATTACAGACAATCACTGTGAGATGTCCTCATGTGTGACTGTCCTTGTCACAAATGAGGACATCTCACAATGACTATCCCTTGTGTAATTCAAGCGGCAATTACACAAGGGACAGTCACTGTGAGATGTCCTCATTTGTGACTATCCTTACAGTGAGTGTACATTATCATGTTGTCTTTAGAGTGACTATCCTCATTTGTTGAAGAAGAAAAGCATTAATGTGGTTCAATAGAAATACATTCAAGTGACAATTACACAAGGGACAATCACTGTGAGATGTCCTCATGTGTGACTATCCTTGTCACAAATGAGGACATCTCACAATGACTGTCCCTTATGTAATTCAAGCGGAAATTACACAAGGGACAGTCACTGTGAGATGTCCTCATTTGTGACTGTCCTTACAGTGAGTGTACATTATCATGTTGTCTTTAGAGTGACTGTCCTCATTTGTTGAAGAAGAAAAGCATTAATGTGGTTCAATAGCAATACATTCAAGTGGCAATTACACAAGGGAAAATCACTATGAGATGTCCTCATGTGTGACTGTCCTTGTCACAAATGAGGACATCTCACAATGACTATCCCTTGTGTAATTCAAGCAGCAATTACACAAGGGACAGTCACTGTGAGATGTCCTCATTTGTGACTATCCTTACAGTGAGTGTACATTATCATGTTGTCTTTAGAGTGACTGTCCTCATTTGTTGAAGAAGAAAAGCATTAATGTGGTTCAATAGCAATACATTCAAGTGACAATTACACAAGGGACAGTCACTGTGAGATGTCCTCATTTGTGACTGTCCTTACAGTGAGTGTACATTATCATGTTGTCTTTAGAGTGATTGTCCTCATTTGTTGAAGAAGAAAAGCATTAATGTGGTTCAATAGCAATACATTCAAGTGGCAATTACACAAGGGACAATCGATCACTGTGAGATGTCCTCATGTGTGACCTTTGTGAAGGCAAGTGCCAATTTGTACCCAAGTTACCAATATTGTGGCAAAAGTGGGAATGAAGCATTTAGGGGTCAAATTGGGCAAAGAAGTGTAGAAGTGGCCTATGTGAGGTCTAAATAGCCTAACTAAGTCATGGTTAGGGTCTTATGGTGTTTGAACAATAAGTTTTGAACCAAAATCCCAAAGGTTGTAACAAGTTGTCAATGTTGTCATTCACAACATTGACAACATTTGTGCAAGGGAGCATTTTCGAGTAAGATGGTTATGTAACTATATGAAACCATTGAATTAGGCATCAGATCAACTATAAGAGGCCTCCATCGATCTGTGCAAAAGGTTGGGGGGAAAAACATTTGGAATTAAGAAGATTTGTAGAGTAACACGGTTTTAGTGAATTCTTGAGTTTTTTTGTTTCTTTGTTTTCAGTTGATTAATGGATTAGATAGCTCGCAGTGTCTATTGGAAAAGTTAGTACAAGTTGTTTTTTTATTCTGTGTTGTGCTTTTTTTGAGTTTTGAAGCATTCCAACTAGTTTGTTAATTCTTTTGTTAAGTACCCTATCATTGGTTTGAACCAGGCAGGTTGAACAAATGGAGTCTTAGCTCATCATTCCATTGTCAATTTTGTACGGGCTCTTGGAATGGGTGAGGAGACTCCATGTACTATATGTTTGGAAGGAGGGGCCCTGGGAAGCTCATTTTCTATGTTTGCAATGATGTCCTAGGTGAGTCAGTTGAGCACAGTTAGGGATGACAAATCATTACAAGAAGATTACAACAAGTTGAATGCATTGGTTGCTTCAACTAAAATCTCATGGAGAGGTAGACACACATCTAAAGAAGCCCCAAGTCAAATTAGAAGATTGGGTGAGTTTCTTTGGCTGCTAAGAAAACAAACTCTTAGTCAGACTGTCCAAGTTGTGTCAAAATACTTGTTTTCAGGCATGGCTGTAGTAGTTGGTGTACAAAAAATCTAGGAGGAGAAGACCTTAGATATCTTGGAGTTCTCAATAAAGGGCATCTGAATTCTAAGCCCTTTAGGTGGCTTAATATAAACAAAAAGGCTTGACAAAGGCCTAATTGCTAGCAGCCTATTTTTGGGTGCAATTGGCATGGTTTGATGAACTGGATTGAAGTACTGATGAAAAGTATAGGTGAAGGAGTAATATTGAAACCAATAGAGGTCCTAGTGGCCAGCCTCTCCATGGAGTAAAGTTCTAGTTGAATGTGTTTCAATTTGTGAAGACAAGACTAGGAGTGTCCTAGTAGCTAGATTGGTATTGAGCAGAGTTCATTGTATTTCTTGTTGGTGTGCACTAGTTGAAGGAGTGGGATCTTGGGTAGAGATACCTAAAGAGTGTAGGGATAGTTAAGTACCCTATCAAGTCAAAACATTGGCCTAAAGAGACCCTAGTGAAGGATAGGGAGTGAGCAAGACAAAGTGTTACATCAATTAACAAGATCATTTTTTGGTAATTGTGTACATTATCATGTTGTCTTTACAGTGACTGTCCTCATTTGTTGAAGAAGAAAAGCATTAATGTGGTTCAATAGCAATACATTCAAGTGGAAATTACACAAGGGAATATCACTATGAGATGTCCTAAGTGTGACTGTCCTTGTCACAAATGAGGACATCTCACAGTGACTGTCCCTTGTGTAATTGCCACTTGAATGAGGACAGTCACTGTAAAGACAACATGATAATGTACACAAGTACCGTGAAGGTAGTCGCAAGTTAGGGCTGTTTCATTGCATACCCGAAATAATGAAGACATTACAGTCCACAAAATGTTTTTGCTTGAAAGATGAACAAATAAAATTAAACTTCTAAATAACCAAAGCCGCTAACAATAAATTCAACACAGATATGTCCTCATTTCTGGGTATTTTAGCTCTCTAACAGCTGAATACCAGATTACATAATAATGAAAAAAGAAAAATAAACCCAACGTACTCAGAAATTGTAGCTGTAATTTCGTGGAGGGAATCTCTCTCGGTGCTGTTGAAAACACAAATGACAACGTTCTTGTTTTTTTTGCCCTTATATCCCGATGTGATTTCGCGGAGGGTTACGGTGCTGTTGAAAACACAAATGACAATGTTCCTTTTTTTTTTTGCCCTTATATCCCGACAACATCGCAATTGCAAGTTAGGGTTGTTTCACTGCATACCCGAAACAATGAAGATGTTACGGTCCACAAAATGTTTGTGCTTGAAAGATGAACAAATAAAATTAAACTTCTAAATAACCAAAGCCGCTAACAATAAATTCAACATAGATATGTCCTCATTTCTGGGTATTTTAGCTCTCTAACAGCTGAATACCAGATTACATAATAATGACAAAAGAAAAATAAACCCAACGTACTCAAAAATTGTAGCTGTGATTTCGCGGAGGGTTACGGCGCTGTTGAAAACACAAATGACAACGTTCTTGTTTTTTTTGCCCTTATATCCCGATGTGATTTCGCGGAGGGTTACGACGCTGTTGAAAACACAAATGACAACGTTCTTATTTTTTTTGCCCTTATATCCTGATGTGATTTCGCGGAGGGTTACGGCGCTGTTGAAAACACACATGACAACGTTCCTTTTTAATTTTGCGCTTATATCCCGACAACGTCGCAATTGCGACAGTGCCAAATGTATTGTCGTCGCAAATTGCGACGGTGTCGGGCTATATTTGAAAAAAAAAGGCCAAAACCGCATGACATTTGCCTGCCATCGCAAATTGCCGTCGCAATTTCACCCCAAATGTATTAGTGAAAATTGAGTTCAAAGTTTCTGTACCCTGCTGCCAATACCGAAAATCTTCAATATCTTCAAAACTAAACCTGATCTAGCCATGAAACTTTGCTAGCAGGCTGATATGACTGAGATGAACCTCCATATGTAAAATTAGAACATTCCGAGATCGTAAGACCAACTTACTAAAAATAGCAAGTTTCCATAAATAGCAACTCTACATAAGATAGCCCTTATTGAATACAAAAACATAAATATTTTTGGGTGATGCAAGATTGCTCTTACACCCAAGATGCTCCTACATCAAACACCCGAGGTAATTTGAGAAGTGACCCTGTCACGACTCAGGTGTGTAGAGGAAAACCAAGATGGGTAACCTCCTCCTTTGTTAGCCATGATGAATCTTCAACAGGTCGTCCTTTCCATTTGACCAAATACTCTTCATATGTCCTGTTCCTTGTGCTTCTGCCAACATGACTATCTAGTATGTCTTCAATCTCCTTGATATCTAAACTAGTTGCTGGAATACTCCACTGTGCTACTGCAACCTCATCTTCAACACCTCCTTCATGATACTCTGTCAAATCTAAAATGTTAAACACTGGTGAAATATTCAGCTCACTAGGCAATTCTACCTCATATGCATTTCCTGAATCATGCTTCTTCAATATCTTACATGGTCCAAACTTCTTCATTTTCAGCTTGTTATATGTACCAACCAGAAATTGCTCCTTCCGCAAATGAACCATGACTTCATCTGCAACCTGAAATTTCTTATGCCTCCTTTTCTCATCTGCCTTAGCCTTATACTGCGTATTCATCTTGGTAATATGCTTCCTCACCTCCTCATGGATGTTCTTCAAGTGTTCTGCAAAATCCTCAACTTCAGCACTACTTATTTCTCTTTTATCTATTTTTCTCAACTCAGATGCATTTCTTGGACTACTTCCATATACAATCTGGAATGGTGATTTACCAGTGCTCCTATTGACAAAATTATTGTATGCAAATTATGCCTGTGGTAAAATCAAATCCCATCCTATTGGCTTATCTCCAACCAAACATCTCAACAAATTTTCCAAATTTCTATTCACCACCTCTGTCTATCCATCAGTCTGTGGATGATGTGATGAACTGAACTTCAAATCCATCTTCAAATTCTTCCACAATGTACGCCAGAAATATCCAACAAAATTAGTGTCTCTATCTGAAACTATGGTCTTTGGCAAACCATGTAGTCTCACTACTTCTCTGAAAAACAATTCTGCTACATGAATAGCATCATTAGTCTTTTTGCAGGGAATGAAATGTGTCATCTTCAAAAATCTGTCAACTACTACAAAAATTGAATCATGTCCCCGCTGTGTCCTCGGTAAACCAAGAACAAAGTCCATACTGATATCCTCCCAAGGCTTCTCTGGTACAGGTAATGGATGATACAACCCTATATTCTGCTTCACTCCTTTTTCCATCTGACATACTCTGCAACTCTGTACAAACTTCTTCACATCTTGCTGTAACTGTGGCCAATAATAATTTTCACTAACCAAAGCAAGGGTTTTATCATGACCAAAATGTCCAGCCAATCCTCCACTATGCTTCTCTTTGATGAGATTCTCCCTCATAGAACTTCTTGGAATGCACAACTGACTCCCTTTGAATAGCATATCATCCTAGATGATAAAATCCAGCCACTTTGTCCTATCTAGAGTAATAGGTTCTTTACAAGCTTTCCAAGCTCCACCAAAATCAGGATCTTTTGGATACAAATTCTTGAGTTCCTTGAACCCAACCACCTCAGTCTGCATCTCTATCAGCAATAGTTGCCTTCTACTAAGAGCATCTGCAACCTTGTTAGACTTTCCACTTCTGTGTTTCAAAACAAATGTATAACTCTGCAAAAACTCAACCCATTTCAAATGCCTCTGATTCAACTTTCCTTGACTATTCAAATATTGCAAAGCTTGATGATTGGTATACAAAACAAACTCTTTAGGAAGCAGATAATGTCTCCACTTCTTTAATGCCTGAACTATAGCATAAAATTTTTGATCATAAATAGAATACTTCCTCTTGGCATCATTTAACTTCTCACTGAAATACGCAACAGGTTTACCTTCTTGGCTCATAATAGCTCCTATTGCAGTACCACTAGCATCACAATCTACTTGAAACACCTTATTAAAATCTGGAAGTGCTAAAATAGGTTGTTCTGTAACTTTTTGTTTCAACAATTGAAAACTCTTTTCTGCCCCATTAGTCCACTTAAACTCTTTTCTATCCCCTCTCATTGTTTCAGTCAAGGGTCCACAAATACTGCTAAAATTTTTGATAAACTTTCTGTAAAAGCTATCCAAACCATGAAAAGATCTTACCTTAGTAGCACTCCTTATAGTAGGTCATTCAAGGATAGCATGTACCTTCTCTGGGTCCATTTTTAGACCTTCTGCTAAAACTACAAATCCCAAATACACTAACTCTTTCTTCACAAAACTGCACTTCTTCAAATTAATCAACAATTTCTCATCTCTCAACTTCTCAAACACCATACGAATATGCATCATATGTTCCTCCAATGTCTTGCTAAAAATCAAAATATCATCTAGGTAAACAATGACAAACTTACCCAGAAATTCTTTCAGAACCTCGTTCATGAGCCGCATGAAAGTGCTCGGTGCATTGGTTAGCCCAAAAGGCATGACTAACCACTCATACAGTCCTTCCTTTGTCTTGAAGGCAGTCTTCCATTCATCTCCTTCTCTGATCCGAATCTGGTGATATCCACTCTTCAGATCTATCTTTGAGAAATACACAGCTCCACTTAAACAATCCATAATATCATCCATTCGTGGCAATGGAAACTTATACTTGATTGTGATCTTGTTTATTGCTCTGGAATCTGTGCACATCCTCCACTCTCCATTCTTCTTTGGTGCTAATACCCCTGGTACAGCACAGGGACTCAGACTCTCACAGATCAATCCTTTTTGCAACAACTCATGTACTTGTCTGTTCAATTCCTCACTTTCTTCTGGTGTTATTTTGTGTGCTGCCTTGTTTGGCAAACTGGCTCCTGGAATCAAATCCATCTGATGACTGATCTTCCTTACCGGTGGTAATCCATCAGGTACATTATCAGATATAATATCTTGAAACTCATTCAACAAATCTGCAACCTCTATAGGTACATCCTCTACTTCTTCTTTACCAACTTTTAGAATTAAAGCAAAACACACATGCTCATGCCTCATACCATCTAGGAATATTCTTCCATCAACAAATGTTATTCTTGCATTACCACATACCTTTTCTTCAGTCTCCTTTAATGGCTCAAAATGAGTTTTGAAACCCAAACAAAAATTTTGAAGAAAAATTATTTTCCACCATTTTAGGTGACCCAACTTTCGAAGACCATAAGTCATCACCTGTTGACCCGATTGGCTACTATAACCCCATTCTGGAAATGCCAAAAAATGCTCTACAGGCTTGACCGGCACAAAGTGCCCATCACCCAAATTTTCAACCTCATCCGGGGCCTCTAAAGCCTTCAAAACTAAGTTCAAAGTTTTTGTACCCTGCTGCCAATACCGAAAATCTTCAATATCTTCAAAACTAGACCTGATCTAGCCATGAAACTTTGCTGGCAGGCTGATATGACTGAGATGAACCTCCATATGTAAAATTAGAACATTCTGAGATTGTAAGACCAACTTACTAAAAATAGCAAGTTTCCATAAATAGCAACTTTGCACAAGATAGCCCTTATTGAATACAAAAATATAAATATTTTTGGGTGATGCAAGATTGCTCTTACACCCAAGATGCTCCTGCATCAAAATTAATTTAATTTTTTTTGTTCTTATCCCTAATAATTCCTCCATGAACACTTTTCAAGATTTTAGACTGATAATATTGTGCAATTCAATCTATAAAATCTTTTCTAAAATCCATATTATCAGGATAAAGGAGACCATTCCTCTATTAGTCTCCAGTTTAAAAAAATGGATTTGTGTCATGGAGGCAAACCCTTGACTCCATTATGATGGTGCATGAAAATATTCACTCTATGTTAATGAAAAGGTGGAATTCCTTTTAAAGTTGGATCTTCTTAAAGCCTCCAACATGGTTAGTTAGATATTCCTTCTAAAATTTTGGGTGATTTCCATCAATGGGTCACCTTCTATTTTATTTTCTTCTTCCATAGGGTTGTGGCAGAGGGATCCCATTTACCCTTTCCTTTTTATACTCTTAGTGCGATCACTTAAAAAATTCATAACCAAGAAAGTTTGTATTACAAAGTTAAAAGGCTTTTCCTCATCCTCTGTAAGTATAATTTTCTCTCATCAACAATTTAATAATGATATAGTTCTTATGGGTGAAATTTAAACTATGGAGGAAAATTTATGAAAAAGAGTCAGTTAGCTCTATAAAAGTGCCTTGAGCCAAGCTGTTAGCCTGTTGAAAAGCTCATTTTTTTTTCTTAATAATCTAGAGAGAAAACAATTAAGGATTTCTTAGGTTTTTATATATAAAATTAAGGATTTTCATTTACATATATAGGTCTTCTTCTTTGTCCACATGAGGCTCCCCATTCTTTTTGGTCTAGGATGATTTAAAAGTTTTAGGCTAGAGTTACTAAATGTAAAGACAACCTAATATCTCAACCTCAGAAATTACAAGTGATTAAATGATCATTTTAGAACATTCTATTCTATGTTATGAGCTTCTCTCATTTTCCTAAAAAATTGTAATGAAAATAGAAAAAAATGAGAGGAATTTCTTATGGATAGAGTCTGAGAGAAGGAATACAATGAACCTTTTGGCCTAGGATCAAGTCTGTATGCCCAATAACCTTTGAGGGTTGTCCATTAAAATAATCATAGACTTCAATAAGGCTCTTTTGGCAAAAAAATTGTGGAGAAGCTTCAAATGAGATAATAAATGGTCTAGGATTGTTAGGAGTAAATACTATGGTTTGCCTAATGTGAGAGATATTCTCCATGATGATAGAAAAATAGAAACCAGCTACGTCCTTTGGAAATATATTTTGGGTTCCAAATATATTATTTCTAAGGGTATCTGATGGTCTCTTTGTAGTGGGAGAAATATTCTAGTTTGTGATGACTAGTTGATGGGGGATGCTCCACTCTCTCAGTCTCCTACATTTTCTCAATTTAAGGAGGCATCTACCAAGAAGTTTGGCTATTGGGAGGTCAAACACATTAGTAGTTGTAGTTGGGTATATTTATGCATTATGAATCATTCTTATAGTGCCCTCAACACCCTAATCTCTTTAATTCAAATCCCAAAACCCACTACTAAGAACTCTTTTATTTGGAATTTAAAAATGGATGGTAATTTCTTAGGTTCAAAAGATTTCCAATAAGAAATTTGACAACTCTCTCCTTAACCATTTTTTATTTGTTGTGGGATCCCATGGTTATCCTGAATGTGAATATCTTCTTTTGAATAAATGTGTATAATAAAATTATGACTATTGATAATATTTGTAAAAGGGGTCTCATATTCAAAATCGATGCTCTTTTTGCATGAATGATGTTGAGGATGCTTTCCATATTCTGTAGGTTTTCCAATTTAAGAGATTTATGGTTATTTTTCCTTAATTTGTTGTTAGTAGACTAGATTTTACCTAATTCTTGTGCTAATTGTTGGATCCAATGGAAACATCCTATTAATAATCATGCCTTAATTGTTCTATGGCATTTGTTGATGCCACATGTTTCCTGAGGTATTTGAAAAGAAATCTAAATAATCATATTTTTTAGAGAAAATAGCGTGTCTCACTACAATTGTGGCATGCAAGATTCAACCTATAATTAAGAAAATTCTGAGGTGGATTTCTCTAACATTAATGTCAAGGGTGGCCCACTAAGAATTACCAATACTGATTTATAAATTCCTAAAAGATGGAGAATTCAAACAAATAAATCTATCCTCATTTTAAAAAAAAAGTCTCATACAAATGGTATTGCGTGGTCAACTCTACTTGGGGGTGGATTAATATTAATACAATTGGAGTAGAGAAGGGTAATCCTAGACTTTCTAGAAGTGTGGGAGTGGTTTCAAATCATAATGGTAGGTTTTTCTAGGTGATGGCCCTCCCTTTAGGCTAAAAGACTAACAACTATGTCAAACCATTAACCACCTACATTGGACTCAAAATGGCTAAGGAAAAAGGTTTAGAAAAATTTTGTCTTGAATGTGATTCTATGAACATTATTAATTATTTGAGATTTTTAACCCCCTAAGATGGAGAATCAAACTTATTATTGATGATTGTATTAAATAATGTTAAATAGTTTTAATTCTTATTTCATTTCCCATATTTATCATGAAGGAAACCAGCTTATAGAGAGGTTGCTAAACTGGGGAGTTACTTCTCCTCATGTCATTAGATCAAAAATAAATGAGCATATCCCATTGAAGATCCAGATGCTTTTGAGATATGATATTAAATAGTTTTTTTTCTTCCCATGCCTTGGAAATGATGGCCTCATATGTGTGAATGGGTATCTAAAGGGAGGTCTCATTTACTTATGAAAAGTGGAGTGTTCTATAAGTTTTAATTTGGGAATTTTGTATCCTCTTAGCTGGTTTTGTGGGTTGTCTCTATGATTCTACCATGGGTGGTAACTAAAACATAATGGATCTAATGGTATATGATAAATGGAAGAATGAGGAAGATGTCTGATTTTCTATTTTAGAGATGGGTTTAATGGGCTACATTGAAACCCTTCATGGGGTCAATGCTTAAGTTATAGAGTCATTTGTTTCTGGCTGGAAAGATGGTACCATGTGTGTTAATGAGTTGGAATTAGATATTAATGAATATTTCATGGCCAAAGTTTCAAATACAATCATTGAAAGGAGAAATTTCTACATTGATAAAAAGAATTCTAGTGAATCCATGGATTTTTTCTTTCTATCTAGTGAGAGGGAGAAGGTTAACAAGATTACAAATGGTGGGTAGGAAAAAGCTTCTCTCAATAAGATGTGGTCGAATGTCACCGAGGTGATTATGAGGTACCTTACCTTGGACTAAAAGTATACTAGTCACTTGAGCTATCATTTTATGACTTTGAATCATTTTAGGCATAAAAAGTGCATCTCTTTGTCATTTTACGTACTGTCATCTATGCACCATAGTTTGAGGACTTATGCTAAAAACCCTTCTAGTCTAGTTTTGCATGATGGTTTAATCTTACTGATAATAGAATATGCTAAAGTGTTGCATGTGGAAAGGAATCCTCCGCTTAAGAAAGGATATGATTTTAAAAATAATGTGAGAGTATATTATGGAAATGTGGTGTTCCATGTTATAGTTAGAAAGAAGCCTTCAACTTCCACTTCTGACAAAAGAATTGTGGTTTCTAATGATGGTCGTTTAGATTATGTCTCATTTGAAGATTACATCCTATATTCAATGGACCCTTGTAAAGATTAAAAAAATGTAGAAGGAAGGTAGTTATGCCTACTAAATGTCATGGGTCTTTGTTAGTGATGATGAAAAACTATCTAGGGATTACATGCCTGAGCCTATAGATACCATGATTACCTTATCCCCTATTATGTATAATCAAGATGACCTAGCTGATTCCGCAATCCTTCATGTTGACATACTATTGGATATGGAAATCCATGTTCAAAATGGATCCTCTGTTCTAGAAATCCAATGTGTTAATAAAGATATTAAGGAATTTTTGGACGACCAAAATATTTTTTTTTATGGATAACATTTTAAATTAACTATATTAAGGGGAGTATTCCTGTAATACCCCAAAAATGGGCTATAGGTTCATTAACCTCCTACATCGACAAATCGAACGAAATCAACTTCGAACTCCTAAACTAAGGCACATCTGAACATCATCGAATCCTAATTGATTATCTTAAATTCTACATCAGGGAATATTCCTAGCAATATTCCTAATTATCTTAATTATCTTTAATTTAATGATTATTTGGCGATAAATCTTATTTATCCTAAAGTTTGATTAATTGAATATTCTAAATATTTAATTAATTAATTTAATTCTGCCACTTAATTATTAAATTGAATTTAATCTTATTTATTCTTAATTATTGTTATTTAAATTTGGCAATAAATCAAAATTCCTATCATTAATTAATTAAATTCTTATTTAATTAATTAAAGCAAGTTGTCATATTTAATGATATTATTTTTGAATAAAAGTTTGATTTAATAATTGATTAACCCATAAATCAATTGTTTTATTTCAAAAATTAGTTAAGTTGAGAATAAATCACTTTATTTCTTTATTAATTCATAATTATCCATATGCACAATCAAAGAGCAGTTAAACTCCAAATCAGAAAATCAATGCAAGTTATTGACTTTTTGGAACTCAACATCATTTTTGAGTTCAAAAGTTGATCTAAACTTCTAATTGGAGTTAAAAAGTTGTTTTTGCATGATTTGCATAATTTTTGTGAATTAATTATCTTTTATTTTTGATAACTCAAAAATCAACTTGAGTTTATCAAGAGTGATTTATGGCTTTTCCCATGCACCTCCAAAGCCCTAGATTTTTATAAAATCAAGGCTCAGCTCTTCATATCTCATCTCATAATTTTGTAAGTTTACTCTGTCAAAATCATCCATGAATTTGCATCCTCACGCTGTCGAATTGGAGACTGAAGAAATATCTTTGCGAATCCAAGCCATTGTGAGATCATTCTTGTTTTTGAGCATTGCATATCATTTAGAATTCATTGTTAGATCAATTCATAGCATATCAATTTCATCTAGCATAGATTCATATTAGTTTTTCATATCATTGTTAGTTTCATATCAGATTTCTCATCATTCTTATTGCATCATAAAATCCCCAAAATATAGATTAATTTGCATTCATTCCATATCTAGATTTTTCATTGAAATCCTTCATTTAGGTTTTTTCAAGGTCACTGATCTCAATTACAATCTGAGAACATCATACTCGCACCTATTAGAAGGTAGTAAATCGCCTGGTTAGTTTAGCTTTCAATTCATTGCAGATTTCATTTTTGTTAACCTCTAATGTTTTAATGAAGTGTTGTGTCTATGGATCAGGTAAAAAATTCACACACACATTTCTGGTGCCCACCGTGGGGCCTTGAGCCTCATTCTCTTCATTTTTATCAAATTTTATATATTTTTGGCATCACTTTTTCATCATGTTTGAGCAAACAGGAAAAATGCCACTTACGAGCAATCTGACACCTGTGCACATTTAAGTCATGCCTGTGCACATTTAAGTCATGCCTATGCTCATTTAAGTCATGCCTGTGCACATTTCAGTCATGCCTCTGCACATTTTAGTCACGCCTGTGCACATTTCAGTCATGCCTATGCCTATTTTGATCACGTCTGCTTTCTATTTTCTGATTTGCTTTTTTAAAAAATTTCAGCGTTTTCAAAATTTACTTTTAATGATGATTATTTATATGTTTAAAATGTTGTTGATATTCATGATTTTACTTACCTCATACTTGCATGTGTATGGATATCATGTACTCTGGAAAACTAGCACCCATTTTTGAAAAATTTTCACATTTGGTATTGAAAATTTAAGTGTGATATATCGTTGGAAAGCTTTTTCCAAGCACAATCCAACCATGTTGGTTTCATTTTCAAATTTTTCCATTTGATCAGCTATTTTACTTGCAGATTATCTATTTTTCTATTGAATTCTATGACAGAAGAGACAAAGAATTTTCAGATTTGTAATTTTAGATTATTGATTTCTAACGCTTACGGTTTGCTATTGATTTGTCTTGATTTTGTACTTTCAAATGTGTGCTAAATTCTAGATTGTAGATCTTTGGACCTAAGGTGAGTTACAACAATCTCTATAACACTTGGTTTTGGGCATAAAATTAATCTCTTGCATGTCTAGCTTGTGTGACCTTTTATTGCTTTCATATCACATATTTCATTTTAGGCTATAAAAACAAACATAGATTTGCTTTTTGCATAACTGTTACACATAGTAAATAGGCCCTATGAACACTATTCATGGTTCTTGAGAGAGTGGGTTTCTAGTGAAACTCTTCTCAATGAAGGAACCCTTGTAGGTAGGGAGGATACTGAGAGAGTCTCACGTTCTACTAGATTTGCATGTCTTCAACTTTTGATTGATACATTCTCTCTCCAGAGAGGTTGATAGATCATGAGCGGTTGACATCATAGATCTTTGTGAGATAATCTTAGTCTTAGCATGTCAGATTTATTTGTCTGCTTTGTTTGGGTTAAAAGTGAGAAGGCTAGAGGACTATGCTCTACTCCCTTTTTGGGTAGTATCAGAAACTCAGATCCTTGAATCTGGAATCAGTCCCCATGTGGTATATTTTATGAGTCACCTTTAGAGAGGGTTAACCATAGTGGACATTCCCTTAATTGGGTCAACCATGTTGACGAAACCTCAAGCGGTAATAGCCACTTTTTCCATGGTAGTGACAGCCACTATATAAATGTCCTTGTGGAGGAAATCTTCACAGGTGTGATTCATTGTTGGGTTGTCAGATCTCCCTAGTAGCTCTTGATTAATTAAATTCTCGGACTGTGTCAAAACCCTAGTGCGCTGGGATTGGAGTTCACCCCTTTGGATCATAAAAGTTGTAGAGTCAGACCATTACTAAAAACCCTAGAGAGCCCAAATTTTCTTTTTTTAGGAATATGTGTGTTATTGCAAAACTTTTTGGAACATACACAAATAGCACTCCTAGGGATTAACACAATTTAGTCACTTGATTGTTCATGTGCAAGGTTGATTTTTCCCTTGTTCATTATTTTCAGATGTGCTTGAAATCACTTGCTTGCTATTCTGCGTGCTTATTTATATACTTGGCTACTAAAAATGAACAAATCTGGTATAATCTTCAAATCTGGATAGTACAATTTGCAAACAATCCGAAATTAAAAACCCTAAATTTGCAAAATTTGAAGTGAAATTCCTTTCTGGAGTCAAAAGTCATCTCAGGAGGTCAGAAAGTCATACGAGTTTTTCCAAATGTCATTTCAGAACTACCCAATTGTCGTATGATAAAGAACCCAGTGTTGTACGAGTCTTTCTGCTAGTTAAATTCAAAAAGTCAAATCCTGCTAGCAACTTTCATGTGAGTTTTTGCAATTGTCATACGAGTTTTTCAACTATCATTTCATAGCCTACCCACTATTTTACAAGCCTGTAGAAATTCATTTGGGAAAATTTTGAAAAAGTGTCAGAAAGTTGTCAGAATTGCCAGATACCCAGTTTTTTCTACCTAGTTCCAGAATCTGTCATACAAATCACTGTGTCAAGAATAGAGTAGTAGCCATTGAGAATTAGTACACATGCCTCAAAGAATTAGTACACATGAGGAAGAAACTCTAATCACCACTATGATGAAACAGATGCACGCTATACAAGTCAAGCTTAACAAACTTGAGAAAGAAAAGGAACCTAAAGAGTTCTCCATGGAAGCTCTATGCCCTTTTCCATTTGATAAAGACTTGTACATGTCACCATGCCCCCGGAAAAAATTTGAGCAATGTGATAACCCTTATGATACCTCTTCCACAGAGAGTGACATGCCCATCTTTGAAGACTATGATGACTATGATGATAGACAATGTAATGATACCTATGACACCTCCGTTCCTAAGAATCCTCCTCGTCGTGTGTTCCTGCTTACTACAAATGGGCCGTCACATTGGATAGATTGTGAGGGTGATCCATATGATTATGATTTTGAAAGAGACTTTGATGACTTTTGTGAACAATACCTAGATGACACGTCTACTTCACTTGAGGAAGAGAAAGTTTTTCATGCTAATTACAAAAGTAAATACTATAAGAATCTCTCCTCTAAGAAATCTCAGGCTGAAAATAAATATTACACTCTCAAGCAAGATCATGTTAATGTTGGACCTTTGTCTTGTGATGGTTCCCATCCATCCCCTACTTCCTCCAATACCCATACATTTCCTAAAGCTTCCAAGTCTATCGAATCTTTCACAAGTCCTTCATCCACCAAAGGTCCTAATACTTTTCATTCGGTTTCCTATAGTTATCCTCAAGGGCTACCTCTTAAAGAAACTCAAGCTAACCTTCACTTGGCTGCAAATACTTTCAATAATGCTAAACCTAAAGAGCCTAAGCCTTTATATGCTATAATGCCTACTCCTGCTAGTCCTTCATCATCTCTTCCAAAGTCTTCCATACAATTCCAACATACTTTCTTGTCCTTAGAAGTGGCTCCATGTCAAGATGACTCTAAAAATGATAAAGAAAAGAACATAAAGAAAGATCAAGATCAAGAAAACTCCATGTCATCCAATCCTTTTCTTGATGTCTCTTATCCACTTCAGGGTTCTTTTGATCCTACACGCCCTTTCTCATTGATTCCACCATGTCTTAAATCTTCTCTTAAGCAAGATCAAGCTACTACTTACACTGTTGAGCTTATTGACAATAAAAATAACCTTACTACACTTGCACTTTCTAAAGATGATACTTCCATTAAGGTTGGTAAAAATGGTGTTGTTACTTGCAATGTTAAGCCTATTGAAAATCAAGAGAAAAATTATGAGCTTATCCTATCCAAAGATCCTTGTCAAGATCAAAGTCTTCCATCTTCTTGTTCTACCACTCCATGTTTTCTTCCACTTTCTACTCTTCCTAAGTCTTTGCAAGCTTTGAACAATCCTATCAAAGAAGGTGTTCATATTCAAGATGTTCATGATACTATTGCAAATCCTAATGCTCACTCTAAAGATGTTGATGTCCTTGGTTGTCACATAGATGATGATGAACTTATTGATTATCCTTTTGCATCTTCCACATCCATCCTTGGACCTCTTCCACCACTACTAAGGGCTTCACGTCTGCCTTCCATCTTGGGTCCTTATGTCCCTTCACTTTCCCCTCCTAATTCTCCTAATTCACCATCTATCTTGGGTCCTTACATCCCTCAATCTCCCATCTTTCCTCAAGATCAACATAGATGCATACCCTTGAATCCTTTTCATCCACTCACACATCTAAACCAATCATATCCTCCTTCTTCCACAAGTCTCAAGTTCTTTGGAAGTAACTTGAATGTTCAATACAAGAGAAAGAAGCAATACAAGAATCCATCAAAAAGAGAAGATCACCATGTCTCCTCTAAATGACATGGAGGAATAAAGTCAAAAGAGATATCTAAGAAGAAAACTACAAGACAATTATGGGTTCCAAAATCCATCATTAAAGATATTCTCTCTCTATCATCAAAAGGAAATGAAAAGCCTATGGCTATATGGATTCCAAAGTCTCTCTTGAAAGAGTCTGGTGTTGAGAAAAAAGTGAAGTTGACATTCAAGCTTCCAAAGACTTCTACTTCATCTTCTTCCAAAAATATTCTTCCATTCCATGCGCCTAAACCGCAACCTCTTCTATCCATTCACCATATTCCTTCATGTATTCCTTCATTCACGTTTCCTCCATCCTCTCGCCATCCTTCAAGGTGTGTGTTGACGTTGATCTTGCCTTCTTTTCCATCTACCCTTTCACAATCCTTCCATTCATTATCCTTCTACCTTCTATCCTTTTTCCTTATTTTCCAATTCCTCCTATCTTCCAACCTCACTCGCTTTACATAAAACCTGATCCTCCATTTTTCTCTTCCATCTCCCTTTCCCTATCAGTATCTTTGAGCATATCATTTTGAATCCTTGGCATATCATGGTTTATCCTTTCAAGGAACATTATCTAAAAAGCTTGCCTTCTTCTATATATATATATATGTATATGTATATATGTATATATATGTATATATATGTATATATATATATATATATATATATATATATATATATATATATATATATATATATATATATATATATATATATATATATATATATATATATATATAAATAAATAATTGAAAATGTGCCTTGGTGAAAATGTGGAAACAGGTGCCTTGGTAGAAAAAGTAAAGAGAAATAAATTCATCCTATGGTGAAAACCACTCTCTTGTGGCACCTTGGATAAGTACCGTGATGAAAACCTGGCAATCAGGCATCATGCGTAGTTCTTCTACATATTCCATCCATTCCATCTTCTCTCTTTGATCTTGACAATGTTGATCTATACACAAATATTTGGCTATTTTATGAGTTATCTTACGATGATCTTGCTTTCATTCCTTTCATGTATAGCCTTCATATCTATCTTCCTCCATTCATTTTTTCCTATCACTATCCTTTTCCCTTTTGGTCTTGATCTAATAAAAATAGAAAAAAGAGTAAAACACGGTGCTATGAAGCCTCTTGACATGTCTACTCCTTTGGACTGCATCCTTTCCTGTTGTCATTACGATTTTGTGACTTATCCTATGTTGGCCTTTCATTACTTGTCGAAATGTGCTTTACATGAGAATTTTTCCCTAGGTTGAGTATTCTTGAGGAGTTTTCCCTTGAGGATTTCTTCCCTTCATTCTCCTTCATTATCTTATTTTCCATCTCTTCCACCAACTTGGTAATCCCTCTTGTTCTCCACCTTGCTAGACATTGGGACTGCAGGATATGATCTTGCTTGGGAGTTTGAAATGGAGAAAGATGCAATCAAGTTCGCTAAGAGTTGTCAAAAGTGTCAAGTACATGGTAACTTAATTCATGCTCCAGGGAAAGATCTAATTCCCTTTACTACATAATGGCCTTTTCACCAATGGGCATTTGATCTTATAGGATCCATACATCCTCACTCTTCTAATGGACATACCCATATCATAACAACTACAAACTATTTTACAAAATGGGTAGAAGCAGTTCCCTTAACACAAGCAACTGAGAACAAATATCTATGTTCATCTTGAACTATATTATATGCAGATATGGGATCCCTCATTCCATAGTCACAGATAATCGTGGACAATTCAAGAATAAAGACCTAGATGATCTATGTTCCAAATTCAAGATTACACAACATTGGTCATCTATTTACTATCCTCAAGGGAATAGACAAGCAGAGGCTTCTAATAAGAATCTATTGAAAATATTACACCGAACAGTTAATAAGATAGGAAGAGACTGGCATCTCATGATCAATCCAGCTCTCTGGGCCTACAGAACAAGTATCAGAATGCCCACTAGGGCTACTCCGCTTTAGTTTATGGGTCTAAAGTGGTACTACCTATTGATGTTGAAATCCCATCACTAAGAATCATAATGCATGGTCTAGTAACTGATGATGACTACAAAGTGTCTAGGTTTCAAGAACTTGAATTACTAGATGAGCGCAGACAAGTAGCATATGATCATCTCAAAGTATATTAGAAAAGAATGTCTAGAGGTTACAAAAAGAAAGTCAGACACAGAATTTCAGGTTGGTGATCTAGTCTTGAGAGAGAATCCTAAAAATCAATCACATCAAGAACACAAGGGGAAGTTTGAACCCAATTGGCTGGGTCCCTTTGTAATCATTTCTACTCTTGGCTCTGGTGCCTATCAACTCTCAATTACTGAAGGAGAATAGCTATGAGAACCAATCAACATTCTCTATCTGAAGAAATCTATGCCTAAGGCATTCAGTCTATGGTAAAATGTCCTGAAAAAATCTTAAAAATTGGAAAAAGTCCTTAAAAAATGAACATCTTGGTGAAAACCTAGCAATAGGCACCTTGATGATTCACAAAAAAATTAAAAAATTAAAAAAATTGAAAAAATGAAAAATACAAAAAAATGAGAAAAAGAAAAGTGCCTTGGTGAAAACCTGGAAATAGGTGCCTTGTTAGAAAAAATAGAATCTCTACCAAGATGGTGAAAACCCGGCAAACGGGCGCCACTTGTTTCAAAATTTTCCATCTATCAGTGCAATCTTGGTCTTTCCTAGCTTTGAGTCTTGCTTTAGTTTGTACATATTTCCTGGTTTGTTTCAGCATTCCATTTTTCAATAAGTCAGTTTGTACACCAATCAGCTCAAGCATCTATATCCTATCAATGTTAACACTTGGGGGCAATCAATGTCATATCCTATGGTCTCCAGTATATCTTAGATGTGTCATATCCAGTCAAGAGTCCTTTGAAGCTTCATCCAAGTCACTCTATCAGTCTGTCTCCTCTCCAGAAAGGATTTTGCATCTACAACAACACAATCAAACACAAACTGAAAACAATATGTGCTTTTACATGCTTTTATCTCCTTGTATGCTTACTGATTCGCATTGAGATTTTTTCATATTTTGTTCCTTCGAGCTCTTTGACGATGTCCTTTATAGGATTTAGAGAGTGATGATTGCAGGCATAATCTTTTCTTTGTTTTCTTCTTGTATGTGAAAATCTAACAACTTTGGAAATTCTGGATTGAAATGGTGTCCGACTGTAAAAGCCTCTATCTCGAATTGGATGGCCATGCGTACCTTGACCATTGATACCCAGATAATTCAAGAAAGTTTGATCTAACTATTTCCTTTTTGAGTATGTTCTTCCTCCTACTGTGAAATGTGATCTTGCCTAAGGATGTGAATGATAAAGGGTCACTACGGATAATTCACACTAGATTTAGAATTATCTCTTAATTGTTTGATGTATTTGTAATGCAAGGTGTATTCTGGTCATCACGACTTTCATGTTTTGATGCTTATACAAATTGCTATATCAAAATGGACATGATATGCAGGTCATCCTGGCGTTTGTGCCTTGGTGCTTATATCTAATCAGACATTCCAAAAATAAAATCAATATTCATATGTCCATGGTTGTTTGACCAGTGGGTGTTGTATTGATTCTTGCGCATACAAATCAATATTCATATGTCTATGGTTTCATAGCCAGTGGGCATTGTATTGATTTATCCAGTTACCTGAAAGTTCAATGATGATAACAAATCGACACATGATCAGTGACTAGGTCCTAGGTCTTAGGTTGCATTTCATTTTGCATGTCTCTTTGCATTTTGCACTTTGCATGATCTCACAAATGTTTGGAAAAACTTCAAAACTTAAACAATTCTTCAATCTACTATTCAAATCTAACAAGAGCTGAATCATACATGAAGGTTCCTCCAACAAAATAATAAGTAGAATCCTTTTTTGGGATCAAAATCAAAATTTGAGATCATTCATATTATTAACTACTTGCATAATCAACCTTCAATCATCAAAGAAATCCAAAATTCAACTTAACTAATTATCTTACATCAAACTATCAAAATTTCAACTTGGTCAACCATGGTCAACTCATGGTCAAACCTAGTCAAACTTGGTCTTCAGGACCTCCAAACGATGCAAAACGCATTCTCGAACGTTTATAACCACTTTTCAAATCAATTAACATGCTTCTAAACTATAACACTAACTTTTCTTATTAGATTTTGATTTTAATCCCGAAGGGGGCATGGTATTGCGCATCATTCAAGTCTATAAATCTAATTTTGTCTATCAAATCTTTCCTCAGTAATCAAGACAACAACCACGTCTAGTTGTTGACTCATCAAAAGACCTCATCGCTTGGGGAAAATCTATCATTGCTTAGGGCATATCAAATTCATTGAGATCCATATCAATTTGGTATTCTCTTAATCTTGTAAACTGTATAAGCTTTTCACAACTATCCATTCATTAGTGTTATTTCCTTGGTTCTTCGATAACTGAAGGATTTAGATGTGATACCAATGTGATTCTTCTAAGGAAAATCGGGTTTGGAATCGGTCACTCACTTCTTCGCAATCATAAGGTTCAGAATCAGGTGTTTTGACACTTTTGTTTCATTGGTTCATCATTGCTATAGTGAACATTATCTTTGGTCATTCAGGACCTAATATCTTCAAATCTTTCAATCATCATATCTTTCGAATTAGTTTCATATCTTTATCATACATAGACTATTCTTTGAACCACTGTGCTTTGCACAGTAATTCAAAGAGGGGAAAATGTAATACCCCAAAAATAGGCTATAGGTTCATTAACCTCCTACATCGACAAATCGAACAAAATCGACATCAAAGTCCTAAACTAAGGCACATCTGAACATCATCGAATCCTAATTGATTATCTTAAATTCTGCATCAGGGAATATTCCTAGCAATATTCCTAATTATCTTAATTATCTTTAATTTAATGATTATTTGGCAATAAATCTTATTTATCCTAAAGTTTGATTAATTGAATATTCTAAATATTTAATTAATTAATTTAATTCTACCACTTAATTATTAAATTGAATTTAATCTTATTTATTCTTAATTATTGTTATTTAAATTTGGCAATAAATCAAAATTCTTATCATTAATTAATTAAATTCTTATTTAATTAATTAAAGCAAGTTGTCATATTTAATGATATTATTTTTTAATAAAAGTTTGATTTAATAATTGATTAACCCATAAATCAATTGTTTTATTTCAAAAATTAGTTAAGTTGAGAATAAATCACTTTATTTATTTATTAATTCATAATTATCCATGTGCACAATCAAAGAGCAGTTAAACTCCAAATCAGAAAATCAATGCAAGTTATTGACTTTTTGGAACTCAACATCATTTTTTGAGTTCAAAAGTTGATCTAAACTTCTAATTGGAGTTAAAAAGTTATTTTTGCATGATTTGCATAATTTTTGTGAATTAATTATCTTTTGTTTTTGATAACTCAAAAATCAACCTGAGTTTATCAAGAGTGATTTATGGCTTTTCCCATGCACCTCCAAAGCCCTGAATTTCTATAAAATCAAGGCTCAGCTCTTCATATCTCATCTCATAATTTTGTAAGTTTACTCTGTCAAAATCATCCATGAATTTGCATCCTCACACTGTCGAATTGGAGACTGAAGAAATATCTTTGTGAATCCAAGCCATTGTGAGATCATTCTTGTTTTTGAGCATTGCATATCATTTAGAATTCATTGTTAGATCAATTCATAGCATATCAATTTCATCTAGCATAGATTCATATTAGTTTTTCATATCATTGTTAGTTTCATATCAAATTTCTCATCATTCTTATTGCATCATAAAATCCCAAAAATATAGATTAATTTGCATTCATTCCATATCTAGATTTTTCATTGAAATCCTTCATTTAGGTTTCGTCAAGGTCACTGATCTCGATTACAATCGGAGAACATCATACTCGCACCTATTAGAAGGCAGTAAATCGCCTGGTTAGTTTAGCTTTCAATTCATTGCAAATTTCATTTTTGCTAACCTCTAATGTTTTACTAAAGTGTTGTGTCTACAGATTAGGTACAAAATTCACACACACAATTCCCTCCTTTAAATAACAATTTGATCATATCATAGAGAGTACTAATGTTGTGGTGATAGGGATGAGTGAATTAAAGGAGAATCGTGAGAAGATAATTAAAAATTCAGAGGATACCCTTCAAAAGATGCAGTATAAGGTGAAGGCCATTGTGGAAGTTAGTAAGATAGCTATGGATAATTCCATTGAGGGTCTAATGAAGCTAAATGACCAATCTATGTCTTTTGATGGTTTATCTCAGGATTTGAATGTCTCCCTCTTTGTGAGTGTTAAATCCGTAAAATAATACTGACTTCAAGGATATGGGTTCGACCAAGCATGCACATGGTTTTGTGGATGATGCAAAAAGAGAAACTATGTCTAGCCCTACTACTAGGTTACGTAGAAAGGATAATGGGGTGACCCCCATTGACAATCTTATTAGTAAGGTTACGATTCTAAACGCTAATTTTATTCAATAAAATATTAACTTATCTAAGAAGGTAAAGGTAGTTGCACGTGTTGCCCCCTTTTTGGGTATATATTTCTTTGTGTAGGACTTTCTGATAGCTTACCATTCATGTTACTATTTATATATTGATGTTTTAATCAAAACTAGGCGAGTCAAAATATTTCATACCAATTGTAAGGACTTGATTCAAGTTAAACTTGTTACTATCTCCCCTCATTCACATTGATGATTTTAAAGGCGCGGTCAAACATGTGAAGCTAGGTGAATTCAATGATTTGCACATGCAAACCTACATCACAAGGATGAAGCATATGCATATATACACCTCATGGAAAATACTACAAATAATGAAGGGGATCAGAACATTGTATAGGCCTTACAGCTGGCGACAAAAGGTTCATACCTCATCATACACACACATCATGGTTAAGGTCAATCACAACATATACATCAAATATATCATATCATAAACATCATAAATAATCTTAACATAGCTAGGTGCTAGAACATAATCATATATATGTATGCATCTATAAACATTAACATAAGGCATAAGCAATAATCACCATACGTGATCATCCTATAATCATAATAATTGAGAGGAGCATAAGTAATAGTCACATCAATGCTTGTGTGTTCATTTAAAACACAAAGCATCTAACAACATCACAATCAAGTCCTTATGTCATCAAAACATAGAAAATATTCCAACACAAGTAAGAAATGTCTGGATAAGTCTTGAGCACTCATACTCGAAAAGGAAGCATGTGGGAGGGTATTATATACATTACAAGTATCTCAATAAATTTATCGATTAACACATAAGAAGACTAAAAGCCTCTTGAATTACATGTTTTGTAGATCTGAAGACTATTTTCATATACAACTCTGGACCAAACATTACAATTTTACATCTAATAACAACCAAAAAAGTGAAAACTAACTAAATTCCAAGCCTCTGCATATTCAAATCCACCTATCTTAGTCCATATTACCAACACTTGCATCATCAAATTAATTTTGTGAACTTTGATATTTCTATACTTCATATATCATTATTATAGATTTGTTGGAACATTTATTTTATTATATATATATTTCATATAGTTTTCTTTTATTTAGAAATATAATTTGACTATGTTGTAAATCTTGATTATTTATAATAGATGCATATCACACTATTAGACTCCAAAAAAAGTATAGGTCCAAATCTTTACAAATTACTAAGTGTTTTTATTTATTATCTATATTACATTATATAAACATCATTGTTTAAAAGTTAAATCACCAAGTAAATTTTAAAAAAATACTAATAGTTAACTTGCATTTTTTATTTGGTCTTCATTTATGAGTAATATTGTGGGATGGAATATTAGGAACAATGTCCCTTGTTTTGAAATTCTTTGTGAACTTGTTAAAAATAATTGTATGAGGAAAAAGATTTCCATCCACTCTAACATTTAATTTCAAAAGAATAAAAATATGATCTAGAATATTATACCTCTACAAATTAGATTTGAAAGGTTTGTATAATGTTTTCATAATATTATTCTTCAAAATGTACCTTGATTTTAGGTAAAGTGGGCTCTTCTGTCTACATTATTATATTTTCATTCACACATATTTTCGCATCATTATCCATAACATTTGAATGATAATTTAAAATTATGTAACTATTCATATACATTCCAAGAAGAGCCAATCTGATTAGTATCAAAATTAAATTAATTATATTATATTGACTAAATCAGTTTTCAAACCATATATTTAAATTTTTATTTAAATTTTTTTTAATGAATAATGTCCTTTCTATTAAAGATTAATAAAAAGTACATATTAAAAAATCTTATCGTACCACTACCATCTTTCACTTAGACATAGCCGAATGTTTCAAAAATCTAGTCCATGCCCACGTTATTTGAATGGTCTGCGTATAACATAAATTTATAAACCATGGCGAAAACATTTTGTTTTTATGTTTATATTAACTATGACAATTATTTGTTTTGGCGGTTTTCAGACCCTCAGAAATGATGATTCCTTACCACTTAGCGAGGTTGAGCATCATTCTCTTCACATGCCACTCAAAACAAAAACCTTTCGCGTCGCCTTATCGTATTGTAAAAGTTAATTGGACGTGCTTGAATGCACTTATGGTAGTCCTGCCTTCAAATTAAGCTTTCAAACTGGAAAACTTTATTTCCCTTATCAGATGACACTTTCATTGGTACTCCTCTAATTCATGCATTTGTCACGACACAACCAAATCAAATGTCAATAATTGTAGGCTTGAAAACGAAAATCATTTTGAATGGCCACTATTAGTTTTAGTTAAAAAATGAGGATAGTTTTAACACTCTTATAAATTAGTAATGTAGAAATGAAAAACACTTTCTACTATTCACCGTGGCAATTTCCTGATTCCCTTGGCTATTTCTATATTGGATGTCTCTGGTTGACAAAGAATTCTCAGCTTTAACAAAGAATTCGAAAAGGTCTTGATTCTTTTTTATTTTGGCTTCAAAGCTTTATGACGCTTTTTTCGGACTTACGCTCTTTTAAACTAATTTTTCAATAATTATTCAATTATATTTTTAAGTACTGACTTTTAGTGGTAAAATTTATAACTGAAAAAAAATGACTTTGTTTAATTAAATTTGTGGTAACATTCTATTTTTTTACCTTTGTCAATTAATAACCTTTCACATTTATTTTCATTCATTTTATGGTTTTCTAAAATCTTATTCGGCCATGTTTAATAGATATTTCTTAATATAATTCCAAAATTATCTGTAAACTCAAATGATTACACCATATTTTATAGAAGTCTATAATAAATGTTTCAATTTATTAAGAAAGTTTTCACTTTCTATACTTCCAAACACTTTAACATGTTCTTGAACTTGTAGAATATCTTTCTTTTATATATATGATATTTTTCTAGCTTAGTTTCATTATAGACTAACAAACTATCGTTTCATATTTATGAATGTGCTTTATATGTATGTCCTATCGTTATAAAATAGTAAGGAGGTAGATACACATATAATGTGTCTTATTATATTCTATATAGAAAAATATGAAAATGTAAGGAGTGTTAAAAGTTGAGAATGCTTTTGTAGAAGTGAAAATATCGAAAAAAAATAATAGAAGAAATATGTATGTGTTTATTAGTGGAAGCACAAACTTCAATGAAGATGAATTTATAATTGGAACTCATTTTTGTTTTAAGGTGTTTATTGCTAGATATCAATATGTTACAAATTTATTTGAGTCTAGGAATCTGCACTTGTTATTAATGGATTTTATTTTTCTCTTCTTAGAAAGTAATTTTCTTTTCTTCAAACATTAACTTGAAGATATATGGGAGGTTAGGACTTAAGGACATATTGATTGAGTTCATACATGTCTTCTTTCCACCCCCTCCCTCTACAAGAATGGACCAAGAAATAATTTTGCATACATGGCTCTCCAATATTTAAGTTTGTTCTCTATGATTTTGTTTTCTAATTTTAAATGGAACCCAACACCCTAGAATAAATTATATAGATTTTTTTTTAAAACCTTGTGTTTGAATCTTTGAACAACAAACCTTAAATTGTAAGTTGTATTCTTAAATCCTAAATTTCTAGTTTACTTTTTTAATAATTTGACATTAAAATTAATGTGTATGAAATTCAATATCATTCATGATTGAAACTATATAAGTAAATCAATAATAAATTTGGTACAACAATCTATGTGGTGCAGTATAAATGTCCATAGAACTTTGTGCATGATCTATAATTTAGAAATCTTCTCGACATATTAAAATTTAATATGATATTTAAATAGTAGAAATATAGTTTGATGCCAAGAAATCTACTAATTATATATCGACCAATCAATTGATATATAATAATTGATGTATCAAAGCATACACATTTTATGGCTTGATTAAATAAATTTATGCATGTCAATTGAATTTGATTGATATATCGATTAATATTTATATTTAAAAAAATTATAGATATATAATTGATATTAAAATTTAAACATGGGGTGATCCCACAAAGTTGTGTCCCACTTTTAGGGATGAAGAAAATTGGTGTCGTGTGAAAATAAAAAATTTTAGAGTCTTCATGCAAAGTCATCACTTCAAGCGAAGTGGTGGACCCACTTCGCACGAAGTACCCTATCTAGGAGGCTTCGCGCGAAGACCCCCCTTCGCGTGAAGTACCCTACACAGGGTACTTCGCGGGAAGGAGGTCTTCACATGAAGCCCCTTATGATCAGATTTCATTATATATTTTCAGTAATTATTTTTTATTTGTCATTGTCACTGTTTGGATTTTGCGGACCCCATGACTTAGAGCGAAGCAGTGACATCTAGTACAACATCAGCACCTCCCAAGCTTGTTCGACATCTTCAGATTGTTAGCAGTATCAGGTACACACATTTTTTATTGTAAATTATATGTTTTATATTTATTTTAGTTATTTATTTGTTTTAAATAATTTTTTATTTGTAGAAATGTTAGAAAATCATAGTTAAATATTAGAAAATGATAGAAATATTAAAAATCATAGTATGAATGTTAGAATATGTTAGAAAATGGTAGAAAATTGTAGTAGTTTGTTAGCAACTATTAGAAAATATTTTAAAAACATTGGAAACCGTAGTAGAAATTTTAGAAAATGTTAGAAAACATTAAGATCTTATAGAAATTATTAAAAATATTTGTTTTTAAATTTCAAGTTTAAAGTTAGTAAATATTAGGAATCTCTCTCTCACATGTACACGCATTTTTAGTAAATTTAGTAAATATTAGTTAGTTATTTATTTGAAATAATTTTTAGTTTGTAGAAATCTTAGAAAATCATTGTTAAAATTTTGAAAATGATCTAGTAGTATGTTAGAATATGTTAAAAAATTGTAGTACAATAAGTTTCTAGGACACTTATCACTCCCTTACGACATATTAAGACACTTAGGATCCCTTAGGAATCTCAAGATATTATAATTCATATTAGGATGTCCTATGACCCATTGATGTACATGTTAGGTTCCATTAATAAATACAAGGACTCATTGTTTCCCTCAAGGCTCCTTAAGACATATTAGGATGAATTAATGTAACCTATCATCTCTTAGGACCTATTATGATGCCTACAACCCCTTAAGACATTCTAGGACAATTATGTATCACTTATGACATCTTAAGACACATAGGACCCCTTAGGACCCATACGACCCATTATTATATCTTAAAATGTCCTAGGACACATTCATCTATCTTAGCTTTTGTTAATAAATATGTGAACCCATCGTTGCCCACAAGAACCCTTAAGACATACTAGTATCAATTAATGTAACCTAAGATCCCTTAGACCACTTATCACATCTATGAACCATTAACATTATTTGACCATTATACACCCCTTACGACATTTTAAGACATATATGACCCATTCAAGTCATCAAGACCCATTAACATATCTTAGGTTCTCCTAGGACACATTTATGTATCTTAGATTCAATTAATATGATACGAGGATCCACTAATGTAACCTAGGACCCCTTAGGACTTCTTATGTTACCCATGACCCCTTAAGACACTCTACATGACCTTTATCCATCCCTTACACTAGCTTAAGACACATCAAGAAACCTTAAGACATACTAGGATTAATTAATGTAATGTAGGATCCCTTAGGACCACTTATTTCACCTACGACCCATTAACATTCTAGGACTCTTATCTGGATCCTTTATGAAATCTTAAAACAAATATGAAACCTTAGGACCCCCAAGACCCATTAAAGAATCTTAGGAGGTATCTATCCAAAAAGTCATTTTTTATTCCTTCATGGTGGTACCAATGGATGGGAAATCTCTTGCAACTAGGATCAAGAATTTTATTCATTTTTGGATTTATAAAGAGCTTGTAAATGTCAGTTTTGTTTATTTTTTTTTATTTTTTACTTCCTCCAATGATAATTTGTTTGCATAGTATTATTTTTTCTCATCTCTTTTGGTTGACCATATATTTAGTTACCTACTAACAATTCCTCAGTGGGTCAAAATTGATACCAATGAATTGGCAAGTGATTGCCTTTCAATATTTGTACCAATAAATTGTTTCAGCCTGCCAATCAAAGACTCTAATTGATTTTTATTTTATTCTATTTGTTTTAAAAGATTTTGGTGTGTTTCTGGTGGATCTCTTTCGATTGATGGAGGAGGGTGAGGTGCATTTTATTCATTAGATTCATCATGAAATTATTCATGGGGAGGTGGCTTAGTAATTTGTTGAGGTGGATTTGAATTTGTTGAAAATATAAATAAAATTTAATTTAAAACCTTATTTTAAACATATATTTTAACTAAAAAAGAAGCTAAAAATATAAAAGAACTCACCTCTTCAACCTCCTCAACGTCTTAGTGACCTTTTTGTGAGATCATCAAACACACTAGTAGAATAAACAACACTAAAAAAATGGTGTACACCCTTCCAAAATGTTGCTTGTCCCCTTCAAGTCACTTCTACAAATAAAAATGGATATTTGGGGTTTGTTTTTTGTTTTTATGTTGTATTTTTAGTTTTGCTTGCACCATATAGGATTGGTAATTTAGGCTTGACATACCAAGCCAAATGGTGTGCACCTTGTATGTAGAATTCCATATGCTTTTTGGGGTCCAAAAAGATGAGTGGCATCCTTTTAGTCCCCCATCTTTGTGCACTTACCCATGATACTATTAAGTATCTTTGAGAGAGATAATGGGTTATTTCCCCTTCTTTTTTTAGCTAGGTGCATTAGTCTAGTGAACTTTATATATAATATTGAATGTAGACTAATGGTGGTGGCTTCTTCTCAAGGGGAGCTAAGTGCAATTTTGAGTTAATATGTATTTTGTTGAGTATAAAGAGTAAGGAGTTTATGAAACTAGCCTTTTCCATTGATGTAGACACTAGTAAATTTTAGCTTATTTTTCAATGAGGATTAGTCAAATTTTTGATACCAATTGGTCAACCAAATGAACAAAACTATTGTTGGAGTTTTTTCATCAATTATATTACATACTAAACATCATCGCAATTTTGATGTCCATAGTCGTTGAAATAATCACTTCAACTTGGAAGAATTATCTCTTCAACCTGGAAGAATTATCAATCATACCTTCCATCTATGTGACCAATGTCTATCTAAATTGCAATGAAGTAGGGTCGAAACTGTCATTGCGGGTTCAACATTCTTGTCAAAATGTGAAAGTCCATTCGTCTCTCTTTTGATGAAATTTGGTTGGAATAGTTGTCAAATATATAGCATTCTCATCAAAAGGACTATTATTCATACATCAAAAAAGTGACCAATAATAATTTTTGGTTAAAAAAAATAAAATATATATTATCAAATTAAGCATACCAATATTATGCTTTAATTGTTTGCATAGTAATCATGTCCAATGACATAATTTAATTAGGGCCAATAGAATAAATTGCAACAATTACATCAATTAGTACTATTCATGATATGCTTGCATAGATCACTAAATCCACCTTTCCTTTTCATATGCTAAATATCACATAAAACATTAGTCTAGAGAAGAGCATAATATTCAAGCCATTAATGAATATCAGCTTATATTTTTATTATTCTACTACATTAAATATTGGAAACACAAATCAAAGCTACAAGAATAATTTATTTCCATTACTCACAAATACAATTTATAAATCTCAAGGAAATGTATTTAGAACAAAAAACCTCCTATTTTTTATAGTTTGACTAGTAAATGACAAAACCAAGCAACTCAGATCAGAATGGCATAGTAAAAGAGGTGACTCTATTTAAAATTCATGTGTTTTCCCCATGTTCTTTGACCACAATATTAGAGCCCTTCTATAAAATACTAAGACTAACTTTATTGCCATGTATCAACTGATGGGCTTCTCTTGCATTGGATTCTCATTATAAGATATATAGAAAACATTTTGAAATGGCCAAACAGTAAATTGACATTTGAGATAAAAATTTCAATATATGTTTATAGACCACCTTAAAAATCGCAAGGCTAGTACTAATTTTCTAAATGTTGTACAATTACAACATTTTCTTGTCTTTTTATAAATATATTCAAATAATGAAGAATGATGTAAGGCACGCCCAAACATATTTTAGAGAAAAGTGCCAATCCTTACTCATAAATATTAAAAAATATAATGCTTTGGAAATTCAATGATTCAAACCTTGTTTTTGAACAATATTCAGAAATTCAAACTATTAAGGATTACATATAGCACATCCAAACACAACCAAGAGAAAGGTGCCAACACTTACCACCAAAACCAGGAATAAATCCAAGAGAAAGCTCTGGCAACCCAAGTTGTGCTTTTGGCATTGAAATACGAGCATGAAAAGACTTCACAAATAGAATGAATTGGAAACTTAAGATAGATCATGTAATGCAATGAACCTTTGGAAATATAAGGCACAAGTCAAATCGATAAAAATAAGTAAAATTATTTTCTAACATTTTATGTTCTTAATAATGCAATGAAACAATACTAACGAGATAAAAAGACATGTTTTCTTGTACACTTACATTATCTTGAAAAACAACATCTCCAAAGTAAAAATTCACTATCAGGCTCACAATATAAAATTTAGCTTTCCAATGAAAAAAAGTTATATTAAAAACTTAAATACTATTAGTACCCTACAAAAAATTTCATGGCCTTGGCCCTTTTCTTCTGGTCTCTGCAGTCATTTTTCAGGTCTTTGCCTTAAACCATTGGTTCAAAATTTTGAAAATGTAGTCGTTGCATGAAAAACCCTTTGTTAAGCCTTGGCCTCATTCTAATTTCATGTTACTTTATTCAGGCCACTAAAGTTCCAAATCTGCATGTGCTTATTAGAGACCACTTTACCATGTTCGCGGTTAGGTTTTTCATGTGTCGGTGGGGTCCCCTTTAATTTTTCCTATGTCCCTACGCTTTAATCTTTCCTAAGTTCCTAGTGCCCAGTGTATTTTAATTTTTCCTAAGTCTGACTATTTTAATACTTCCTAATGTTTCGGCTTTGTATTTTTCCTGGGCCCGGCTCTCTGACACCATCTCCATCTGACGATGGGTGTATCTTCTCATGAGATGTGTCAGAGGCTCATGAACTTAAGACATCCATTGATTCTCCTTTATGACAGAGCTTCTCAAACAGGCGGGTCCATTGACATGTATGCACAAATGGTGACATCTTATTGGTCCATGTTGTAACACAGTGGCAGTTTTCAGTGGGTCCTAGGTTGCCGGCATGTCAGAGGGTCCTGACATTTGTAGAGGATCGACGGTGGGTGTGTCTTCACAAGGGGTGTGTCAGATGTATGAGATTTTGAGACAACCATTGATTCTTTTGTGTGACATAACCTTTTCTTTTGGCGGGTCCATCTGCTAGATGTGCTGATTTGTTGTACTGTGATTGGTCCACATTGTGTGAGATGGGTGTGTTGTCAAGTGGTCCCGGTATATAAATCAAAAGATTCAAAATCAACGGCAGGTGCTTGATCTCGTGGAATCTTCCAAGCCTTTGAGATCATCCGTCGTTCTTTCAATTTTCTAGGTGGTATAATGTTCTCAGTGGGGCCATTTGCCAAGTGGTAAATAGTTGCTCAAATCTTATTGTTCGATGGAAGGAGTCAACATGGTGGGGTCATTTTCAGAGGGATGAGTGATGAGGACAAGATCTATGATCAGCATAAGTTCTCATGAGTTTTGTAAGAGCCATGAGATCTTACGCCTGCCGTCCATTTTTTAAGGCTTAAAGCGGGTGGGTCTCGTGTCAGTGATGACCGAGCGGTAGCAATGAATGACATGTTGACAAGTGGCATAAAGAGGGCCTAGGTGGGGTCAAAAGGTTTAGCAATCTGGATAAATGAGGTTAGCGGTGCCGACAAAGTTTAAAGGATTCGCTCATTTGCAAGAAGAATTGGTGGTGTTCTAAAAGGTCTGGCGATTTAGTGAAGGAAGGTCGCGTAATCGCTAAATTTTTTTTAGCAAAGACGTAAAGTGTTTTGCAAACTGGTGAATTCCTTCAATCACCAGTTCGCTAAATAAAGGACCGGGGTTAGTAAGTTTCCCTCATTCGCTTGTTTGCGGGGTTAAACTTGGGTTAGTGTTTTCATTGTGCGAATAGGAAATGCCTTGTCACATGTTCGCTTGAGTTAACCCTTGGCTAGCCGATGAGTTAAGGTCATAAGGCCCAAGAAACATGGAGATCTAATGGCCATGGCTTAAAGTTGATTGAGGTTTAATTTTTGACTGTCAATTTGCCGCAGGTGCGATGAAGTGACCATTGAAATTCAAATTTGAATTTCCTATGACATTTCCAGCGATAGAAAGGAATAGTTTTAATTATTTTAGAGGCCGGATTTGATTTGTTTGGTGGTGTCAGTGGTTGTAGTGAGGTTCAAGTTGCCTTGATTGATTCCGGGGGGGTTTGTACCATGTGGCGATGGATATTTTGGTGGCTCAAGGTGCTTTGTAGGTTTGATCAAATTGGTTTATATGGTAAATTTATGATTTTCTTGTACTTCTCAGAGATTTTTTCTCATTCATGAAGATCATCCTTGGATTTGACAGACCTGTACTCGATTTTTCCTTTGAGAATTTTGATTTTTGTTATAATTAGGGTTGGTGTAGTTGTTGAAACCCTAGCCCTAGCTGTCCAAAGCTTGTTGCTTCCTAGCCTGTTTAGGATTCTAAGGCAGCTAGTGGTATAAATGGTGAAATGTTTTATTTTGTAAGTTTTCCTTCTTCTACAAATTTTTGAGGACAACTAGTTCCATGAAGGATCCTTTTCCTGTAGATTTTCTCTACTTCTCTACATATAGGGTGTTCTTTTCTCCTTTGTTGGCTGAGAGAATATGATATGTATTGTAACTGATTTGTCTTATGTATGAGGATTTGGTATATTCTTAATGTTATTAGATTGTCTCCATTTGAATTTCAGACTTATTGATTGAAACATCAAGGGTGTTTCCATCCTTCTATTTGCATTTCCTATGTGTCTGCAATAGAGTTATTTTTGTAGAAGCAACTAGGTTTGGGATTGGTTTTCAAGTGTGTATAAACTGGGGTATCAAGGGTATCTTATGTTTGTCTTCTAGTGGATGTTGGTTAATGTATTACTTGTTTATAGGTCTCTTCTAAGGGGAGAGTTAATATCCTTTGAATAGGTGATAGCACATTTGGGTACACAGGTGGATTGTTGAAGTATGACCTGATTAATGGTGTATGTTTGGTGTAAGGCATCAACATATTTGAATGTAATGCTTTCTTGTTTCATAGCTCTTTGTTACAATAGGGTATTTGAGTATGTGGCCCATTAGACAAGGCACTGGTCTATTAGGGACTTAGGACATCTCGCGGGTCCTTCAACCCACCATTAAATCATTTACTTTCAGTTCCACCCTTTCCCATTCATGTTGTTAGAATTGGTCTCTAGTTTTCATACCCATTCTATGCAAGTAGGGCTATTGCATTAAGAATTGCTTCCATTGGGGTACAAGATAGCTAAAGGGGTTTGAAGACTATTCCACAATAATCTATCTGTAGGCCTACTATTTGTCATGAGGTTTTTTGAGTGTGCAGATAAGGCAATACCCGCCTGAGTGATGTGGAGCTCAAAGAAGGAGGATGTTCTCTATCCTCATTAGTTGGTTTTGTTTTCTTGTCAAACTTGGGTGCCTAATTTGAGGATCAAGCCCACCTTTTGATTCAAGTTTGGTCCTGCAAGGAAAAGATACCAACAAATTGGTGACTCTGCCAGGGATCCATTGTAAAGAGTTAGAAAAATAAAGCATTTGCTAATATCTTCTCAATATGTATTGAGTGGCAGCTCTGGAGTTTCTGTTTGATCAGTGCAGTTCCTTATAGACAGTGTGATATCCTGGTGTATTTTTGTGTTGATTGGAAGAGGTACAAAGAAAGGTGAAAAAAAATTTCCTCTTCGAGGAGGTGACGACTCTATAAACAAAGAATCTGATGGAGTTTCATGATAAGCTCTAGATATGCCCTGACTTCCAGTCAACAAAGTGTTCTGTTGCAAAACTCTTAGGTATTTCTCAAAGATCTAAAATGTTTCCTTATTAAGTGATCAAACACTAAGAAAAAGAATAAAATGTGAAGAATATAGGAAAGGTTCAATGACAAAAGAAGATTAGTTTCAAGTATACATTTCCCGTCATTAGTCTTGAAGATTTTCAAGTGGGTGTGCAAAGCTGTAGCTGGTGATGGATGTTCACAGAGTTTCTTTTGTCAGAGGATATGTACCATTTTGTTATGATGGCATACCTAGCTTCCCTAATAAGATCCCTAATGGAATCAGGGGATATTTACAAAAGTATGATAGGGACTAGCATTAGTCAGCAAGGAAACATGTTCAATGCTTTGTTGATGTGATGTGTGATTTTGATGTTTGCCATGAAGACCTATGGATGAAATTATTTGTTCAAACTTTAGAGGGTGATGTTAGAGACTAGTTCTCTTTTCTACTAGCATGTTCTATTTCATCTTGGAGTGAGATGCATTTGGCCTTCATGGAGAAATTTGGAAAAAGGGTGAGCATATTTGATTCCTATGATAAGTTTTTAAAGATTCATATTGAGAGTGACGAACTTGTCCCTCAATTCAATATCAGATTTGCTAAAGTATTGAATGATATCCCTGAAAATTATAGACCCAATGATCAAGTATGTATGAATGTCTACTTTGATGCATTTGGTAAGAAAATGAACTACTTGCTGAGGGATAAAGAACCTAGGTCATTATATCAGGCATTTATAACTGCAATGGACATTGAGAACAATTTGAAATATGGATTGACCAGAGGTCATTTTTCCATGAATGTGTGCCAGCATAATGAATTTGAAAGAAGAGAAGAATGTAGTGTTGATACCGCAACTCCAAATTGGTGTATCAACACTCTTGTTGTAGTCTGTAATCAAGTTGAAATGTCAAATCAAGATATGTGTATAAATGTTGTGGAGTCTTTTGCTATTGATGAGACATGTGTTCAGGATGCTACAGTAGAAAGATATATTCCTGACCTTGGTAGAATTGAGCAGTGTGATAGTATTTTGAGTTGTGAATTTTCCATTGTAGTCAATTCTTGTAATTTTGATTATGAGCATGATTTTGCTAGTGTTCCTAGGCATGAGGTTGTTGCTTCTATATCTCAGTGTTACAAAAATGAAGAGGCTGAAAGTTATGTCTCTACTGATGAGTTTGAAGTTGCTACACAAAATGAGGAATGTGATTCACAGGCATATCAGTCACAGTCTGAGGAACATAGTGCTGAAAGTGGTTACTCAAGTGAGAGTGATGAAGGCAGTGATGTTGAGGTGTCTTCATATGAGTCAGTTTCAACATGGGAGGAAGAGAATAATGATGGAAGTGAACACTCCTTTATCAGTAAAGGTATGTTTTCATTTTCTGAATCTGAAAATGAAAGTGCATCTCAATTTGTACATTGTACAAATCAGCTTGAGTATGAAGATGTTGAGGGTTTTCTGTCCTCAAAGTTTGAAGATAAAGAAGTGGTAATTCAATGTGATGTTAGTGAGGATGAACATGAAGATTTGAGTAAAGGGTTATCTAATGGCCCTGCATTGGAAAATGAGGTTACAACATACAATAGAGAGTTTAGGAGTGAACCATGCTTTTGCTATGATGGTTTTCCTAAGCAAGATAATGAAGAAGATATAATTATGGACACTATATGCTTGGTAGGTGATGTTGACTGTGAATCTTCATGTTGTTCTGATTTTTCCTCATATGCTGAAAATCTCCATGGAGATGAAATGGGTAGTGAGTTTAAAGTGTTTTCTAATACTTTATATGATGAGGACTATGATGATGATCTGCCCATTTTTTGTTATAATGTGCAACAAGGAGTATTACATGGAATTATCAATCCATTGTTTGAAGAACACATGGAGGTCTCAAATGTAGCAGAATTTGATGATGACATGTGTAAGTACAAATATGATTATTCATTTGAACTCCCACCAGCTACACCTAAGGATATGCATAGTCAAGGTATGCATGAAGATTTTTATCAAATAAAGTATGTGGCTTTTGCATTTCAGATTGATAGCATACATGAATTAGTAGATAAGGATCAGTTTCAGTATGATGATAGTATTCATGAGCATGCTGAGTCTTATTTTCATAGTGAGCAAGATGATGAAAATGCTTCAGGTTTTTACATGCACTATGAGAATGAAGACAAAAATTTTGTTTTGCCTGATAGATTGATTGAAAGTGTTGATATGTTTGGTGAAACAAATGGGAATAAATTTTTTAGCTTACCTCAAGAAGAAAGAAATGAAAATCAAGTATATGATAGAGGTAAGAAGTTTTGAAAGTTTCTAGTGGTTCAAGGTCATGGTTTGTACATAATAGGAGTAGTTTTCCTATTTTCAATAAAGTTGTTCAAGAAGGTTTTGTGGAATGTCTGCTTCTCCCAGAGATCTGATTTCTTGCCATGCCTGCAGGTGGCATGCATCCCCAACTAGAGCCACTATTAGTACCCTAAAAAAAATTTCATGGCCTTGGCCCTTTTCTTCTGGTCTCTGCAGTCATTTTTTAGGTCTCTGCCTTAAACCCTTGGTTCAAAATTTTGAAAATGTAGCCATTGCATGAAAAATCCTTTGTTAAGCCTTGGCCTCATTCTAATTTTGTGTTACTTTATTCAGGCCACTAAAGTTCCAAATCTGCATGTGCTTATTAGAGACCACTTTACCATGTTCAGGGTTAGGTTTTTCATGTGTCAGTGGGGTCCCCTTTAATTTTTCCTATGTCCCTCCACTTTAATCTTTCCTAAGTTCCCAGCGCCCAGTGTATTTTAATTTTTCCTAAGTCTGACTATTTTAATACTTCCTAAAGTTTTGGCTTTGTAATTTCCTGGGCCCGGCTCTCTGACACCATCTCCATCCGATAGTGGGTGTATCTTCTCATGAGATGTGTCAGAGGCTTGCAAACTTAAGACATCTGTTGATTCTCCTTTATGATAGAGCTTCTCAAACAAGTGGGTCTGTTGACATGTATACACAAATGGTGACATCTTATTGGTCCATGTTGTAACACAGTGGTAGTTTTCAGTGGGTCCTGGGTTGCCGGCATGTCAGAGGGTCCTGCCATTTGTAGAGGATCGATGGTGGGCGTGTCTTTGCAAGGGGTGTGTCAGATGTATGAGATTTTGAGACAACCATTGATTCTTTTGTGTGACGTAACCTTTTCTTTTGGCGGGTCCATATGCTAGATGTGTTGATTTGTTGTACTGTGATTGGTCCACATTGTGTGAGCTGGATGTGTTGTCAGGTGGGCTCAGTATCTAAATTAGAAGATTCAAAATCAATGGCAGGTGCTTGATCTCGTGGAATCTTCCAAGCCTTTGAGATCATGCGTCGTCCGTTCAATTTTCTAGGTTGTATAATGTTCTTAGTGGGGCCTTTTCCAGGTGGTGCGTAGTTGCTAAAATCTTATTGGTCGATGTGAGGAGTCAGCCTGGTCAGGTCATTGTCAGAGGGATCAATGATGAGGACAAGATCTATGATCGACATAAGTTCTGATGAGTTTTGTAAGAGCCAGAGATCTTATGCCTGCCATCCATATTTGAAGGCTTAAAGTGGGTGGGTCTTGTGTCAGTGATGACTGAGCGGCAGTAATGAATGACATGTTGACAAGTGGCATAAAGACGGCTTAGGTGGGGTCAAAAGGTTTAGCAGTCTGGATAAATGAGGTTAGCGGTGCTGACAAAGTTCAAAGGATTCACTCATTTGTGAGAAGAATTGGCGGTGTTCTAAAAGGTCTGGTGATTTAACGAAGGAAGGTCACGTAATCGCTAAATTGTTTTTAGCGGAGACATAAAGTGTTTTGCAAGCTGGAAAATTCCTTCAGTCACCAGTTCGCTAAATAAAGGACCGGGGTTAGTAAATTTCCTTCGTTCACTTATTCGCGGGGTTAAACTTGGGTTAGTGTTTTCATTGTACGAATAGGAAATGCCTTGTCGCATGTTTTCTTGAGTTAACCCTGGGCTATCCGATGAGTTAAGGTCATAAGGCCCAGGAAACATGAAGATCTAATGGCCATGACTTAAAGTTGATCGAGGTTTAATTTTTGACTGCCGATTTGCCGCAGGTGCCATGAAGTCACCGTTGAAATTCAAATTTGAATTTCCTATGACATTTCTAGCAATTGAAAGGACTAGTTTTAATTATTTTAGAGGTTGGATTTGATTTTTTTGGTGGCGTCAGTGGTTGCAGTGAGGTCCAGGCTGCCTTGATCGATTTTAGAGGGGTTTGTACCATGTGGGGATTGATATTTTGGTGGATCAAGGTGCTTAGTAGGTCTGATCAGATTGGTTTATATGGAAAATTTATGATTTTCTTATACTTCTCAGAGATTTTTTCTCATTCATGAAGATCATCCTTGGATTTGACAGACCTGTACTCGATTTTTCCTTTGAGAATTTTGATTTTTGTTGTAATTAGGGTTGGTGTAGTTGTTGAAACCCTAGCCCTAGCTATCAAAAGCTTGTTGCATCCTAGCCTGTTTAGGATTCCAAGGCAGCTAGTGGTATAAATGGTGAAATATTTTATTTTGTAAGTTTTCCTTCTTCTACAAATTTTTGAGGAGAACTAGTTCCATGAAGGATCCTTTTCCTGTAGATTTTCTCTACTTCTCTACATATAGGGTGTTCTTTTCTCCTTTGTTGGCTGAGAGAATATGATATGTATTGTAACTAATTTGTCTTATGTATGAGGATTTGGTATATTCTTACTGTTATCAGATTGTCTCCATTTGAATTTCAGACTTATTGATTGAAATATCAAGGGTGTTTCCATCCTTCTATTTGCATTTCCTATGTGTCTACAATAGAGTTGTTTTCGTAGAAGCAACTAGGTTTGGGATTGGTTTTCAAGTGTGTATGAACTGGGGTATCAAGGGTATCTTATGTTTGTCTTCTAGTGGATGCTGGTTAATGTATTACTTGTTTACAGGTCTCTTCTAAGGGGAGAGTTAATATCCTTTGAATAGGTGATAGCACATTTGGGTACACAGGTGGATTGTTGAAGTATGACCTGATTAATGGTGTATGTTTGGTGTAAGGCATCAACATATTTGAATGTATTTCTTTCTTGTTTCATAGCTCTTTGTTACAATAGGGTATTTGACTCTGTGGCCCATTGGACAAGGCACTGGTCTATCAGGGACTTAGGAAATCTTAGGGGTCCTTTAACCCACCATTAAATCATTTACTTTTAGTTCCACCCTTTCCCATTCATGTTGTTAGTATAGGTCTCTAGTTTTCATACCCACTCTATGCAAGTAGGGCTATTGCATTAAGAATTGATTCCATTGGGATACAGGATACCTAAAGGGGTTTGAAGACTATTCCACAATAATCTATCTACAGGCCTACTATTTGTCATGAGGTTTTTTGAGTGTGCATATAAGGCAATACCCGCTTGAGTGATGTGGAGCTCAAAGAAGAAGGAGGATGTTCTCTATCCTCATCAATTGGTTCTTTTTCCTTGTCAAACTTGAGTGCCTAATTTGAGTTTCAAGCCCACCTTTTGATTCAAGTTTGGTCCTGCAAGGAAAAGATACCAACAAATACCACATTATCAACCTTCAATTCTTTTGATCATCAAATCAATAGAAACATGACCCAAGCTAGATATGTACCCTATTAGAAAATAGTTATAAATAATTGACACTAAGAAAATTTAGAGCTTGTGAAATTATATGAAACAACAGATCAAATAAATTTTTGGTAATAGTCCTTCAGAAACTCATACCAGTCTTCTAATAGTCCTGGAGATTGTTGGTGTCAAAACCACTTGATAATTTGCCTCCCTGCCCTAGTGGATAAGAAAACAAGAACAGTGAAAGAACACATGGTCATTTTTCGTGTTTATAATTATAAAACTCAAAAACACTTGAACTTGAATATGATGCTGATATTAAAAGGGCATAGATACCACTAACAACAATTTCCCTCACATCATTTCTTCTCATTGCCTCATCATACTTTTCCCCAAGTGCACCAAGGACTGCAAAGAAACAAGATAAACAAATCACAAGCATATAGTGATGTTAGAATAGTTACTAAAATGGTCATAAATTATGTTCTTGTAGTAAAATAATACTTTGACATAAGAAAAAAACTACACAATATTAAAATGTTGTTTAATGTCACAGTGATAATTATCAATAGCAGTGATACAATAATACCTAAGATTAAATGGTTTTAAACATAGTGGCATTGCATTATAATACTGAAATTGAGCAATATACATAGAAAGACGGTGTCATGAAGGAAAGGAGATATGCAGATCCTATTATTCTAAAGGAATGTTTAATGCCAGTCAAGAACAATGCTAAAGATAGTAGTGTGAGACAATGTTGGTAAATGCAACGATTAGGAATACAAAATAGTGACCAAGAAAGATAAAATAGTGAGGGAACACTAGAAGAGCACTGTTAGAGAACAATGATAGTCACTATCAAAAGGACAAGAAACTCTTCCCCTAAGTCAAACAGATACATTTATGAAACAATTAAGACAATGATTCAAAGATTAAAAAAACTATTATTGACAAAGAAAGAAAGATCAAAATAATTGTTTTTCTGCTATAGTGAATGATTGGGCCAAACATTGTTCAATGCAAACAATAAATGAATTAAGGGAAGTGAAGAGGGTCACAATGTAGTGCCATTCCTTGTCATAGGGGTATCAATAAGGCTCATGACTATCAAAATGATTGAAGTAAAAATAAATCATTGTTATTAAGTAACAAGAAATAGAAGCGAAATTGACAAAATTAGTGCTATGAAGACAATTATCATGGTATAGAAGCAGTGGTGTTCAATGTCTAAAGGACAACAACATATACAAACAAATCAGTGTTTATAGATGGATTGACAATGAACAAAGAGGTTTAAAAAAAAAGTGATGTGTACACTGTCAAAGACCATTGTGGTATTCACAATCAAAGAACAAAGATGTGCTCAAGGTTATAAAACAATGATTTGTTTTAGAATGTGAAGAGTGCAGTACAAACAATAGTAAGTAATGTTGCAATAACAAAAAATGCAGGACAAAGATGTAATGGAAGTGAAAAAATAGTGATTGTTCAAGGGTTTTGCTATAAAAAGTCAATGGTGAACAAACATTGATACAAAATAATGAATTGACAGGATGCATGAGGAAGATGAGTTGTTCACCATTCTTGATGTAGAAAATTCAATGAGATTGGTTGAAGGCCTAAAAAAAAATTAGTCACAATTATCTAGGAACTATGTTAAAGCATTGTCCCAAGAAATGATGAAGGCGTGTTTTCAAGAACAGAGATGGATTCTTTGTTTTGATAGAGGGGTCACATTTTAGAGAGGGATGACAAGAACCATAATACATAGGTATCATTTTATTATTTTGTCATCATGAATAGCATGGTGAGTTTGTAAATGATTTTCATAAAGAGAAAAAAATGATACCTAATAGGAACACATTAAAAGTATCATATGGGGCAAATTAGAGGCCAAAAGGACATCAAATGAAAATCAAAAGAACCTTATTGAAAAAATAATGGTCAAGTGGGCTTAAAGACAGTGTTGCTATAATGCATTAGTAGTACATAACAATGATTAGTATAGTATGTAAAAAACCAGTGATAGAATTGTTGATATGCATAGAGGCCATAACTGTAATAAATGTTTATAACAGTGCTTTTAATAATGCTCCAAACATTGAGAATGCAAGATACAGGGTAACGATGAACTTCATTTTGACTTGCTTGGCTGTCACTATTAACTTTAAGCTTATCTTTAAAGTTTAAGCTTCACTTGGTTTCAAGAATAGTTTAATATTCTCTACTTAACAAGGCCAACCACATGAAGGTGGAAGCTCATTTGGACCCTCCCCCCCCCTAACATCACTCTAAATTCCCCATTAACATCTAATATCATTCATTCATTCATTCATCCATTTTTGAAATATAACATTCAATCATTATAATCACATGATAACATTCATTAACACATAAAATTCATTAACACATCATTCATCAACATTACTAGTACAAAATTACATCCATTAAGACAACGTTCTTTCATTAGCAAAAAATGTTAATTATAATAATTTCTTTTTGGGTTTCTTGTTTTTTTTTAATGTAACTTCTAAGAGGAAGATCAATGTCCTCGTCATTCCCCTTCTCTACTAATTCTAATGCCAACATATGTCTCCTCCTCGTCTGTTCAGGAATAGGAGGCCACTATGCCAAAGGGGGGTCTGCTGCAATAATAACTACATCATGATTTAAATTCACACCATTTTATATTAGTGAATTACAAGTATTTAATTAAGTAAAAAAACTATAAATAAATAAAATAATTTAAAAGAACAAAACATAGATTTTCATTACTTGAATGTGCGACATGATCTACATGGTGATCACTCTGAACATCCTCCGACACTTGTTCAACATGACATTTTGTATCCTCTAAAATATACAAAAGTTAGGTTATACCAAGTTCAATTTAAGATGTTAAATTGTATTAATAATTGGATAATTAATTTTAAATAGAAAATGAACACCTCCATCGACACTACGACGCACATTAGGGACTTCATCATGCGGTGTAGGATCTATGTTATGATTAAGAGGCTGCATTGTAATGCCATGCACATTATTATCAAATAGATTGTTGCTCAAGTATTCAATTTCTAATATATGTTTTTTTGCATATTTACCTATTCATATGATGCAGGAGACTCTTGGGTTGGGCTAGAGGAAGCTTGGCGTAGGCATTTAGCCACAACTTGATAGCCTTTCTTGAAGGCAATTTTTTTGTGTTCTACCATGGCCTCTAAATTAAATTTAGAGCCCTACATTTTTTGATTAAACAAAATTATTTTCATTTTATAAGTATTTTTTCTCTGCAATTTATTTATTGCTACTTACAATTCGTGCTTTAATTTTGGAATATCCACTAGAGCCAAGTTTGTGCTGCCCAATCTTTTGTAGCCTAGCCTTTGTTTCCTTTGATGTGTCCTGCAACCTATGAAAAGTTTGAAATATGTTAGATGATATAGATATAAAGATCACTAATTAGTGCATTATTACATTGTACTAGTAGTTAATACTATTTCATACCTTCTTCTCTCATTTTCTAGTGTTTCAAAGAAAAAATTCCTTGTAACTTGTCAACTTAAGGATTATTTTACCTAAGGCAGCCAGAGCTCTACTAGTACCAACCTCACCATGATGTCCTTGACCAGGTACTTGAGTTTGCAAAAAATCCTATAACAAGAACACATACATATTTTAGTTCACAACATAAAAGAGTATAAAATATAAACCTTTATTGAACTTTTGTTATAACTAAAGATTCATTACTACTTACTTCATAATGACATGCTTGAACCATCAATTCATATTGCCTCTTCAACATCTCCTTGGTTGGATTTTCTTAAACCAAAATGCCAATAATTTCTAAATTGACTTTTTTTAGTTTTTTCTTCACCATAATTGTTATATTAACCATTTCTTTGATATCATCATCAGAAGGGGTAGCTATTGCTTTTGTTGTTGTAGGTTCTTTTCCCCTATCCTGAACATCAAATTGTGATAGGAATATCAGTAAAACTATTATAAAAACTCCAAAACCCTAAATAAAATAACATAATAATATAACATTTTTCAACTATCTAATTTGTACAATTTCAATAAGGTTTACCATTGCTAAACAATGGGTGGGAGGAACATCCTCGTGGCCTCTATCATGTGGGGGATCCATATCATCCTGTGACAAAGATTAAATATAAAAAATTCAACGAATTGAAAGCAATAGACTTACCAAAAAAAACTTATTAATAAAATGGTATATAGTACTTACCACCATCATGATAGTAACTTTTTTTTGTATCTATGTGATTTAAATGGTAATCTATTAGCAGTTCTTCCCCTGCACATTGATTTTATCACACATACAAAAACTTGATTCCCCTCATGTGCCTCAAATATGCAATTGGGTTGCTTATTAGTTGAGGATGGTCACATACTATTTATAAAACCCACAATATTACCTGTTTCTTTTGGTCTCCCATCAATGTACATAGAAAATATTTTACTTTGATCATTTTCTTTCCATTGTATATAATTTGCTGATAGTGCATACCTACGCATACTTTTTTTATATTGAAAAATCCACATCCAATCATTGTAATTGTAACACGGACCAACATACTTCATCAATTCAACAACTTTTTTGTAACATACCTTTATCCCTTCCATGGAAAATAGGCCCAAACCATGTAATGAGGATGGAGCTATGTGATATATCCTCTCATTAACACAAAAATTAGTGTTAATTGGAGGCAGCTCATTGGGTACCCATTCTTTCTCAATATGTGTACCGAAAGGGCACCTTGATGTCACCTTTGGTCTCATCATCATAAGAACATGACCCCCCTTTAGCAAGGAAAAATTGCATACATTTATTGAATTTTTTTCTAATCTTTTGACCTCTAGTTGATCTCCCCATTTTAGTCGTACTACATGTAGAACTTTCATCTACCATTCCCTCATTTCCCTCATTCGATGTAGATAGATCTGACAAGTACCTATTTGGAGGGTCCTGCAATCCATCAAATGAGATATTGTCACGTTCCCGCTTCAAATAGAATTTTGATAATAATTAAATAATATATATATACAATAATCAAGTCGTGACCCATACATACGGTTCTTCTTTGTCTATACGTGGGAGATATAAAATGTACTAAGTTGAAAGTGATTATATAATTATATGTCTATACGGTTCTTCTTTTATATTTATATATATATATATATATATATATATATATATATATATATATATATATATATATATATATATAATATGTCTATTTATAACATACATGCTCAGTGATAAACAAGAAGAATATAAGAAAATTATGTCTATTTATTGACTTATACCTATTGATCCATGTCACTGTGCACGATCCTCGCCAAAGGGGTTAAATTTCTTGCACATGTTCATCATTTATCTTAAGTTAACTAAAAATTACATGATATGTATGCTACAAATAACTTAGAAGATAACATGAACAATATGCAACATCGTAAACATGAACAAATTTACCTTATATATAGAATGCAAGATCATCAATAGAAGGGGTGACGATGTCTATAGTGAATTGCCTATTTGGAAAAAGGGTGACTATCAAACACAATATATACATGTATCAGAAACAATTAATTGAGCATTGTAAGAAAAATATTGGTAATTATAAATCACATATGTTGTAATCATTAGAATTGAACACAATAAATATGTAATCATTAGAATTGAAATTAATAAATCAGTATTAAACATATACACTAATCAATATAAATATATATAAATAATTAAATCACATGCCTTGTATATTTAAATTATGTCATTGATCATCTTCTTCATCCATCTCATCATCATCACTATCATCATCATCATCATCATCATCATCATCATCATCATCATCATCATCATCATCATCATCATCATCATCATCATCATCATCGTGCTATCATCATCACCATCATCACCATCATCATCATCATCATCATCATCATCATCATCATCATCATCATCATCATCATCATCATCATCATCATCATCATCATCATCATCATCATCATCATCATCATCGCCATCATCATCATCATCATCATCATCATCCTCATCACCACCACCACCACCATCATCATCATCATCATCTTGATCTTCATCATCTTCTTCTTCTTCACCATCTTCAATATCTTCTTCTTCCATAACATTATACTTTATCGGCCTTCCTCTTGGATCATGTCTAACAACAAATGACCAACCCTGTTTATGTGGAACCTCTGAGTAAAACACTTTCTCACTTTGTCTTGGAAGAACATAGTGCTCATCTCCAACTGGCTCAAATGACCTTGTATTAATCATTGTAAATCCATTATCATGTTGAATAACAGTTCTATCTGGATCATTTTGATTCAGTCATTGCCTATACCATTTGATGATGAATAGAATTACTTTGAAGTCCACAGTGAAAAATGATTAAGTCCATAGTGTATTTATATCCAAAATTCAAATTTCCACTCAAACTTTCTGCATTAAATTCTTGACCTAACACAACTCGATAAGAATAGTTGCACTCAGTGTATAGTTCAAAAGATCATAAGCTCGGTTAACACTAAGATACCATTCAGTTAGTACCACAACTCCGTTAACCTTGCCAATAGTTACTAACTAGAAAATACATACTGAGTCTTTCTTATACCGACAATATACATTCAAAGCTCAAAACATATAAAACCATAGTGCATCTTGTTTCATGCAGATTTGGTATTCAATCATTAGATATAATGAACTATTTGTTAGATATAACCTACTTGAAATTTAGTTCCATACATACCTTTTATGACATAGGAAGAAGTGGCGATCTCACCAAATCCAATGGATGAGGTGTCACCGACTGCATTGCTTGATCCTGCATGATCATTTGATGCTTTTCTCCACATTGTGTTTCTTATCCTCATAATTTCCTCAATTGTATTTCCATTTTCATATGTTTGTGTCTTTGGTGCTCGGTCTCTACAGTCTTTACATGCCATACTAGTGCTTTTCTAGTTGTGAGATCTACCTCTCCAATTCTTTCTCATACAGTTTGCTTCTATATGACCATACCTTCCACACATTGTGCAATTAAACCATGTATTATAATTCCAAGTATATGTGTTACCTTGTCTTCTCGATTTATAGGTTTTGATTTGTTCTTTCGGTGTCCAAACTTGCTTCATATTTGTCCCACATTCTTATGCAATGTGTCCATGCATGTTGCAAGTGTGACAATGTTTCTCCATGTAGGGTTTCCGAGGAGTCCTATTCAACTTAGATTTGCACTCATATGCTTGATGTCCAAACTTGTTACAGTTATAACAATAACCATTAAACTTAGGAGTGGATTTAGGAATACCTTTTTCTTTTCTCTTGTAAACATTTGTTATGTGGCGTGGTTTTCCATAATGATAACATGATAGATTATTTGGCCTTTAGTTTGTGTAGGCATTGTTCTTTTGTTTAGCTTGTTTTGACAACTCTCCCTGCCCAGTGTAGCCTAACCCAGTAGTGCTTCCAACTCCTCTTTGGCTAATAATAAATTCATCTATTTTCTTAGAACTGTCTTCAACTTTCTTGATCATTTCATTATTTTATTCTTGCATTTTGACTTCATTTTTTAGTCTTTCAATTTCATCTCTTAGTTCACTGATGTCTTCTAGTTTCTTTGTAAGCTCACTATTTACTCGGTTGACTTGTTGACTTATAACAACCATCTAATTAGAGATTTTAAAGTGATGCTCGATGAGTCTCAGTATCTCAGATTCCTTCTCTTGTAGCTTGTCAGTCATTTGTCTCTTGTCTTCAATAGCCAAGTTTTTTTATTGTTCTTCTTTCCTAGCATTGTTCATGACATCAATCATCCTACCCATTTGTGTCTCTAGACCGATCTGTAGATCTTGGACTTGTTTAGTAAGATGTAGGATCTTTTCAGATAAATCATATATTGCTCCTTTAGATACATCATATATACTACTAGATCCAGATCTAGTGTTCTCAAATGGGTCGTCTATCTCTACTTCATGGTAATCAATCTCACTATACTGAATTTTGATATCCTTCCTTTGAATCAGTAACTTCTTTAGTTCATCTTTGGCTTTCTTGAATTATTCAATGAATATTTTTATATGTATCCTTTGATTCTCAATAGTCTTGCCCAACTTATATCTTCATGTCCTTAGATCTTTCTCTTTAGTGGTTAAACTTCTTTAACAAGAGATCTAGCCCTAATACCAATTATTGGAATTGAAAAGATAAAGTACTAAGTGGGAGGGGTGAATCAGTACCTCAATTTTTTTTAACACTTTAACACTTTGCAATAGTAGTTCTTAACTAACTGTCTAATTCATTATTTGAAACATACATTCATATAACTAAAAATGTAAAGTGCATGTAAACAGAACAATAAATCATCCATGAAAATAAGTACTCATGATACATATATTTTAGTTACGTATAAACCCTTTTTAGAAGGTAAAAAATGCAGTGGGGATGACACCCACAAATTCTTTACTACTACAATCAATAAAGTATGCCAGTTAAGGCTATAATTATTGATCACTTCTGATAATCTTACCCTGTTAGGAGTAACAAAAGATCAACTAGATCTACCTAGTTAAAGGATTTAAACACAAATTATGTGTGTACTCAGTTAAGATATTTAAACAAGAACTGTTAAGTTTACTTTGTTAAGAGATTTTGATCTACTACAATGGTTAAATTGATAACAACAAAGTATTTGTAAAATAACAACTTTTAATTATTTGATTCAGATTTGTGAAGTACAAAATAGATATCACCTTAATGTCATGTATATATCCTTCTATCCTACTCAGTAGCCTTGTATGTAAATGAATAAAATTGATTCTACCTCTCATAAACCTTCCATCATAAACCCTATGCCTGATCTCCTGATGTCCTTAGTGAGGGTACTACTTCATTCTTCTTGATCATAATGACATATAGACAATTATATATCAAAATGACTTGACCTAATTAGGGTTTACATCTTCTTAGAAAACCTAAGATCAACGGTATACAAAAATAACCTAGATCTACCATTACATAGGAATCATCACAAAAGTTAATGATTACATGAATATTAAATATGTCTCAATCCTAGTATATCATTTATATGATTGGTGTAAACCATTTGCATAGATAAATGTGCCATTCCTTATTACTATGCCATTTCCTATTCTACTTAGTAATCACTGCATTCATTGTTTAGTAAATTACTGATGCTCAATGTTTATGAATGCTCGGTGATCATTAGCTTGGTACTTGGTAATTTATTGAAGCTTAGTAAGTGTGCTCGGTTAAACGTGTATTTAGCTAGCCTGAAGTTCTACATTGTCTTTTCTTGGTGTGAAGGATTTGTATGCTTGACTGACTAACTTATTTGTTTTCTTATTCCATCCTTTATCGAATAACTTATTGATACTAATGACAATCCATTAATGCTCAAATAGAGATAACAATCTCCCCCTTTTGCATTAGTATCAAAATCTTATGTATATGTACTGAATGTCAAAAATTTACTAACTCCATATATGTACAAGTTATATATACATCTAGATTCTTTTCTTTGTACAAACTCCCCCTTTATGCATACTCTCAGTGGTATGAAGTGTGAAGTACATAGTACATAGCAGTATATACATGATTTTCCCCCTTTTGGAAATTAATGCCAAAATAAAAAAATGTACTTACAACTTATAAAAAATGTGCTTGTGGGTTTTCTCCAAAGATGCTAAGAGGTTCTCCCATTCCTCTTTCAAGTTTTCAAGAGCAATGTGCTCTAGACTAACTTGTGCATGCATATCAAAAATGCTTTCTAACATAGAGATCTCAGGGGTGGAAACTAAAACTTTTTCCTTTTCAACATGCCTTTCCATTATTTTTAGGCATGGAAGTAGCTTGAGTTGTAGCTCGGTGACCTTGTCACTTATGTTATCTTCCCACTTACTCAATTCTGATCTCAACTGCCTAAGTTGTTGAACTTTCAGTATATGCTTGTGAAAAGTAGTAGGCTTAGTTAGAGAGATGTTGTTAGTACTGACCTTGATTTCTTCATCCAATTTTTTAATCTTTTCAGTGACCTCGGCAGTGAGCTGGTCAATAGTGCATAATTTAAACAAAATTTGAATAATCTTTTGAGTAATAGATTCTAACTCAATTATTACCTTAGATAACTTCACTTTATTTATTGTGACTTTTTGGCTGATTCTTTCTACAAGTTTCAATTGTATTTTTGCTTTGGCCCTTTCCTCTATTCTCTTTTCTGCATCTATGTGTGAGGCATTTATGTGACCTGTCAGAGTTTCAAGTTGATCAAGAATAGGAGTATCCTCATCTACATTAATCTCAGGAACTACTTGCAGTAAGATATCTTTAACATCCTCTAAAATTTGCTTACTTTTGCTCTCTTTCTAAAGTTTTTCTTGTGTAGCCTTCCTTGTGCATAATTCCCCATATTTTATATGTTCCTTGGGGTCTAAAGTTCCAGGGTCACATTCTGGTATCTCAATAATTTCATCCAGTGTAACTGGTCCTTTTCCATGTTTCATTTTCTTCTTCTTCTCTAGTGTTGCTGATTTGATAAATGAAACTAGGGCTTTAGTCTCCAGATTTACCTTCTTAGGCTTGATAGACATACTTTCCTCTTTAGGTTGCCCAATGACCAATGTATTAGTGGTTTGTCCATGGGTGTCAATTATGGTGTCTGTTGTAGATTCTACTAGTTTACTTTTCTTCGATGCTTGTGATACTAACTCTATTTGTTCAGGCTTATTTGTAGTATTCTGCTTAGTTGTTCCCTATTTTGTTATCCATAGTTCCTCTATTGTATCCTTTTATTGCTTGGGGGTTGAACCTTTAGGTTCCTTCTATGATAGAATATCAACAACTTGTACTAGAATCGGTAAGTCACCTGGTATCTCACTTGTTGCTACCTTAGTAGGTATAGTTTCTTTATTTGTATCTATAGAAATATTCACATCTTCATCATCCTTGATATCATCAAGATCTCCATTTGTGATGTCTTCAATAAATACATCATCTGTCCCTGTTATTGTTACCCTAATTTTCATGAAGCATGCAAATTTGGCCAATTCCCATCTCAAGGTCTACTTTTTTATCCTTCCAAGCACTTTGCAAAATTTCATAGCTTTGTCTACTTCCCTCTAGTCTCTGCAACTATTTCTAGGTCCCTGGCTAGGTGAAAAGTCCTTTAAAAATTCATAAAACTAGCTGTTATAGGCCTAAACCCTAAAAAAACCCTAGGCCAATTTCTATTTCCTTGTTACTTTATTTCGGCCACTTAAGTCCTCAAAAACCCATGTGCACTTTCTTCTCATTGGTTGGTCGCAGGTTCTCTAAGTTCTCCGGTGGTTACCCCTTCTATTCGGTGATTCAGTGACTACATTGGTTCTTTAGTCACGAAATGTTTGGTGGTTAAGTCTTAAAATCCAGTGACCTAGTGAAACAACTTACCTTTCCTTACTCACATATTCGCTAAGTCTTTTGGTAGTCACTTTAGTGGAGTCCCAGTCAGGAAGATCTGACAGTTGTCTTGAATTCGCAAGGGGTTTTTCTGACACATGCAATCTTGCGATGGTCATCGATCTTCCCTTTTGCTCAGCGCTTCGAGGCTTTAGTGGGTCCACTGCCACATCGTCCTATGTGGAAGCTTGTCATTGGTTGTTTGGTGATGATTCAGAAGCTCATCAGAGTGGGCCCAGAGGACTGTGTAGCTTTTAATCCAATGATTGGCACATGATCTCATGGGTTGTGTCAGAGCCATGAGATTATGCGATCACCTTCGATCTTGATTTGTTGTTAGAGCTTCGTTCGGTGGGTCCTCATGTGCTAATGTGCTCATCTTCTATTGGTCCACATAGCAATGACTGGAATTTGTCAGTGGGGCTGTGTCAGGGTCTCTGCAGGGTTGTGTTAGAGCGATGAAGATCAATGGCTGGCGTATCTTCACATAGCCCTTTTTTGACACATAAGATCTTATGTCGATTGTCAGATTTTCCAAATGTTTAGCTTTGTCAGGTGGTTCTGATGCCAGGTCAAGATGACATGCCATCTTCTCATTGGTTGAGGTAAAAGGAAAATCTGTGGGGCCATGTTGCCCGGTGTGTTGATGTGTCAGTTTGTGATTAGTTTTCGTATGCTGATGAGGATTTGTCATAGGATCTGATGTGTCATGGGGTCCAGGTCTAATGAGGATCTACAGCCAGTGAATGTTTTGAAGGAATATTTGAAGGGTATGCGATCATGCACCCGCCGATAGATTGGAATCTTGTTCTCAGTGGGACTATGTCAGAGTATTTGCAGGGATTTTAGTAGACTAAAGATCTACGGTTGTTGCTTGATCACAAGGGATCTTCCAGGCCCTTATGATCTTGTGAAAACTATCTGATGCTCTTTCTACAGGTCATGGGTCCAAGTCTGTCAGATGTGCTGATTTGCTCATGTTTCATTGGTTGCTAACTTCCATGGTGGTTTTGACTTGTCAGAAGGATTTTTAAGTTGTTTTCTCAGTGCATCTAGGTCGTTCATCTGTCGGGAAGGGTTTCTCATCGACAGTTACATTTTAAAAATTTTCCACTAGCCGTTATATTTCAAAATTTAAATATCTCTGCAAGGGTTTTGCGTTCTTTTAGCCATGCATGATGTTGGGTAGCTCAAGAAATAAAGTCTCAGGATGGTTGTGGTTGTGAGGATGATAGAAGTGACTGTTGGCCAGTGTTGCAGGGTCCTTTGCGGCATTTTCATGACAAGAGGTGCTAGAAAGAGTTGGCCTCACCTTTTGAACAACACATCTCCCAGGGAAATATGATCAGATTTGGAGCCTTCATGGCTTAGTGGAGTTGCAGGTGGGTTGGTAAGCCCAGGTTGCTTGTCTGCAGGCTGATTGTAACTATAAGGGGGGGGGGCACTCAAAGAAATATCTGATCAGCTGTGATTTTACAAAGATATATTTATGATCAAACTTGATTGAACTAGGGTTTATCATTATTTTAATGAAAATCTCCTATAACCCTAGTTAGGTTTTTTGACTCCTGCTTGCGTGCAGTGGAGGATGTATATATTGTATTTTTAGAGCTTTTGTGCTTAGAGTTGGACAATTGTAAAAAGAACTTCATGTTTCTTAAGGGTCATTTGTGGTATCATTTCTACCCTCTGGCTTATACAGTTGTAAAGTTGCCATTGATAATAAAAAACATTGCAGAGGTATTTTGTGACAATCCTTCATGTCCCTATGCTTCCTTGTTTGAATTATCTCTTATTGGATTAAAGTATATGATGTTTTTAGTGATATCTTAGGTTTCCTGATCCCTCTCTCTTTCTGCAATTTTGTGTATTATTGTGGATGATTTGAGTGGAATGCTCTTGTGGGTATACCTGAACCCCATGACTATCTGTCTCATTTCTATACCGAGTTGCAGAGGTGAATGCTTGTTTGCAGGTCATAAATTGTGTCTAAATTCCTTAGGAATGCTATTTTTTGTGAAATCCTTTCTTTCCCTGAATAGCGTCTTTCTATTGTAGACCCTTCTATGAAACACTTATGCGAGCCTATTCATTGAGTTGTGACCTCCTAAACCTAAGTTGTCCATTATTTTCATCCTCTATACTGATATCTAAACCCTAATTTTAGTGTATCACCTAGTAGGTAGTTTTCTTTCAAGTCATTTCCCTTTCCAAGCATTCCTTCTATCCCTTTCCTTCAAAATTTTTAGTTTCATTGTCAAGAAGCAAATTAGGGTGATTATCCAAGAGGAACCAGCCTAGAACCTAGAGGTCTCATCTTAGTTAGCATAGGTCCCACACCTGGAGATGATTCCCATGTTATACTAGGTTATCAAGACTACGAGAGCTTGAAACAAGGGTGCAAACTTAGTGTATAACAATTCTGGCACGCCCGGTGGGACCACACAAAAGAAACTATTGTTTGAAGATTATGTTATCTCTAATATGTAGAATGCATAATACAAGCTTTTAGAGGTTGTTCTATCAATTATATCTGGCAACTCCACTGATTTCAAAGATCTAGGCCAACCTTGTTTAAGGTTTATGAGAAAGATTGAGACTAGGAGCTCAAAGCTCACTAAATTTTCAGAGTTGCCCTCAAGAAGAAGTCATAAAGGCAGGTCAACCCAAAGAACATCCCCTACAAGGAGAGTTCAATCAACACCTCCTAATACCTCAGAAGGGAGACCTTTTCCCTTTCATTCCAGAAGAAGAGGCAGATCTCTAACCAGAGATCTAGAAGAGGATTCAAATCCAGCAACAAATACAGCTCATATAGTTGTTAATCTTCAGATTCCAACTCCTACAATGGCTAGACAGTTTTCCTTTGCATCATTCAACCAAGGGAGTCCCTTGGTATTTTCTCAACATCATGATGTACCCTTGGTGGCACTGAAAAGTATACCTAATTTCATAGGTGAAGGGCAAACAATTGCTTTTGAACACATAAAAGATGTGACCACCATCTGCAACATACACAACATAACTCAAGAAATTTTGGCCACAAAATTATTAGCAGTCTCTCTAAAAGGTAAAGCTCTTGAATGGTTTAGAACTCTAATTGTTGGTTCTATTACTTCATGGGATGAGTTAGGGGATGCATTAAGTAAGCATTTTGAGGATAAATAAGATAACTTGTCTCTGGTAGAATAGTTAACAACCATTAAGAGAGACCCTCAAGAGCAAATGATAGATTACAATAGTAGATTCCTCAAAACATGGAATAGAATTCTAGTATCAGTAAGACCATCAGCTGACCATGCTTTCCTATACTACTTACAAAGTCTAAATGGTCAAATTTCTATCATGATCCAATCTATGGGTGGTACTTCCTTACCCCAAGCTTTTGACATAGTTGTCAAGGCTGAAAATTGTTTAATCCAAGCAGGCATGATTGCTAGAAAGCCTCCAATGCCCATTTTTCCTAGCTTTCAGTGCATTGCACCTGCACAAGTACCCCCATTTACCCCTATCCTCACCATATTAGCACCTCAAGCTAGTATTAGTGGTCAAGAGCTCACAACTAGTTTCTCTCAAGAGTTACAAGAAATAAAGAATAGCCAACAAAGTAGTCAGCAAGAAATGACAAACTTGCTACAGACCTTGACTAAAGAGGTCACAAATTTGAAGAAACAAGGTCAAGGAATTAGACCACCATTTCAGACACAAGGCCAAGGTCCTAATCAGTAATATCAAAATCAAGGACAACCTTATCAGCAAAATAGGCCACCATACCAAGGAGGGTATCAAGGACAAAGACAAAGTTTTAATCAGAGACCATTCCAACCATATAACCCTGCACCTCTAAATGCTACAAATCTGGTGAGGGATATGGTTCCTAGTCAAAATAATATGGTTGTGGATAATGAATGGTGTTTTCCTTGCAATCAACCTCACAACCAGGCTACATGTTCAAATGGATGGATGAACTAAGCTCTAATGGTTCAAAATGCCTCACAAGCTCAATCAGAGGCTTCATCCAGTGGCTCAGTTCCTCAACAATAATCACAAGAGCATGAGACTGCTCTCTTCAATTGGGAGTAACTAGACTTCAATGGGGTCAATGATGAAGTTTCTTTTGTTGCCTATACAAGAGCAAAAAGGAGAGCTCAAGACATGGAAAGAGTAGATTCTAATGCTAAAGCTATTACATCTGCAGAGCCACTGCAGCAAGTTACTCCCATCACACTTAAGGAGGTTCCTGTTAAGAAAAGAAAAGAAGGCCAACATTCCAAAGAGGTGGAGCCCATCATAGTGAAAGCACAACAAAAAGTACACACTGTGACACCTTTTAATATTGTAGACAACATGAAGAAGGTGAACATTACCATGTCTATGTGGGACTCTTTGGCTCTTCCGGGACAACCTGAAATTTTGAAGAAGGCCATGACTAAAGTGACAACTCCTCAACCTACAAAAGAAGCTGCAAAGCTAGTGTTGGTTAACATTGATCAAGAAAAGGAGGCTGCAAGTAGCAACTCCAAAGGAAATGCCACACAAGGTGGGAATTCAAAGCCACCTCCCTTTTATGTATCTTTAATCATTGGAAAATCTTTAGTGCATAATTGTATGGTAGATAGTGGAGCTACTAGCATTGTGATGCCTAAAAAGGTAGCTAACCAATTAGGACTGAAATATGAGCCCTTCCAAAAGAAGGTTACACAAATTGATGGATCCTCAATCAATAACTATAGGTGTGGCCAAGGATACCAGTCTAATCCTTCATGCTAGTCCTAATTTTTCCATCCTCCTGGATATATATATCATAGATCTCCCTACCCTGTTTGCTATATGTCGTTCAAGGGAGTTTACAACTAAGATAGGAGGTTACCTATCTTTTGACTGGTCTCACATGCTATTTCATACAAGATATGGTACCAAGGTCACCATCAAATCAGAACCATTAGCAGCACACCATATAGAGCCATATGTATCCAATACCATCAATGTAAATTGCCCTATATTTGATAACAATGACTTCCAAAGCATTAGTGAAGCAAGCACAAAAATAGGAAGTATCCCTGATATCCTTCTAGATGAAATAACTTTAGAGACCCAAGAAAATCTTATCTAGGATTTTGGTTTGGGAAGTTATTTAATACAAGAAAGTGAAGCCATAGAACCAAGTCTTTTCAAAGAGGAAATTGATTCAGAGGATCAGAACAATTAGGTTTGGGAACTATTTTTTGATGGAGCTAGAAATAGACATGGTTCTGGTGGTGGTGTTATTCTAGTGTCCCCAAAAGGAAAAAGGTATTATACTACCTTTAGGTTCTGTTTCTCCTGTGCTAGCAACACTGCAGAATATGAAAGTCTAGTCAATGGACTAGAGTGGGCTAGAAAAAGAGGGCTTAAGGCCTTAAAAGTTTATGGTGATAGTGAGTTAGTTGTCAGCCAAGTAAGAGGGATAAGTGCAACTAAAAATGACACTTTGAAAGCATACAAACATAGAGTTTGGGATGCAATTGAAGATTTCTGTGCTTTCAATATTGTTGCTATCCCTAGTAAGCTAAATCAAAATGTAGATAGATTAGCTGCTATTGGGTCTCAATATGATATTCCAAATAGCATTTCAAAAGAAATGGATCAATAGCATATCAAAGTGATTGTCAGACCTTCTATTCCTGATAATGATGTCAATTGGCAAGTGTTTGACAATGATGAACAAATTCTACAATTCTTGTTTGAAGAAGATGTTTTTTTAGAGTATAATCAAGATAGGCTATCACAAAGATATGGTGATCAAGTGATACAACTTAAGTCTAATAAGATGCCTAGAGGTCTTGTCACATTAGACAGTATCTTCAACAAGGATGATGAAGTTAAGAAAAGAAAAGCTGGCCTGGTAGTCCAACAAGAACATTGTGTTGAACTAAAGTTGGAACCCAGTAAGAGCTTACAATTTGGAAAAGTGAACACTGAATTGGAAAGGCAAGATTACACATAACTTTTCAAAGAATTCAGTGATTTTTTTGCATGGCAATATGAAGACCTCAAGGGTTTTGATCCTGCCCTTGCTCAACACACTATTGAATTAGAACTGAATGCCAAACTAGTAAGGCAAAAGCAAAGGCCTGTTAATCCCAAGATTGAGCCACTTATGCATAAAGAAGTACTCAAACTAATAGAAAGTGGTATCATCTACCCCATCAAGCATACTAGTTGGGTTTCCAACCTTGTTCCTGTCAGTAAGAAGAATGGGGAATTGAGGTTATGTGTTGACTTTAGGGATCTTAACAGGGCCTCTCTAAAAGACCACCATCCATTACCCTCTATGGAACAAATCTTACAATGTGTCTTTGGATCCGAGAGAATTTCATTATTGGATGGCTATTCAAGATACAATCAATTCTTAGTGAATGAAGAGGATCAATATAAAATTGCATTTACAATCAAGTGGGGGACCATGGCTTATCAAAAGATGCCCTTTGGTTTGTCAAATGTGGGTGCTATATTTCAAAAGGCAATGGATATGGCCTTTAAGAGTCTAATGTACAAGTTTTTGCTAGTCTACTTAGATGACATAACTATCTATTCAAAGCATGCAATAGATCACATCAAACATTTGAGGAAGATTTTTGAAAGGTGTAGAAAATTTGGGATATCTCTTAATCCCAAGAAGTGTGTGTTTGCAGTCCATGAAGGAAAATTGTTGGGATATGTAGTATCCAAAGAAGGGATCACAGTAGATCCTGAGAGAATTGTAGCTATCCTAGAGCTACCCCTACCACATCACAAGAATAGTCTCCAATCTTTCATAGGAAATATTAATTTTGTTAGGAGGTTCTTGCCTAACATTGCAGAATTACTCAAGCCCTTGACAGTCATGTTAAAGAAGAGTTCAACTTTTAGTTGGACCAAAGAAGGGAAGGTCAATTTCCAAGCTATCAAAGAGGCCTTAACAGAGGCTCCTGCTCTCCTAAACCCAAATTTTAGTAAGGATTTTATCCTTTATGCTTATGGAGGTCATGATTCTATATCTATAATGCTAGCTCAAGAAAATTTAGATGGATTGGAGTAGCCTATTGCTTTCTTTAGAAAAGGTTTAGAGGAGTATGAACAAAGATACTCTTTTGTAGAAAAACATGTACTTGTTGTGGTCAAGAGGCTTAAAAATTTTAGATATTTGTTGACCCATAGCAAGGTACATTTGAAATTTACCCATCCAAGTGTCAAAGAATTTTTGCTTTCCAAGGACCTAAATGAGAAAAGAGCTTGTTGGATCACCAAGGTGATGGAATATGACATAGATATCAGAACCACCAAGCTGGTTAGAGGAAGAGGTCTTTGTGAGCATTTGGAAAAGGATGAAAGTTCAAAAAAATCAGAGAAAATAGATGCATCTCTGGTGGTGCATTCTATAGAAAAACAAGCCAAGGAAACTAGTTGGTTGCCTAATATGATCAATTACTTGAAGACAAGACAATGTCTTGCAGGTTTGGATTCATCAAAAAGGGGGTATTATAGATTACAATCTGTTCCTTTTGTGTTGATAGATGAAGTTATTTTCAGAAAGGATCACAATGGTGTCCTTTTGAAATGCATAGATTCAAAAAAGATAGCTAATGTCCTATTTGAGTTTCATGATGGACCTTCTGGAGGTCATTTCTCTCCTAGGACCACTGCTTTTAAAATCATGAGGGCTAGATACTATTCGCCATCTATCTTTAAAGATAGTCATGATTATGTCAGAAGATGTATCATGTGTGCCATGTTTGCAGGAAAAGAAAGGCTTGCAGCCTTGCCCCTACGGCCAGTCAGAACAAAGCAACCCTTCATGAAATGGGGTATTGACTTCATTGGCATGATCAATCCTCCATCTATTGTAGGCCATAAATGGATAGTCACTGCAATAGATTACTTCACTAGGTGGACAGAAGCAATTGCATTAAAAGAGGCCAATGAGAGTGTTGTCTTAAGTTTTTATGATGATATAATTCATAGATTTGGCACTCCAGACTCTATAATATCAGATAATGCATTAGCATTCATAGGCCTCAAAGTCTCAAAGTGGGAAATCAAGAATGGCATCTATCTAAATACCAGTTCAAATTACTACACTCAAGGCAATAGCTTAGCAGAATCAACAAATAAGAACTTGATTAGGATAATCAAGAAGACTCTTCAAGAAAATCAGAGAGATTGGCATACTAAGCTGAGGTCTGTATTATGGTTAGACAGAATCACTCCAAAAAATATTATTGGGAATTCTCCTTATATGGTAGTATATGGTAAAGAGGCCAAGTTGTCCATCTCAGCTGAATTGCCAGCCCTGGACCTAGCCACTCAATATGTCCTATTTGAAGAGGAGGATCCCTTGCAGATCAGACATGCTCAGCTCATGGAATTGGAAGAGATCAGAGACAAATCAATGCAGGATATGGAATTCCATCAGATCCAAATGAAGAAAAGTTTTCACAAAAGAGTTAGGATCATAAATTTCAAGGTTGGGGATGTAGTCCTCAAGTGGGATGAATTCAAATCCAAGCCTAGTAGACATACCAAAATTGATTCATTTTGGGGTGGACCATTTGTTATAACATAGTGCAAGGGATCCAATGCTTTACAGCTATCAAATCTTGAAGGAGTTGCCTTGCCAATCTCAGTAAATGGTTTCCACTTGAAGCCCTTCTTTGAGGTTAATCCCTCTCAGTAAATTGTAAATATGTGCTTTTCCCCTATTTTCTTTCCCTATTTTCTAGGTTAGTTTCCTACTTTTCAAGAAGTGCCTATGCACAAGTTCTGCCTCCCTATGAGAATTTTGATTTTTGATGACCCCATGCCCAATGAATATATCAAGGCCACTAGTTTTCCATGTCTAGCAGGCTAACATCCAGCAGAAATTGCCAAAAATGTTACCCTAATTTTCATGAAGCATGCAAATTTGGCCAATTCCCATCTCAAGGTCTACTTTTTTATCCTTCCAAGTGCTCTGTAAAATTTCATGGCTTTTTCTACTTCCCTCTGGTCTCTGCAACTATTTTTAGGTCCTTGGCTAGGTGAAAAGTCCTTTAAAAATTCATAAAACTAGCCATTATAGGCCTAAACCCTAAAAAAACCCTAGGCCAATTTATATTTCCTTATTACTTTATTTTGGCAACTTAAGTCCTCAAAAACCCATGTGCGCTTTCTTCTCATTGGTTGGTTGCAGGTTCTCTAAGTTCTCCGACGGTTACCCCTTCTATTCGGCAATTCAGCGACTACATTGGTTCTTTTAGTTGCCAAATGTTTGGAGGTTAAGTCTTAAAATCCTATGACCCAGTGAAACAACTTGCCTTTCCTTAGTCATGTATTTGCTAAGTCTTTTGGCAGTCACTTTAGTGGGGTTCCGGTCAGGAAGATCCGATGATTGTCCTGAATTCGCAAGGGGTTTTTCTGACACATGCGATCTTGCAATGGCCATCAATCTTCCCTTTTACTCAGTGCTTTGAGGATTTAGTGGGTCCACTGCCATGTCATCCTATGTGGAAGCTTGTCATTGGTCGGTTGGTGATGATTCAAAAGTTCGTCAGAGCAGGCCCAGAGGACTGTGTAGCTTTTAATCCAATGATTGGTGCATGATCTCATGGGTTGTGTCAGAGCCATGAGATTATGTGATGGCTGTCAATCTTGATTTGTTGTCAGATCTTCATTCAGTGGGTCCTCATGTGATAATGTGCTCATCTTCTATTGGTCCACATAGCGATGACTAGAATTTGTTAGTGGGGCCATATCAGGGTCTCTACAAGGTTGTGTTAGAAGGATGAAGATCAACGGCTGGCATATCTTCACATAGCCTTTTTCTGACACATGCGATCTTACGCTGACCATCAAATTTTCCAAATGTTTAGCTTTGTAAGGTGGTTTCAATGCCAGGTCAGGATGACATGTCATCTTCTCATTGGTCAAAGTAAAAGGAAAATCTGTGGAGCCATGTTGCCAGGTGTGCTGATGTGCCAGTTTGTGATTGGTTGCCATATGCTGATGAGGATTTGTCAGAGGATCTGATGTGTCATGGGGTCCCGGTCTAATGAGGATCTATAGTCAGTGCATGTTCTAAAGGAATATTCGAAGGGTATGCGGTCATGTGCCCACCGTTAGATTGGAATCTTGTTCTCAGTGGGACCGTGTCAGAGTATCTACAGGGATTTCAGTACACTAAAGATCTACAGTTGTCACTTGATCACAAGGGATCTTCTAAGCCCTTGCGATCTTGCGACAACCATCTGATGCTCTTTCTGTAGGTCGTGGGTCCAAGTCTGTCAGATGTGCTAATTTTCTTGCGTTTCATTGGTTGCTGACTTCCACGGTGGTTTTGACTTGTCAAAAGGATTTTTAAGTTGTTTTCTCAATGCATCTGGGCCATTCATCTACTGGGAAGGGTTTCTCATCGATGGTTATGTTTTAAAAAAATTTCGCTAGCCGTTATATTTCAAAATTTAAATATCTCTGCAAGGGTTTTGCATTCTTTCAGCCATGCACGATGTCGGGTAGCTCAGGAAATAAAGTCTCAGGATGATTGTGGTTGTGAGGATGATAGAAGTGATTGTTGGCCAGCATTGTAGGGTCCTTCACCACATTTTCAGGATAAGAGGTGCTAGAAAGGGTTGGCCCCACCTTTTGAACAGTACATCTCCCATGGAAATATGATTAGATTTGGAGCCTTCATGGCTTAATGGAGTTGCAGGTGGATTGGTAAGTCTAGGTTGCTTGTCTGCAGGCTAATTGTAAGTACAGGGGGGGCACTCAAAGAAATATCTGATTGGCTGTGATTTTGCAGAGATATATTTATGATCAAACTTGACTGAACTAGGGTTTATCATTATTTTAATGAAAATCTTTTGTAACCCTAGTTAGGTTTTTTGACTCCTACCTGCGTGCAGTGGATGATGTATATATTGTATTTTTAGAGCTTTTGTGCTCAAAGTTGGACAATTGTAAAAAGAACTTCATGTTTCTTAAGGGTCATCTGTGGTATCATTTCTACCGTCTAGCTTATACAATTGTAAAGTTCCCATTGATAATAAAAAACATTGCAGAGGTATTTTGTGACAATCCTTCATGTCCCTATGCTTCCTTGTTTGAATTATCTCTTATTGGATTAAAGTATATGATGTTTTCAATGATATCTTAGGGTTCCTGATCCCTCTCTCTTTATGCAATTTTGTGTATTATTGTGGATAATTTGATTGGAATGCTCTTGTGGGTATACCTGAACCCCCTGACTATCTGTCTAATTTCTATACCGAGTTGCAGAGGTGAATGTTTGTTTGCAGGTCATAAATTGTGTCTAAATTCCTTAGGAATGCTATTGTTTGTGAAATCCTCTCTTTCCCTGAATAGCCTCTTTCTATTGCAGACCCTTTTATGAAACACTTATGTGAGCCTATTTAGTGAGTTTTGACCTCCTAGACCTAAGTTGTCCATTATTTTCATCCTCTATACTGAGATCCAAACCCTAATTTTGGTGTATCACCTAGTAGGTAGTTTTCTTTCAAGTCATTTCCCTTTCCAAGCATTCCTTCTATCCCCTTCCTTCAAAAGTTTTACTTTCATTGTCAAGAAGAAAATTAGGGTGATTATCCAAGAGGAACCAGCCTAGAACCTAGAGGTCTCATCTCAGTTAGCATAGGTCCCACACTTGGAGATGATTCCCATGTTATACTAGGTTATCAAGACTATGAGAGCTTGAAACAAGGGTGCAAACTTAGTGTATAACAGTTATTACCAATTTCCTAGGAGGATCCTTGTACTCTTCTCTATAACCTACTAGATAAAAATCAATAGCAATGGTAGTGTCTAGTACCTGAGTGTCAGATAGATCAATCAGTTTCTTGGCAGCTAGATCTGCATCATCCAAGTGTATACCTTTACCTTTCTTTTTTATTTTCTTCTTGGGTACTATGACCAATGCCAACTTATCAGCTTCAACTTAGGTAGTAAGAATTGTAGTCCATAAGAGTTGACTATTTCCATCAACATCCTTAACTTTACTTGCCAAAATGCTTAGTGCTCTACTTTTCACTAAGAATCTCTTTGAATATTATGTCATCATTTCTTCAATCTTGTGAATTGATAATGTAGGCATAGCCAATATTAGTAAATGTTCTCTCATCTTTTTCTCAGTGTGTAAGGCATAAGTCCATCTTGCAGATACTTTCTCATACAAACTCTTAGGTACATATTTTGCAAATTCAACTAGTACCTATTTAAACTTGATCATCATTTGTATGATTTATTCTTCTATCTTTTACTGATCCTTGATAGACATATGTACATATCGACTCATCTTGGGGTTGCTAAGACCACCGGTTTCCTTTATTGTTTCAACTAATTCATCAAAAATGAGATTCTTATTTACAACTACTTTAATTACTAAGTCACTTATTATCTCTTTCTACTTAAGCTAAACTTTAGGCATATAATAATTAATTACTTTATTAATTATTATTGTGGAACCTAGGTTTTAACCTTTTAGGGTTTCAATCTCCTTTTATAAGGATTGATCTCCTCTTATTTTTATAATAGAGAATAAATATTGTAATTGAGAGCATTCATTTTATTGGATTTGCAACTTTGTCTTTTGCACTTCAAGAATGTCTCCTATTTCATGGATCCATGCGTTCAGGTCTCTTTAGCCTCTCTCTCTCTCTCTCTCTCTGATAGTTGTTTGTGTGCAGATTATTCTTTGGAGTTGTGAGTTGTTTACTCACCAAAACCAATATAGTATCAGAGCTTCAGATCTATTTTCCCATATCCTCTTTTTGAGAGATTTGGTTTTGTTCATCAAATCTGCATTTTTAAAGGGTTTTCTATTGGATCTGTGGGGACCTCTCTTTTTTTCATCTTGACCTCAAAAATCCCCTATGGTTGCGTTTAGAGCATCCAAGAACCCCTAAATCCATATATAATTTTCCCAATTTTGACAAAGTTGGAATTTGTGGCAATTTTGTTTTGCAATCGGCCTTGGTATGTATCTCGAGGAAATCACTATTATTTGGAGCACTTTGGGCTCAAACAAACCTCATTGTTGAGCCCGTAGCATCTAAGAATCCCATTTTTATATAAGGCATGTCCGATTTAGACAAGTTGGCCTCTGAGAAAATTTTTTTTGTGTACCAAGGCCATACGACCCAAGAACACACTTCGAGTCACTGTGCACAAATTTAAAAAATAAATTTTTTTAGCATTGGATGACACCTCGTAGCAACCTGGGCTCCTCTTAGGCACCATAGTAGTGGCTACCACATGGCCCCCAGTGACATCACTACCAACATCACCATTGATGACTACCGTGATCACTGGCATGACTACTAAGGTGACTGCCAACCACTGTGTGATCCCCAGGATGACTTCCAGTCATAGGCCTAACCATCCAAGATCACCCTCCATGCAAGTAGCTCAAGGTCGCTTGGGTGACCAAGAGCCACTGCACTCAGCCCCAACAACTTCAAATCCCTGATCATATGGTGACCAGGGGCCATATTTATTTGGCTCTGGGGGGGGAGCTATTGTGTTTTTGTGGTGAGGACCATATGGATGTCAAATTTAATCTCATGGATTGTTGACTTCAACACATGTCACCACTTGTAGACACCATTTTTTTGGGCCTATCAACATACCTATGGTTTTTGGCTCATAACTTGAGCATACGGTGTCAAAATTAGGAAAACAAGATATCGTTGGAAAACTTGTTCAGAGGTGGATCTTTCTAGTATTTTAGATTTTTGAGTTTTTTCTTCCATTTTTATCACAAGGAGTTCAAAGGTAGAGATTTTTTTCTTTCCTTCCATATGGCGGAGCTTGTGGTTTTTTGCTCATAACATGAACATAAGGTGTCGTAATTGGGGAAACAAGATATTATTGGAAAGATCTTTTCAAGATCTATCTAGATCTAGAGGTTTGAATTTATGATTTTGTTTTTTTGATGGTTTTTTTGTTCTGTCAAAGCTAGAGGTTCAATTTTGCACTCTTGAAGCTCTATCTTGCGCATCTGGACTCCATTTTGGGAAAATGATATATCATTGGAAGGCTTGCTCTGAGACCTTTCTAGTGCTATAAGTTATTTCTCTAGATTCTTCTCGAGATATATTTGATTTTTTTTTTTGCATTTCTGTACTCTGGTCAATATCTTGGATGTTTCAGGTCCTGGGATCTCTTCCATTTAGGGGATGGTTCTTCTTAGGATGTTCTTTTATTTTAGAAACCTTTTCTCTTCTTTGAAGAGTGTATAGCTCACTTTTTTATCATTCTTTTATGTACATGCACTAAGATAAAGTGCCATTCTATTGCATGTATCCAGGCTCTTGCACATGTTTGTGCTCTATGTACTCACACTCACTTATAAAGTTCTAGGGGGATTTGATGTTTTCCTTTGTTTTCCATCTACATTTTTCATGTGATCATACATCCAATAAAATTAGCCTCAGGTATCTCTATTTGTGTTTGTACTCTCTCTACATCTTTGATGTTCCTAGTTCTTCTTCATCATGTATTTCATATTGGATGTTCTTTTCAGTGTACGTGGCATTACTTCCTTGTCAACATTATGCTAGGGTTTCTTCTATTGGTTATTTTTCTTCCTTGGTTTGATAGTGTGAGCTATGTATTCAGTATTTGATCCTATGTACTAGGTGGATGCAATGACTGGGTACCTATGCATTCTAGTGAGATGGGTCATTTACCATATGGACACTATTATTTCCTATTTTTTGGAAGCACTCTTCTAGATTTGATTGATTAGCTCTTCAAACTATGGTGTTTTATGCCATCTGTATCTCCGAGTTTAGGTGTTTGCCTTTGTTTTCCTCCTGATTCAAGTAGTGTCATTTAAGGGCACTCGTGTAGATTACAGTATTCTGCATCTTCAACTTCAATTGTTTGCCTCCTGATTTGAGTAGTGTCATTTGTGGGCACTCATGTAGATTATAGTCTTCTCTACCTAGTCATATATTAGTGGAGGATCTTCAAATCAATAGTTACTTCTTGACAGAGTTTGCAGCTTCTTTCTTTAGTGATGTTCTACATGTTCATCCTTGTTCTTATTTTTTGGAACATTCCTAGTTTTGGAGGCTTCTTCAGTCCGTCAAACTAGTCTTCATCTCTTTTTGGAGTAGAGATTTTCCCATGTGGTTTTCTCTATTTTTCCTCTTTTCACATACTCTATTTTGTACTTGGGTACCTGATTAGGCTTTTTGTTGCCAGGACCCATTTTCTTTTAGTAGTTCTTTCTAAGTTTTTAGCTTCTCCCAAAGTTCATCTTAAGGGGGGGGGGGTGTTGGAGTAATACAATATTTACATATTAATTAAATAATTTAGATTTAATTATTAAGTCACATATTATCTCTTCTTGTCAAGCTAAACTTTAGGCATATAATAATTAATTGCTTTATTAATTATTATTGTGCAACCTAGGTTTTACCCTTTTAGGGTTTCAATCACCTTTTATAAGGATTGATCTTGTCTTGTTTTTATAATAGAGAATAACATATTGTAATTGAGAACATTCATTTTATTGGATTTTCCACTTTTCTTTTTCACATCAATGTATCCTCTTTCATGGATCCATGCATTTAGGCCTCTTTAGCCTCTTGATTCTCTCTCTCTTTTTGTGACAGGTGTTTGTGTGTAGCCAATTCTTGGGAGCTGTGGATTGTTTACTCATCAACACCAATAATCCTGGGTCAAGGTTTCCCCATGCAACCTTGATCTAGAACAAGCATGGCCTAGGAAAACTTGGTCTTTTGACTCAACCGGGGCCAAGGACTAGATATGTAAAATATAGTGGAGTTGTTTTTTTTTTAACTAATGTTAGCATAATCAAGCGCGAGCATGTATGGGATGCCAACAATGCTAAAATGAGGCCCTTACAAGTACAAAATAATATAGGGATATAATTTACAATGGTACACTTTTTAAAAGAAATTTTAGGTAATTATTTATCATTTTCTAAACCCTCTTTCTCTCAAATTATCCTATATATTGTACCATAAACACATCTCTTTGCCTAATTGTGTATTGTACTCAAATCAATCATATTAAAAAATTCAAGGTCGCAAGCACAACGAATAATACCCATGTAAAATTAATGCTTGAAGATGACAAGATTGTTACAAGTAGTGGTTGTCATTGCACCAAAAGATCAACCTATTAATGCCCGATACAACCACTAGACTTATAGAAGACACATGAGGTGGTTAAGCCATGCCACAAATCCCGAGGGGAGCGTTGACCATTTTTCCAACAATCTCCCCATCAGCATTACCCAAGGGGATTCAAACCTATGACCAAGCTCTGATACCACTTGTTCCAAGTAGTGGTTGTTGTTGCACCAAAAGATTGACCTGTTAATGCCCGATACAACCACTAGACTTATAGAAGACACAAGAGGCAGTTAAGCTATGTCACAAATCTCGAGGGGAGTGACGACCATTTTTCCTACAAAGATGAGGGTCATATCGATGACCAACAGGTATGCTATCTTCTTTCTTTTAGGTGGGGCCAATCTACTTAATGTCGACACTCATTATTCCTCCTTACAAATATCTCTCTGTATGCATTACGGGTCTTTCTCAACATAAATAAACAAACACAAGAGAAACACATATATCTCATGGTAATCCTTTTGTTCATTGTATTCTTGTTTATAGTAGATATAATGAAAAAAATTTCCACATTTAGGATTATTTAAGGAAGTTCCATGAAATGAGTTTATGAAGGTTAGATTTGAGAATTGTTTATGAGTAAATGAGTGGCCATGAACAAAGGTAAGTTGTTGTGTAGGCTTGGTTTATGTTGACTATCCAAATTTTATTTTAAAATCCCCTTAAAATATTGGATTTAGCACATAATTGATATCTTTTGCATAAATCCTAGTCATATTGTTGAAAGCTTGAAATCCTTTATCAAGCACACACCCAACATAGAGGATAAGTGTTGTCTCATACTTACTATTGAGATATTGGAGATTTAAGTTTTTATGAGTAGATATTATTGTTAATGTTTATAGGGTTTCTTGGCATTCCACTATATATGTTCAAGCGTCCAATGAAATCAAAGTTATATAGGGTCTCATTACTTCACGTTGTACACATGTTGTAGAGTGCTAATGATCATAACTTCTAATGCCCCCAATTGGAAATATGTTCTCAAATAGTGGTGAGTTTCCAAGGGTGATGTTTCAAATATTATTGTATTGCACAGATTATTTTTTTAATATTTAGGTTGAAATATTATTTATATGAATCAAATAAAATAATTCTTGAGATCCATGCATAAAAAGTAGATGCAAGGGCTACTTGATGAATTTTTTTAATGTTAAAATACAATCAAAGAATAAAGAATATTATCTATATAATATTTTTAATACTTTTGAATGGAGTTTTTGAAGAAAAAAATTGAATTAAAGTAGCTAAAAATAAAATTAAAAAGGGAAAAGAAACAAAATCCTAGATTTGTAGCCTTCCTTCCCATCCAAAAACTTAACAATTCACCTCCACACATGCTCACTAACACACCAAACAAGCCACATGATAAAAAAATCAAAACAAACAAACTCCATGAAGCCATAAAATGTAATGAAGAGAAACAAATAGAGGATAAGCCATCCTAGCCCACATACGTAATAAACACCGCTATGTACTCCATCCACCCATCCTTTAGTCTAAAAACCATGTGGTCTTCACTGAAGAGAAAATATAATACCACGTGCATTCATATTGGGAGGTTTAAAATGGGAAAAACAAGGAGCAAATATATTGCCTAAATGTGGGGGAGGGAATTTTTTTGGGGTGGGGGTGCGGGTTTATATAGAAAAATAGGTGTGGGGAGTATTGGGTGTGTATTGGATGGGGTTGACAAAAAGGAAGTTGGGGCAATATTTTTAAAAATATGTGGATTCTTTATAATGCCACAAACACATATTCTATGATTCAGGTTGACTAAGTGAAGCTCCCATGCTAAAAACTAACCCTAACCTTAATTGTCACCCTAAAGTATAATTATTTATTTTTAAAATAATTATTATATGTCAGAATAACTTATATATATATATGTGTGTTATAATATCCTCTTGGTTATTGAATGGAGTATGTCTCCTAACTCTTTCATATGGTATCAAAGAAGACAAAATGATTTGGATTAGGCATCTGTGATGTAGAATCCATGAGGATTAGCCACCTGTGATATACCAATAGTATTTTTGATCAATTCGAACATCATTTGTTATACATCTTGCCTCTCCTGAAAGACTGGCATAGTACCCACCGAACACTTGGCTACTGATAAAAACCAACCTATTGGAGTTGGATAGCATGAAACTATTGAAATTTGTTCCAAATAGAACAAATAAGGTCCTCACAATAGTGTTTGAATTGCATGAATAGGCTGCATTTGATGTCTTTGATGTCTTTCTAGAGTCAGGCACACAAAGGAAGAAAGGGCTGGCATAGAACACATAGCAAGAGTCTATAGTCAATGGAAAAATGAAATGGATGCAATGGCTTTGGATTGCTGTGAGTAGTGGAAGTGTTAGCCGCTAGCACAGTGGATAGTATTAATATAGTCCATCTGTGGGATACCAGGAATTTTGTGAAGCCAGTAAGTTTCTACTTGGGAAAGAATTTGAGATTAGATATTGTAGAATTTAATGGTCAAAAGGTTTATGTTTGTGATGATTTTAATGAGAGGGTGTTTGTTTTACATATGGCTGATGCACCTGTCCTTACAAGGGCACAATGGAGGAAGAGTTGTAGCTTGCAAGTTTTTATTCTCTACACATCCTCTCTTCTACAATAATTTGATGCATTTCTCCACGCATCTTTGAATGTATGAGATTCTTCATGTAGTCATTGTAGAGAAATGATTTCAAACAAAAGTCTCTAACTTATTCTAGGTTAGCATACTTGCATTTAAAAATTTTGATCAGGATTTTAGTATTTTGAAATAGAGATTCCATTCGATAAATACATTGGTCTCAATTTTCGTACATGGAGAATAAAAATACAAATGCAATTGATGAATAAAAACCTATGGGGCATAGTAAGTGGAAAATAAAAACCACCTAGTGATGCAAATAAATTATTGGAGTGGAATGGTAGAGATGATAAAGCCAAGGCTATTATTGATCTTGCTCTTGTATATTCTAAACTTCATCACGTAGATCTAGATAAAACTTCTATCGAGATTTGGGATAATCTAAACAAGTTGTTTGGGGTGAAAGCTGTCAATGCAAGTTTTTCTCTCAAAATTCAATTGTTTAGATACAAAATGGAAAATGGGATCATAATGTCAAATCATATAAGTAATTTAAGGTCTCTCATTAGACAACTTACAGAAGTTAAGGCTCCTATTGATGATGATGATGCTAAGGCCATCTTGTTAAATAGCTTATCTTCCAAATATAGTAATGTTGTCTTTACACTACGCCAACTCACTTTGCAAACTCTAAAGGATATGATTTTAGCCCTTCTAGAAGAAGAAAACGGGACAAAGGAAATCATAGAAGAATCTCATCAAATAGACCAAGCATTAACTCACAAAGTACTCAAAATGGTCTAATAAAAATAGAAGAGACAATAAATGGTTTTACTATAAGAAAAAGGGGCACACATCATGGATTTGTAGAACCAGAGCTAGTGGTGTTCTTAAAGGAAAATTGAAACAACCATATGAAGAAGGAAATCTTGCATGGATTAACCATTAGGACACGTCAGATGATGATGGAGATATTGTTAATGATTTTTAGTCTCCCATTAATCACAATCTTGTGCTTTGAACCTTCACTTTTTGGAGGTTGGCGGCATTGGAGGATGGAGGAATTTCCATCATCTCAAGTTAGCTTCTCGCTTTGAGATGGTGTTCTACATGAGAAGCATTTTTGGATTTCTTTTTTGTTTTTCTTTCTAATGCAGACAAATTTGAAGAAATGCATGTCTTATGAAGACTCATTTTGGAGACAGGTTTAAGATTTGGTATTGCACTCAATATGGATTGCGTTCAAGCAAGCTTCAGAGTATATGATTGAGAATTATATCCTTTCGCTGTCATTAGACAATGATAGAGATCTATCGCATCTCTTAGGGATCATTGTTGAATAATTCAAGATTGTGATTCAAGAGTTTAGGACTAAGAGATTAAGAACACAACTCGATGCTACACCTTTCTGAGGGTCACAAGACAGCTTGATGGAGCCTTGCTACACCTTTTCAAGGGTCACAAGACAACTTGATGGAGCCTTGCATGATTTAGGATTTGCAACTTCAAAAAGAATATTTTATCAATATATGTATTCATATTATGTAATCAACATGTTTTCTTATGTAATCCTTAAGGAGGGATCCCTAAGGAAAAGTTAATTTGATTTTTTTAGGATAAATGTATTAAGGGGGGGAATGTTAGCAAAATACATTGTATAACAATAGGTAGTTTGTAACTGTCCAACTGTATGGCAGTTGGTAACCGTCCAACCAACATTCTATAACATCTCCTCTTGGTTATCGAATAGAGTATGTCTCCTAACTCTTTTAGTTTATATATATGTTCCTACCTTAGTCTATTGTGTGACGACCCCCCACATCGAACTTGAAATTCTAAAAAATCAAAATAATTTGAGATCTCATTGATGACAAAATCTTCTTAGAGTTTCCTCAAAAAATATAATGCAACCTCATGATTATTATGAGACCTATAAAAAACCATCCACCATCTATCTGAAAAGTCATTTTTTATTCCTTCATGGTGGCACCGATGGATGGGAAACCTCTTGCAACTAGGATCAACAATTTTATTCATTTTTGGATCTATAAAGAGCTTGCAAATGTCACTTTTGTTTATTTTTTTATTTTTAACTTCCTCCAATGATAATTTGTTTGCATAGTATTATTTTTTCTCATCTCTTTTGGTTGACCATATATTTAGTTACCTACTAACAATTCCTAAGTGGGTCAAAATTGATTCCAATGAATTGGCAAGTGATTCCCTTTCAATATTTGTGCCAATAAATTATTTCAACCTACCAATCAAAGACTCTAATTGATTTTTATTTTATTCTATTTGTTTTAAAAGATTTTGGTGTGTTTCTGGTGGATCTCTTTTGATTGATGGAGGTGGGTGAGGTGCATTTTATTCATTAGATTCATCATGAAATTCTTCATGAGGAGGTGGCTCAGAAATTTGCTGAGATGGCTTTGAATTTGCTGAAACTATAAATAAAATTTAATTTAAAACCTTATTTTAAACATATATTTTAACTAAAAAAGAAGCTAAAAATATAAAAGAACTCACCTCTTCAACCTCCTCAACATATTAGTGACCTTTTTGTGAGATCATCAAACACACTAGTAGACTAAACAACACTAAAAAATGGCATACACCCTTCCAAAATGTTGCTTGTCCCCTCCAAGTCATGTTTGCAAATAAAAATGGATATTTGGGGTTTATTTTTTGTTTTTGTGTTGTATTTTTAGTATTGTGTGCACCATATAGGATTGGTAATTTAGGCTTGACATACCAAGCCAAATGGTGTGCACCTTGTATGTAGAATTCCATATGCTTTTTGGGGCACCAAAAAGATGTGTGGCATCCTTTTGGTCCCCCATCTTTGTGCACTTACCCATGATACTATTAAGTATCTTTGAGAGAGATAAGGGGTTATTTACCCTTATTTTTTGAACTAGGTGCATTAGTCTAGTGAACTTTATATATAATATTGAATGTAGACTAATGGTGGTGGCTTCTTCTCAAGGGAAGCTAAGTGTAGTTTTGAGTTAATATGTATTTTGTTGAGTATGATGAGTAAGTAGTTTATGAAAGTAGCCTTTTCCATTGATGTAAATGGGGAGAGATTGACATATGGGGAGAATTTTAACATAAAAGAGATGATTTTGTAGGGAGAATACAACATTAGAGAAAAATATCCAAGGCAAGGAAAAGAGGAGGTACAAAGAATAGAGAAAAAGACTTACCACACCTCAAAGAATTTTGGAAATCTCATGCAGTACCATGGATAGGTTGAAGAGCACCAAAAAATGGTGGCTAAAATAAAATAAATAGCCATTGAAGCACCTATTGCTAACAAGGAGAAGAAGAAAGGCCACAAAGTTTGAAGACCTCCACGAAAAAGCCCCACTACAAAAAGAAAATAATATTAAATGTTAATTACTATTGAATTACAATATAATTTTTTAATAATTAATAGTTACAATAGTAATGATATGAAATAAATATACTTTTAATAATTATTAAATTATTAAATATCATATAGCTTAGAAGTTAAAGAACATAAAAGTTGAAAGATAAAAAACTTAGATAGTTCCAAATGCGAAAGATGCAAATTCAATTGCCTATAATGTCCATTATTTACTTTAGATCAAACTGGTTAAAATGCAGTGCACTGATATGCTTAACTAGCATACCTATAATTAGAACACAATAAATGTAAAAGACACCCATGAATATCTTTTAAGGAAACTCCTATTTTTATTCACTTAAATTTTTCTTTCTTTATTGACTTTAGTTTTTTTACTAAAAGAGTTATTTTAAGGTTTTCTATAGATTAAATTTGTACACCATAAAAATGTTATGATACATAAAGATGGATTGAAGTATTTCAATACTTTTTGACCGAATTTATGTATACTTGTATTAAATAAATATTAAATATAATTTTAAATGAATTGTAACCCTTTGAGACACCAATGATAACTATAATCCTTATCCTAATTAGACCCAAAGTGCAAATAAAAAATATTATCCTCATATTCCCTTCTCTTAATTGTAACCTAAAATAAAGAAATACCTTTGATGATAAGATGAGAGTAAGGAGAGAGTGAGTGAAGATTTCATAGGTGAAGCCAAAGACAAAGGTGGGTACGAAAGCAATTGAAACCCTATGTGAAGGTGATTTGGAGGTTCAAGTGACTCAAATTTGGGTGTTGGTGGCTTTAATATTGGAACACTTGTTGTGGACATTGCAATTTCAACTACTTGGGAACATGAGGATATTTCCCCTCTAATGGGTTTTTGGTAGATCTATTGCCCCCTTCTCCTCCATGAATGAGATACCCACTATTATAGACTACATTGGCCCTTGCACTTACTCCCTGTCTAGAATTGGTTTGGTTGGTACTAGTGTTGCCCAAAGTGTTGGCAACCCCTCATTTTAAATTGTTGAACACATTGCTTTGCCAGTGAATTCTTCCTGTTATCTTGTGGACCAAATGCACATCAATAACTGTGCAACCAAAAACTCATTATGTCAATTATAAATGTATTACAAAATTTTTTATGAAAACTATAATGCTGGTTGTTTTTGCTCATCATGAATACATATTTATCATGTGTTCATTAAAAACCAAAGAGAGCTATTCTCCGTGGGATGTACGAATGAATAAAGCTTCAATTCTTTTGCCCATTACCTCTCCTATGAAAAAAGCATCTAATCTGCGAAGTGGAATTGTTGCATAGAGGTTCATTACCTTGCCATCTTCCACACTAATTAGAGTCCACTCAATATCATTATATGAGAAAGGATACACTCTGTCACGTCCATCTTGCACTTCAAGTTAGACAAGCAATCACCACTTGCATTTTCTCCCCATCTTTGTGAGGTAAACATGTGAAGGTGATAGATAAAGAAAAATAATGTGGTTCTAGCCAAAAACATTATGAGTATATGATAAACATAATTATGAGTATGATAAGAATCAAGCATAATCATACATGAGATGATAGAAACACTAAAATAAGGCCTAGGTGAGCATAAAATTGTATAAGGATACAATTTATGATGGTACATTATCATTTAAGGAATTTGACCCAATTATTTATCAAGTTCTAGACCCTCTTTCTCTCTTAACTATTTTATATATTACACTGTTAACAAATATTTTTGCCGTTCGAATGTGATCCTCCGTAAAACTCCCATCCTCTTCTCTTTCCACTTCCAATCCCAACTTAAGCTCACCTGCCACGAGTCTGGAGTTCAGACCCTGATCATTGTTCATCGGCAGAAGCACAATTTTCACTCCCAACTTCACCCCCTCCACAACTGAACTCCACCCCGAGTGGCTCAGAAACACTCCCACCGATGGATGCGCAAGAATCTGCAGCTGCGGCGCCCACTCGCTGTAAACAAGCCCCCGCTCTCCAGTTTGAGACTCAAAGCCCTCTGGTAAAAAGTCCGATGCACTGCATTCCTCCACAGAAAAACGAGGGAAGCGCAGCACCCACAAAAACGGCAGACCAGTGGCCTCCAAACCACGAGCCAGAGCACCGATCTGCTCTTTTGACAGAAAACATTCACTCCCAAACGATACATACACTACAGAAGAAGCCGGCTGCTTGTCTAACCATCTGAGACAAAACGATTCTTGCTCTGAAATACTGTTCTGGGAAATATCCGGTGGCAGAAGACCCACCGGAACCTCCGCCTTTCCGGTGGCTCTCTAAAGATACTGTAGAAACTTTTCCTCCATTTCTAAGCAGGATCTGATGAGCAGAAAGGAACATCCTTGGATTGATAGAAAGAAGCGGTCCATGGCTGAGACCCCGCCGTTGCACCGAATAAAGGTACGTGCAACACACCGCGCTTCGAAGGGCTGCCAAACAATTTCTGTAGAAGGAAAACCCTTTGGCGGCACGATCAAATTCTCAGCGGTGGTTTCCTCTTCCTTGTATCTTTCCGGAGCCCACATGTAACCAGATACCACAGCGGTGAAAATGAGGAAGAAAATAGCCGGAATACCAAACTTGGCGGCGACAGTAGCAGCCCAGTACTGCGAAAAGTCGTAGACAACATAATCAGGTGAGAGCCGCTGTAAGAGTTCCTCAAATGGCTGCTCCAGACCATCCAGCGCCGCCTTTAATATGCCTTCCATTTCGTTGGGAATGTCGGCGGTGCTCTCTGCGCCTTCTGGCAGCCCATCCACCGCCCACAACGGCAGCTCCACCAGATCGATTTTCCCACTCTTGTCTAACAACAATGCCTGATTTTCTTCAATATTTCGCAGAGTGGAAAGAAACGTTACTTTGAGTCCATGATTGGCAAGCCTTTTGGAAAGCTCGATGAAAGGCACGATGTGGCCCTGTGCGAGCCAGGGAAACATAAGCACATGAATCTGCTTCTTGCCTTCTCCCTCCATCGTCTTACTTGAGAGCGTCGACAACAAGAATTGAATTTTGAGCAAACCGCTTGTTAGATTTATAACGAACCCTAAGATTTTCCTAGCTTATAAAATCTGATTCACTGATAATCTAGCAGCTCACATGGACCGATATTGATTACAAATTACAGTGAAATTCATGGGTCCCTGATAAAGCAGACTAGTCATTGTTGACTGGAGCATAAAGTATTCCAAATTTGAAGTCGCGTCTTGTATTTGCAGTTCACATTTTAATTTTAAATTCTGCCCATCTTCTCGCGTCCATGACGTATATTATTTTAACTGGTAAACTAATATTATGAAAAGATGGCAGATTGGATTCGTTGCGTGCAATTGTAATATTATCTCTCGTCGAGAATCTGGCAGTCGGTTCAATTTTACGTTGACTGCAATATTCCATATGGCTTGTTCAAAGCATAGAGGCTTGCAGTTTTGTTACATATCGAAGTCTTTGATAAAATGCCTTTAAAAAAAAATGGTCTTAATGGAATGTAACTAGGAAAGAATATGTATATTTGATGTTTGTTGTCAAAAACACCATAATATCAAAAGTGGTATGCTTTTGCAATTTTACTGTGTTATGTGAATTATCCTATTCATTACAATGTGTTATGTGAATTATTATAAAGTCAAAATATTGACACCCTTATATTATACTTTTTAGAATTCTTTAATATTTCTAATTTAATTTGAACTTTCTAGAGGTTGTTATACTAGTGAACACCCACACAATACACAAGCATCTTACAAAAACTTATGATTCTAGAGGTTGTTCAACGTTTTATTTCTCTCTAATGTCACTCGCACTCAAGAAAGTAATATATCCAAGTATTGTCTAGTGTAATCAAGATTGAGACCTCTCTCTAAGAAACCTAGACTTTATTTATTAGTAGAGTTAAATTTTATCTAGTACATTTTGGTGAACTCAAATCCCAAACTTATAAATGTTTAACTTTTGTACATATATTTACACTTAAGGAAAAAGCTTGATTCCTCATATGTCACTCTTTATGTTATAGATTTTGATTCCGTGTTGAAATGTTATTAATGAATTTCACAACTTGTCTCTCTACTTTAATTTTTTTGTAAGGAGAAGCATTCATAAACAAAAATATGTCTCACTCTTTTTCATTCACAAATCCCTCTATGTATTACTATGTAGTCACGCATTCCTTGATAACTGTAGGACCCCCTTCTTCTCCTCCTTAGATAACCTAGTTTTATATAAACTAGTTCCCCTCAAGTGGATTTTGTTACCACAATGTTTCTCTACAAGTATTTATTATCAAAATTCATTATTTATATTATAATTTGAATGAATTTCAAGAATTCTTGATAAAACATATACTCATTTTTTGAGGTCTTTCATGTCCTTGAACTTAACCAAAGAATAATAACTATTCTTTTTACAAGCATATAACTTATTTTAAGCCTACCATACATCACTCATGACAATGTTTCAACTTATAAAATATTTAGCGGGGATATAAATGATGAGTATTCTAATATAAATAGAACATAGTTATCAAGGTTGATGGCAATCCTAATCATCCCTAATCACTACACATTGATTAGACAAGAATCCAGGATCACTCAAATGGTGTTTGCACTAGTAATGGAAAATACCAAAATTCATTTTTTGGTATTTTCCAGGCTTTAATATTTTGCATTTTTTGAGGCTTTTAGAGTAAAATATGGGGTCAAAATCGTCATCACTCCATTATATTTAATAGCTAAAGACATTAGTTTTAAGGGACTCAAACTAGATCTCTTGGAGATCTTTCTAATGGTGTTTGTTGTTTGTATTTTGAGCATCAAGTGGAAAGTTTACAAAGCTGAACAAATGAAATATATAACATTTTATTTTAATTTTGGATTTTTTTTTTGTAATTATCCACATCTAGACTATTCATTTTGAATCCAAAGGGATGTGATAACTCTTGGAATTCTTTGAGAATTTATAAATTGAGTTTGAAAGCTAATTAACTACATTTATAAGTTGTATGAGCATGATTCTTTGTTGGATATGAAATTATTTAATTTATAGCTCTCTATCTCCTTAGTTTAGTTTAAATCTAAATTCATGTCTTCATAGCCTATTACCAGCACATAGAAAGAGATAAGTTTTTTGGGTTGATACGGGTTTTTCTAAGTCAAACCCAAACTTTTGAATTAGCTATAAAACTGAAATAATCTTGAACTGGAATAGAATTTTGCAATAATGTATTCAAGGCTCAATCTGAAAATTATATTTCTTATACCTTCACAAGTCTTCTCTGTGTAGAAGCCTTCATGAAGATGTTGATGTTGACATCTAGATTTGACTTTGTTCCATGCTTATGCTGATACCTTAGATGATATGTTTCAAATGAGGAGGGTACCTGGTGGTACCATAATACTATGTCCCACAATTTTGCCAAATTTGACACTAAGATGAACATTGAGAAAAAAAACTTTGGTTTTAGACACCTATTGTTGCAAAACCATTAAGAATTTGAAAATCGTGTAAACTAGTGACTTTTATCATTTTGTTTGTGTTTTCTAAATATATATATTTTCAAAATTTTTGGAATTAATTTGCATCCATTTTTTCTTTTCCTTTCAAAAGTAGTTTGTATGAAAAATCAACATTTTTAATGAGTTCCATTCACTTTTTCAGTCATATTTTTTTTTCTAAAAATGATAAAAATATAACTCTTTTGAAGTTAGGTTTGTAACGCCAATATCTAGGGCATCCAATTGGTCTCATTCAATCTGGTAGAATATTTTATAGTTTATTGAATTATGAAGTAACATTAATTGTAATTTGGATACAGGTTCATTTTGTGCACTCTAACTTGATTTGTATACATCAAAATTCATTTTTTATTTTTTTGTCAGAAAGATAACATAAATACCTAATTCCTAGATATTTTTCATATTTTTTTTCCTAATTTAATTTTTTTCCCAAAATGTCGAACATAGAAGTTGCTAAATGGTTAGACAACCTATGTTTAATAAAACTAAAAATAGAAAGTCACAATCAACTCAATATATATTAAAATGATAAAAATTGGAAATCCTGTTTTGAGTAGCATTATCTGACATTTGGGTTTATTAAGATTATTTTATTTGGTCCTTGATCGAGACCTTCAAAGGGTACAAATTTGTGGAAATTTGTTGACCTTGGGGGGAAGTACAAATTTAGTACCTTCATATGAAGGGGTTCTCATGAACCCAAACCCCTTTGAACAAAGGCACATTCTAGTGAACACACTTTGGCACAAGCATGACAACGACAACCCCTACTCATTTTGTAACTATTTGTGTTCATTTGAACTAGCTCGACCGATTTGTTTTTTGGATGTGACTATTCAGTCAAGTATAAATAAAAAAAAATTCTTCATTTTTTTATAAAAACATATGTAATTTAATTAAAACTTTTTGATTTGTGGTGATTTCTCAAAGGTTTTTTTTTAAGAAAGGAAATGGGAAATACAAAGGAAAGGCAATGTAAATCTGTAAGAAAGTTGTCACCTAGTAGAGAACAAAAAAATTGTGAAGCTTCATTAGCACATTATTATAAAATTAAAGAAGGTATCCATATTTAATGTAATCTCCTTTGAATCTCTCTCTCTCTCTCTCTCTCTCTCTCTCTAATCTATTCATGTCCTCTTAACACCTTCTATTTTTATTTTTCTCTAATTTTTTTAATTTTTGTGTGTATATCATAATCAAGAAGTCTAAGATGAAGGAGAAGCCTAGGAAGGAGCATAAACCCAAGTTGAAGAAATGTATGCTATAGAAGGGTCAGGATCACTTCCTATGGAAGCTCAAGAAATGGATGTTAGAGAAGGCTCATGATCACTTCCTCCTACTAGTATGAATGAACATATAAATATAACTCAAACTATAAAGAGAAAAATTAATTATAAAAAGCTATACCATTTACTTGAAATGGATGTGGACAAAATGAGATCACTTGCTGAACAACCTTGTCATACTAAGAAGAGGTCAATGAATAGGATAGTATGGGAAATAATGGCTAAATTTGATAATCTTGAAACACTTGAGCCCAATTTCTTTCAATTGTACTTCTACAATTTTTGTTTTACAAGAGCCTTCAAAATTGTTGGGTGTAGACACAACATCAAAAAATAGAAAATCTTCTAGCATGCAAAATGATATTATTGAAAATGTTAAGAAAGGCTTGGGGTAGGGAAGTGATCTTGATCTAAAGATAAGGACATTACACAAAGAGTGATGTTTACATCCATTGTAGGTAACACTATGCCCCGAAATAGACAAATCTCTTCAATTGCATCTGAGATTGGTTTTAGTGGGAAAAACAATATCGTAATATGTTTAGAGAATAATTCTTTTGGATAATACTACCTTGGAAGGAAATTGGGAAATTATGCGTAGAGCTCCTCATTCTGATATGATTGAGGAGGAATAAGAAATTTGATCACATCATTTTGGAATGATTATACTCGTCCTTCATCAAATAATATAAATTTTATTAGACATAGGATTAGACCTAATGAATATGACTACAATACAAAACATTGGCTAGACGCAACACAACGTGAAATGTATGTGTCATTTTGTAGTTCAAATCCTAATATAAATATTGGGCAAACATTGTTTGAAAGATAGAAGTCATATTATGTGCTCGGAAAAAAAAAAGTGTTTGAAACTTTTTGTTTCCATTATCACATTGAATTTGATCTCCACTATTAGGTTTTTTGAAATATTGTAGAAGAAACTCATGGTTTTGAAAATTCTCCTCCTAGTAGAAAAAGTGAGTTTATATATGGCCATCTAGGGTTTTGATATGGCCATTTATGCCATTTAACTATGTAATTGCACTTATATGTGCAAAAGATGCTAAAAGTTGTAAAGTTGCATTTTAATGCAACTATGGCCTATAAGACTCATAAGGGTTAAAGGGTGAGTAAAGATTGTAAAGGTTGCATTTTAAACCTTTAGACAAGTCTTGAAAGGGGTTTTAAGTTCATTTTGTCGAGTTGAAAACATTGGTTGTCAACTTGACAACATATATTAGTCATGTCTTATTGAAACACTCAGTTTGGGGACTGTTAACAAATAGTTTGGAGTTAGTTGTTAAAGGTTGCAGTTAGTTTTTGGGAGTTAAAGTATTTATAAATGTGGATCAATGAGTTTGGAGATGATATGTGGAGTGAGGCATTTAAATAATGAGCATTGTAATGTTTTCAATCAATAAACAATAATTTTTTTGCATACTATTAAACTGTCCTGTGGGTACAATTAGCCTTGGCAATGCCTTAAAAATTTTTTTGGTGATGTGTTTATAATTAGATTATGATGTGAGATCATCTACCTTGGTTTCATTTACATGTTAACTCATTTATTTAGTTATTTTAATTCTTAACAAGGCAAGGGAATTGACTGGTATCCCTGACTGTGCCTAGGTTTCTAGTTGTGACAGTGTTTAGATTTGAAGTCCCTTTAAAATGAACTAACTCTCTCATCCCTATGGTGATTGTGATTGGTGGGAGAGGTATAATCTTGTATTATATCCTTGTACATGATTTTTTTAATGCAGGGATATGGAGGAGTCATGTTTTAAGATCAGTGGTTGATGGAGTTTGTTGATTAATGGAGAGTCTGTCTTGGCACCAGTCACTTGGGAAGTATTTTACCTTAAGAGTAGATGAATTGAATGGTGGAATATGGATTTTTTTATCCTTAATGATGTGTTATAACCCTTGGATTTATTTGGAGATGGTTGTGAAGTTCATTTTGAGTAGACCCTAGTTGTGTGACCCTAGAAATAAGGGTTTGGTGGCTAAATGAATGGATATATGGTAAAGCCTTATAAAATTAGAAATCTTGTGTTTTGAAACCTTATGAAATACTTTTTCATGCTTTTGGGTATAGGGAGTAAGTGCATTTACAAGATGCTTTGTAAATGGGGTTCAATTAGGCCTATTTGGTGACTACTAGGTTGTTGGATCTACTAGATAGTCCAAAGGAGTATAATTTGAGACTTGGGGAGGATTTAGAGAATTGAAAAGGGTATCTTAAACACTAATTATTTTCTAGAGTTGTTTTTTAAGATTGGGATAAAAAGGTAGTTTGGTGACTGGTGAAGGCTACAAGCCTAAAGGGCTAGTTTTGTGAGTTGTGTGGGAGATCAATTAACCAAACTTGGTGGGTTAATGAAACATGGTATATAGACCATGATAAGATGTTATATAGAGTTAGAAAAAAGGTGGATGACCTAATTGTATATTTGATGACTTGGAGGCTCTAGGTGCATTGGGAGAAAGCCTAGATTGGGATCCTTGAGTGGATGTACATGGTGTCAAGAGAAGTTAGGCTAAGAGGTTAGAGGACATGAGTTTTTTTAAAATGTTAGAGGTATTGGTTGTCTAAATTCAGAGAACTCTATTTGACCCTTGAGTTGAGACTAACTCCTTGAGTGAGTTCCAAGATCCTTTTAGAATCCTCAAGTTGAGTTGGGTTCCCTTAAGGGATAGTAGAGGGCTCTGCATCACAAAGATCTTAAATGTATTAGTAATAACCACCCAAAATATGTGTAATATAGATGCCACATTTGAAATTTGAAAGAACTTTTACATGAAAAAATAGCATAAGGATGACTCACTAATGCAATGAAAATAACTTCCTAGTACATGTCATTAAAAATCCACAAGAAAAAGTCCTTGCAAACACTTTTAATTATAAAAAGAAATCAGAGTTTTGTTTCACTCATGTGGAAGTGAAAAATGAGATGGAATTCCTAGAGTGAAGCCCCAAAACTTATTTACATTTGAATAATATATTGGATGTGACATGTGTTGAGAGTGGATGCACATTCATACCTTTAAGTGTGCCAAGATCTGACTAATAAAATGTGTACGATATAATACTATGAACTTAGAGGAAGGAATAATTTCATAAATCACATCTCATTAAAAATAAGGTGACATAATAAGAGGATGATGTCAGTGGTAGAACAACCCTTCAAATATAAAATCAGACATGGGAGTGATGAGTGGTAACCTTACTTTATATGTGAAAAAATAAATATTTATTCCATATCACCAATAAATGCCATCAAAGTTTATTTGAATTTGTATATACCTATCGACTAGCTTGTTTTCCAAGGAGTGGGTTAAAGTATTGATGCTAATAAGGATGAAACCATGAGAGCTTAGGGTGAAGATATGGTAAATGAACATGGTTACCCCACATACCCAAACAATATTAAGTAATAAGAAGACAATACTTGTGGGTTAGTGGGGCATGAAGGAAATAATCAAATAAATCCATGTAGTCCCACATGGATATGTTAACTTGTGGTGACTGATCAAGAAAGTACTGTACACTTTTAGCTTGTGGAAAAATTTTTTGAGGCCGACATATTTTCTTCTATTTTTGGCCCGACATAATTGTAACTCATTCTAACCTAAAAGCATCAAAATATTGTATAATATGGCTTAGGGTTAGGGATTTCATGATGTATGATTTTAGTACTTGTGACAAAATTGAGTTGTAAGGGATTATAGATTATAATAAGGTTGTAATAACTGGATAATAAAATATTGGACTCGTTGTTGGTGGACATAGCCCAAGGATTGGGTGAACCACGTTAAATCTTTGTGTCTTGTGTTCTCTTCTATGTGGTTTATTGTTTTCTGATATTGGTTATATTTGCATGTAATTGTTATTTCTACCTTGTTAATCCTAACAAGTGGTATCAGAGTGAGGTTGTTTTTTAGTTATCCTCTGCAGGAAGATCTCACGATTTAGTGGGAGTCTCATGGTTGAGTGGGAGAAATGGTAGATGAGGGTAGGCTGAAGGTTGACAAGTTTAATGTGAAAAACTTTCAGTTATGGAAAATGCAAATGGAGGACTATCTCTATCAGAAGGATCTATGGCAGCCATTGGAAGGAAAAGCCAAGAAATTGGCAAGCATTTCTGATGAGGACTGGGATATTCTTAATAGAAAGACTCTTGGTATTATTTGAATATGCCTAGCACAATCAGTGGCATTCAATATTACCTTAGAAAATACGACTGAAGATTTGATGAAAACCCTAGCGAAGTTATATGAAAAGCCCTCTGCTTGAAATAAGGTATTTCTCATGAAGCATTTGTTTAATATGAAAATGGTGGAAGGTGGGTCAGTTGCTGATCATTTAAATGAGTTTAATATAGTTACCAGCCAATGAACTCCTATCAATGTTATTTTTGATGAAGAAGTTAGGGCTCTCTTGATTTTGTGTTCTTTGCATGAAAGCTGGAATGGCTTGGTAATGGCTGTTAGTAATTTAGTTTCTAGTTCTAATACCCTAAAATATGATGATGTTATTGGTGTTATTCTGAGGAAATTCATAGGAAAAGCTCAGGTGGATCCACATTAGGTAGTATCTTAAATGCACAAAGTAGAGGTAGAACCAATGAGAGAGAAAGCAACTCTGGAAATCATGGGAAATCAAGAGGAAAATCAAAGGGAAAGAGGTCTGAATCCAAAGGGCCAAATGATTGCTGGTGCTATGGAAAAATAGGTCATAAGAAGAAAGATTGCTAGTCTTGGAAGAATAAAGGAGACAAACAAGAAGGTAACAAGGAGGTAAATGTGGTAAGTAATAAATCTGAAGAGGATGCTTTGATTCTTTTTTTAGAAAGTATTGATGATTCATGGGTTTTAGACTTTGGGGCTTCATTTCATGCTATACTCCATAGAGGTTACTTTCTTGATTATGTCCAAGGGGATTTTGGTCTAGTTTATTTGGGAGATAATGAACCTTGTCAGATAGTTGGAAAGGGAAAAATTAAGATTAAGTTGCAGAATGAGAATCATTGACTACTAAAAGAGGTAAGACATGTTCCAAGGTTGAGTAGGAATTTAATTTTAGCAGGGCAACTAGGTGATGAGGGTTGCACAGTTACTTTTAATGATATAAATTGGAAGGTTTCAAAAGGTTCCTTAGTAGTAGAAAAAGGTGTGAAAGTAGGCACCTTATATCTTTGTACATGTCATACTATTCCTTCTACTTTAATTGTTTCAGAAGATAATAAATGTTTAGGAATAGTGGCTGCAGTTGAGCAGGAAGAACATCAAATCATTGTTGTAGATTATGACACAGCACCATGGCATAACAGACTCAGACACATGAGTGAAAAAGGTATGAAATTAATTCATTCAAAGAAAGTTTTACCTGGTCCGAAATGTGTCAATATGGATTTCTATGAGAGTTGTGTGTATGGAAAATAAAAGAGAGTTTTGTGAAGAGTGGGAAGGAAAAGAAAAATGAGAGATTAGAGTTTTTGCATACAGATGTATGGGGACCAGCTCAGGTATCTTCCCTTGGTAGCTCTTTGTATTATGTTACATTTATAGATGATGCAACAAGAAAAGTATGGATTTATTTCCTTAGACAGAAATCTGATGTATTTCAAACTTTTAAGAAATGGAAATGCTTGGTTGAGAATGAAACTGGTAAAAGGTTAAAATGTCTCAGATCTAATAATGGTGGTGAGTATTGCAGCACAAAATTTGAATATTATTGTTCCTCTAATGGTATTCGTAGGTAGAAAACTGTACCAAGGACTCCACAAGAAAATGGAGTGGCTAAACGCATGAACATGACAATAATGGAGTGTGTAAGGAGTATGAGGTTGCATGCTAGGCTACCCAAAAGTATGTGGGTAGAGGCTATGAACACTATTGTTTATTTAATCAATAGAGGCCCTTCTAATTCTTTGGATTGTGGTATTCCAGAGGAAGCATGGAGTGGTAAGAAGGTTAGTTATTCTTTTCTCAAAACCTTTGGTTGTGAAGCTTTTGTACATATAGATTCTAAAAATAGAACCAAGCTGGATGCTAAGTCAAAGAAATGTGTATTTGTTAGATATGCCATTGATGAATTGGGTTATAGGCTTTGGGATTTTGAAAATCATAAAATTGTAAGAAGCATGGATGTCATATTTAATGAGAAGGTGTTGTACAAAGATTTGTTGCAGCAACATGAGAAGAAAGAAAATGATTATGTAGTACTGGATGATACTCCAAAAGATGATGTTCCAGTAGTTGCTTATACTCTGCAACAACAGCAACAACAAATACCACACACCCCAGTGAATGTTAGATGGTCAACAAGGCTAAGTAGACCTCTAGAAAGATTTTCTTCATCTTTGTATTCTATTTTGTTAACAGATGCTAGTGAACTTGAATGTTATAATGAAGCTATGTAGGTGGATACAAAGATTCAGTGGGAGTCTACAATGATAGAGGAAATGGAGTCCTTGCTGAAAAATCACACTTGGGATTTATGCAAGTTACCTGCAGGTAAAAGGGCTTTATAGAATAAATGGGTTTACAGGCTGAAAGAAGAGGATGGAGGTAAGAAAATATTTAAAGCCAGGTTAGTTGTAAAAGGATTTGAATAGAAAAAGGGCATTAACTTTGATGAGATATTTTCTCTAGTTGTTAAAATGACTTCTATTTGTACTATTTTAAGTATTGTGGCTGCTGAAGATTTGCATTTAGAGAAGCTTGATGTTAAAATAGCTTTTCTTCATGGTGACTTGGATGAAGAAATATATATGGTATAGCCACAAGGATTTGAGGTCAAGGGTAAGGAGAGTTTGGTGTGTAGATTGCAAAAAAATTTATATGGCTTGAAGCAAGAACCTCGGCAATGGTATATTAAATTTGACACTTTTATGAATGAGCATGGATACATTCAGTGTCATTCTAACCATTGTGTTTATTTTAAGAGGTTGGATTATGAAAACTATATTATTTTATGTTTATATGTTGATGATATGCTTGTAGCTGGGTCTAACATGGATCACATTAAGGGGTTGAAACAACAGTTAGCACATTCATTTGCTATGAAGGATTTGGGGGCAGCAAAACAAATCCTTGGTATGAAAATTTGTATAGATCCTAGGAAAAATAGGAAGTTTCTCTATCTCAGGCTAATTATATTGAGAAGGTGTTGCAACATTTCTCTATGGAGAATGCCAAAGCTGTCAGCACACCTTTGCTTGGTCATTTGAAATTGACTAAGGAGAAATGTCCTAAGACATTAGAAGAAGGGGAAAAAATGTCTAAGGTACCTTATGCTTTAGTTGTAGGGAGCTTAATGTATGCTATGGTATATACTAGGCCAGATATTGTACACACAATGGATGTCATTAGCTGATATATGAGTAACCCTAGTATTGAGCATTGGAATGTTGTCAAATGGATTCTCAGATATTTGAGAGGTACTTCCAGTAAGTGTTTACACTTTGGGGGTTCTACTACTACTGTACAAGGCTATGTTGACTCAAATTTGGTAGGAGATATAGATAGCAGGTGAAGTACTACAGGCTATGTATTTACTATTGGTGGGATAGTAGTGAGCTAGATTTCTCAACTACAAAAGGTGGTTTCTTTATCCACTAATGAGACAGAGTATGTTGCTGCTATAGAGGCAGCCAAGGAGATGATATGGCTTCAATTCTTCATGGAAGAATTGGGACATCCACAGATAGATAACTTTTTTCATATAGATAGCCAAAGTGCCATTCATCTTCTAAAGAATTCCGCTTTGCACTCAAAGACAAAACATATATAGTTGTAGTACCATTTTGTTCGGTCAGTTTTGGATTATGGGAAGTTAAAGCTAGAAAAGATTCATACAGATGATAATCCAGCAGATATGTTTACAAAGGTAGTAACAAGGGAGAAGTTGAACTTGTGTTCAGCTTTAGTTGGTCTTCTAGACTGAATAGAATAAAGGAACAACTGAGTCCAAGGTGGTTCGATCCAGTGGGAGCCTCATATGGTAGTAGTATTGCTACAAGATTAGTCTCCAAGTGGCAGGTTTTTTAGTGTGGATACTGATTAGTCACCAAGTGGGAGATTGTTAGCTTGTGGTGACTAATCAGGAAAGTACTATCTAGGAAAGTACTGTACACTTTTCCTCTTGACCTTGCTGACATAATTTTAACTCATTATAACCCTAAAGTGACAAAATATTGTATAATATGGCTTAGGGTTAGGGATTTCATGATGTATGATTTTAGTACTTGTGGTAGAATTGAGCTGTAAGGGATTACAGATTGTAATCAGGTTGTAATCACTGGATAATAAAATATTGGACTCGTTGTTGGTGGACATAGCCTAGGGATTGGGTGAACCACATTAAATCTTTGTGTCTTGTGTTCTCTTCTGTGTGGTTTATTGTTTTCTAATATTGGTTATATTTGCATGTAATTATTATTTCTGCCTTGGTAATCCTAACAGGATAAAGGTTAAAGAGGACTCTTTATTTCTAGTATTTGGGATGTTGAAGAACAAAATAAGATGGCTACCCTGTGATTTTGATAGGGTGAAAGCCAATGTGAAATCTTAATCATGGAAGCCCGAGTGTTCATGTCACCCAATAAAAAATGGTCAGATCAATCATGGTTGTCCACTAAATAAAGATCAACGATGATGATTTAAGGTTGTTCATGACTATCTAATCCAAATTAATTTGCATGATATGAATTAATGGTGACATAACTTATAGGCCCACAAATGTTAAATTAAAAATTGTGTGAGATATTATGTCATTCTATATCTATGAAACCAATTGAAGGATCTTTGGATATTGTAAATATGTGTGTACACAACCAACTAGGGTCTAAACTCTGGTTTAACAAGTAAGTTTCTCTCTATCAATTGGTAGAAGCATTTTATCTATAATTTCCTCTAGTTACAAGATTGTAGTGAAAAAATTATGTGATTTCTTGAAAGCCCTAGGTGTATTTTTGTTGTTAATAATGCCTAAGAAGGGTGAGTCTTTCAGTGATTTCTTGAAAGCCCAGTTGATTATAGAGGAGAGGGCACTCTTGGTCGAGTTCCTTCATAATATGAAAGATGGGCACTCTTCTGACACTGGAACCCTTTCCCACCTATTGCGAGCCCACTTTTTCTATGGAAAATGGGTGCTAGGAGCTCTTTGTGCTTTTCTCAAGATATTGCCTAGCTTGATGATAGCCAGCGTTCCACTCTATTCTATCCCTCTCCCAGCTCAATTTATGGTCTAATCAGATTACTATCCATCATAGGCGATAAATTTCTCATACAGAAAAGAAAACCTTGGGTAGCAGAGGTGTAGTGAAATGAACATATTTTTATATACTTTTCTAGGTTATTAACAACATTCAAGAGAATACAAAAATTGACACATATCCAGAACTCAAGCAAGGAATTTGTAACTCTAAAATAAATACCAAGTGTAGAATCGGAACCAAATTTAAGCTCAAGTAGAAACAAATGAGAACATACCTGTGATTTACATAGAGTCTCCATGCACTATTATATTTGAGGTCCTGATGGATTTCCAAGAATGGGGTGGGCTTTTGTAGAGCAGTGGCTTCTTTCACATGATAAAATCAAAATGAATTTGATCTCTCTTTTTTTTTGTTTATAATCACGAGGGTGTCAAAATAATGATGACACTGTCATAATTACGACAACATCAGGAGCACTTGCAAAAATACACACACACACACACACACAAATGGTAGTGTCATTGCAAATTGGCATCAGAATTCGACCCCAAATATTGTAGTGTCAGTAGGGTAGGGAAATTAATACTGGGGGTGGCTAGAGGGGTGACAAAGGCTTGACCATGGTCACCTTTGCAAGGGGATTTCTATTCCTCAATGGAAGACTCCAAGATATTAAGTTTTCATGGATGTATGTTCTATTAGAGCCAACAGTCACAATAGGAAGTGGATCACCAATAGGTTTAGTGGAGAGGGTACCTCTGTAATAGCTATGCATGGAATACTAGGGTTTTCTTTCCTTGGAAGGGGATGAATCCCACCCCTATTATTAGGGTCTCCATATCCGATTTCTTCTTTAGTAAAGATTAATTCCTTCTCAAATGCCTAAGTTTTTTCAGAGAAAATAAGTATTAATGCCATCCAATAATTCAATTGGATAGACCACAATGTCATTTGGTAATTCTATATTAAGAACCTCAAGAAGGTTTCTACCTGGGAAAATAGACACAAGAAGTCTAGTGTCCATATGGGGGAGAAGTGTTGGAGATTCCTCCATTTACGAACAAATCTAATGGATTCCAAAGTTGTTGGTAAAAAATTCCACAAGAAGAGGGGGATATTCTTGATAGTAATCCATCTAGGGCATCAGAGTGCACCAAAAATTCATCATTTTTGGTGTTTGGAGCCCAAATGATAGCCCTAAAATAACAAGAGCTAATATTCCAAATTTTTTTCTTAATAACTTCTTTCCGGGTGCTAAGGTTCTTAAAAAAATTAGGAAGTGACCCTTTTGAAGCATCCTACAATATATGAGTATTGAAATCCTAGTTTCTTGAACTAAATATTGTACAACCATTCATTCAAAAAATTCCTAGATAATATTCCAGTTACATCTAGAGCTGCTAGGAAAATGTCAAACTCTTTAAGCCTAGTTTTCTCATTATTTATAACATTGGGCATTTGGCTTGACAATGAGGGTGGAGGAAATCGGGAACTTATCTCCTAGTATTCCATCTCTTTCTACAACATCCAAAGAAGAGTCTTAGGTGACGAACTCAACTCCTTTTGGCAAGCTCTACTCGTCTATAACTACCTCCTTGAATGTTTTCTCCTTCCTAGGGTTTTGTCTAGATTGTTTCCCCAAATCCAAACGAGGAGAGACGAGAGAGTTATTCTCTATCAACAAAAGTAATATTGCAAAAATATGCCCCTCAAGGTGGTAGGTAGATAGAGGTGAGGGAGGCCTCCCAATGACCTAGAGATGGTCACTTGCATGGGGGAAGGCCTCCTCAGAGCTCTACAAATGACAAGTTGCAGATCACTCTTAAGGAGCACAATACTTGGACGTTTCTATTATTGATGTGTTTAAAATTGATATTTTATTAATATTTCAATTACAATAAATAAAAAATTTAGCATTACTTTTTAATCTAATTATTTAGTACTTTAATAAGTTCAATATTTATAACTATTTAAATGGCATAGCTATGGATATGATATATGTTAAATTAAAATTTATTTATGTTCATCTCACAAAACTCATCTTTCATTGTGTGATGGGTGTCTACTGGTTGTTTTGCATGCATGTATGGCCCTAAAAAAATGCTTGGATAAGTTGATGAACAACATGCAAGCCATAATACCCTAAAATACTGGTATGGTATAATATCATTTCTATTTTCATTTTTCTTTCAAAACAATTAAAATGTAGTGAAACTTTCTATTTTTAAATTATTTTTTCAAAATTCTCTTTCAATAAGGAAATCTTTTTTCTTCTCTTAAAAAATTAAAAGAAAATTAATAATACTATTAGAACCCTAATTATAATCTAACATTAAATAATCAATAATGTTATTATTTAGATTATATTAAACTAGCATAAATATAAGTAATTTATAGTGATATCATTTTTTAGAAGAATAAATATTTTATTTCAATTAAATTTATTTATATGTTTGAGTCGATAGCTTTTGTGTTGGAGCTTTGCTCGTAGAAATGACTTTTTTCTCCTAGATAATTGTCAGCCCTCTTCCCAGATAGTTTTTCTCTTCCACCAATAGAAATACAAACAATATTTTAAAAAATTCTTAAGATTTGTAAAGATGGGTTTTAAATTCCACTGTCATTACAAAATAACCTTGTCATATGCCTCTTAGAGATACATACTACTTTATGGTTGAATGAGGATGTAAAAATTATTTGCACTAACTAATATTGTGTGTATCATTGAATCACATTTATTACGATTTGTAAATAATAGTTATATTATACAACAACCTTGTTCATGTGTTTCATCTCTTATTTTTCAGTGCCTTGATATTTTTTGGAGAGGTCCAGATTATGTGTGAATATGCAGTTTCTAGTTATTTAGGGGCTAAATTTTGTAGGTTCTTTTTGCATTTCTTTCCCAAGATTTTTTTATTATGTTAGGATTTAGTTTGAGCTCATGTTTTCTATTTCTTTTACCATTTTAAAGATGCATAGGTTGTTGGTATTTTCAAATGATCTTTTCTCTATAATTTTGATGAATTTTTAACACCATTAATGAGTCCCATGCATTGCAAATAAAGGTGGAATTGAATTTACTCTCTCTTGATGAATATCCCCTCAATTGAGGGCTTATCACAAGGAAAATGTTGCAGAAAAGATAAGTATCATTAAGAATTTGTCTTATTGATGATTATTTCTTCTCAAATTTAAAGGACCTCTTCAATTATTCTCTTCTATCTTATCTCCATTTTACACGCCCTAAAAATAAATTTTAAGATGCTTAATTTTGATTTATATTATCATTTCCAAAATTACTTCTTCATACCATTAATGATTTGAAAATCAAAACTCCTATCGACTTATCATTGCACGTACAAAAACATGCAACTGCTAGTTTAATAAGTTCAATGTTTATAATTAATTTTCACTAATATTTGAATTTTGATATTTTTAACTTTACATTCAGTTTGTTTTATTGTATTATAGATTTATTTTATATTTTATTTATGTTTATGATGAAATTATAAATAATAATTAAAAACTAATTGAAATAATTTAATTAGTGATTATTTGTTTGATTAAATTTTTTATTATTATAGACTAAAATTATATTTTGAATTTTAATTTTAATTTATATAATAAAATAGATTGCAAACTTATAATCTAATTAAAATTTATATAGTGAGTGAGCAATAAAATAACTTTTGATCAATCATTGTGCGTTGACATTCAACGATAACAAGTGTACTTGGGGATTTATGCTCATGGTAGCATGTCATTTAATTAGGGATCTACTAATTCACCTTGAATTCCTCATTAGTATATCTAATTCATATACTCACACACTCCTTGTTTCTCCACCCTATCTCTATCTTTACCCCTATCTCTATCAGCTTAGCTCCCCCTTCCTCTATTATTTCTCTATGTCACTTTCTTTCTTTCTCACTCTTGCCCCCCCCTCTCTCTCTCTAGATAAATATATCCATCTTCAAATTTCATTCTACTTGTATCTTTGCATCCCCACCCTTCTCTCTCTTTCTCTCTCTCTCTCTCTCTGAGTCTATTAGTAATGAATTCTAATTATCTTTCTAATTTAAAGGTTTTATTTTGGTAATGGTTACATTCCTACAACTAAGCACATAATTTATGTGAATATATCACATTTGCATTAAGACATTTGTTGCCCAAAAAATATCATTGCTAAATGATCTAAGAATTGACTTTATGTATTATGTAGATTTATGAAAAAAATAGATCAAATTTTTTTTAATTGACCTTCTACACCTCTTTGACATACCCATTGCACAACAAAATATAATTCTCAATAAATAATACACTCATAAAATATTTATATATTATATCATCTTCATATAATTAAAGATCCGACTCTTATTAGTACTTGCCGGTAGGCTAAGTACTATTGCATCATTTTATGGAATTTTTGCTTTAACTAGTGATTAAATAAAACTATTTTGTCCAATTAGAATTTATTATATTTTGTATTTTATTATAAATTTCACACTTTCTAAAGTTTAAATGCAATATTCTTAACTTTATAATTTTTCAAAATGACTTTTCTATCATTTGATTGGTTAAATGAATTAAGGTCTTATACATGAATTTTTTGGAGTTTAAAAAGCAAACAATTTTTTTGCATAACATTTTTTTAGCTATATTGCAAATCAAATTTTCAATCAAATGAATAATAAACGATGTTTTGATGGAAAAATAACATTCTTATCATGAGTGAGATGAGAACAGGTATGCTTCAATTATTTTCACCAAAGGTTCTCTTACATTAGTATAGTAGTTAATTCATTTTATAATTTATTTGATTAAATTTAAAATTTGTAAGAGGAAAATTTAGATATAAATAGTTTAAAATTTTTAGATTTTATTTTTGTATGATTTTTTCATAAAAAATAAAAATTTAAAGAATATTATTCAAAATATTATTTAATATGTAATAAGTAGTTAAACTATTAATACATATTTAATAATGATTTAGTTGATGTATTATACATTTAATTGTTAAAAGAATTACGTGATAGATATATTTTTATTATAAATATATTGGTAGATATGTTAATTAATTGTAGTGATTTTATTTTTAAATTTTTCTAATAACATTTGTCTAAATTAGTTGGATGGTATTATTTATTTTTCAACAAAAGCATTAATTATTTTTCAAAAAGGAAATAAATATTATTAATAATAAAATAATTTCTATCATTCTATTTTATAAGGAAACATTTGAACAATCTAATTTGTGTTAGATGTTATTACTTAATTTTTTTAATAAATTATGAAAATAAAAAATTTCACATTCTAACTTTGTCTAACTTTAGATGTTGCAATTTTTTATTAAATGCATATAGTTATAAAAATAATTAATTATTAATATTGCAATATATCTTATTATTTCTAATATTACTACTGGCCATTCATGGCACTTGTTAAAATTCTCCATCAAAATCTTATCATGACCAAACTACTAGCTTAATCTTTATTAAAATAGAAGCCATAAGAACAAAGCAAGGAGTTTCATAAAACAGTCTAATTTGTTGAGGTAGAGGGCTCCAGGCATTCAATTAACCGGCCGATGTATTTTTCTTCCAATGTACTGTCCCCAAATATAATCTCTCTCATGTCATTGATTCTTGATTCCTCATTGTCTTCCTTCACCACATTGAGCATGGTCGTTCGAATTTGATCCTCTATAAAACTCCCATCCTCTTCTCTTTCGACTTCCAATCCCAACTTAAGCTCATCTGCTATGAGGCTAGCGTTTAGACCTTGATCATTAATCATTGGTAGAAGCACAAGTTTCACCCCAAACTTCACCACCTCCACAATGGAACTCCACCCCACGTGGCTTAGGAACACTCCCACCGGTGGATGCGCAAGAATCTCCAGTTGCGGCGCCCACTTGCTGTAAACAAGCCCCCGGTCTCAGGTTCGAGACTCATATGAAGATTTTACAAAAGAAGAAATTCTAAAAATACAACTTTTATTGTAGCTCTACCTAAAAAATGTTACAAATAAATGAATATATAGAATTCATAGCCATAGGAAAAATAGGAAAGAAAACTAGATACACATGTATCTAGACAGGTTTTTTTTGCTAAGGAATAAAACTAAAAAATAAAGAAAACTAAATTCTAAATATAAATATGCAAATCTTTGCACATTCCTTATTTCCATAAAAATAAATAAAACTAACTAAAAACTCTTCAAAAAACACTTTTTCTAGCATCACTTATCCACATGCTCCCCCTTGATGCTGAGAGGGCTAACAATTTGATCTTTGAGTGTCAAAAAATGATCTTTTGCAACCACTTTTTTGAAGATATCCGCTATTTGTGCCTTTGTGTTGATGTATTCAGTTCAATTGCATTCTTTCAAGTACCAAATCTCTAATGAAGTGTTGTTTCAAATCAAAGTGTTTGATCCTGCTATGATGAACCAGATTCTTGGCCAATTTAATGGCACTAATGTTGTCACAAAAAATCACAATAGGCTGAACCTGAATCTCATCAATTTCTTCAAGAAGATTTCTGAACCATAAAGCTTGTGTGCCTGCTGAAGTGATTGCAACATATTCTGCTTCTGTAGAAGAGAGAGCAACCATACTTTTCTTCTTTGAACTCCATGTGATCAAACCAAAGCCCAAAGAAAAACAATTACTAGATGTAGATTTTCGGTCATCCAAACTACCTCCCCAATCAGAATCACTAAAGCCAACAAGCTCAAATTTTTTAGAAGAATAGTGAACTCCAAAATCGAGAGTGTTTTTCACATACCTCAAAATTCTCTTGGCTGCCTTCATATGTTCTTCTGATGGATTTGACATATACCTTGAAACCAATGAAATCGAGTAAGCAATATCAGGCCTTGTGTGAGTTAGAAACATCAAACTACCAACAATACTTCTATATGATGTCTCATCAACAATATTAGCACCATCATCTCTACATAATACAAATGCATGAGCAATTAGAGTAGAAAGAGGTTTACAATCAACGATATCAAATTTATTTAGCATATCCTTTGCATACTTTTTTTGACAAACAAAATTTTCATTTTCACGTTGATAAACCTCCATTCCCAAAAAATACTTCATGAGACCCAAATCTTTCATTTCAAATTCATTCATCATAGAAAATTTGAATTTCTCTTTCATCTTAGAACAACTACCCATATATAACAAATCATCAACATACAAACTCACAATGATAATATCATTACCTTCTTGCTTGTAACAAAGGGTAGGTTCACTCTTACTTCTTTGAAAGCCATTCTGTTGAAAATATCCATCAATTCTTGCATACCATGCACATGGTGCTTGCTTGAGGCCATACAAAGCCTTCTTTATCTTATAAACATGATCTTCTTTTTCTTTAACTTCAAAACCTTGTGGCTGTCCCACATATACTTCCTCTTCTAAGTACCCATTTAGAAAGACACTTTTCACATCCATGTGATGAATAGTCCATTTTTTTGAGCTACAAGTGAAATAAGCATTCTAATAATCTCTTTTCTTGCTACTGGTGCAAAAGTTTCTTCATAATCAATACCATACCTTTGAGTGAAACCTTTAGCAACTAATCTTGCCTTATATCTTTCCACACTCCCATCACTGTTATATTTGAACTTGTATACCCATTTTGTGTCAATCTCCTTCTTCTCATGTGGAAGCTCTACAAGCTCCCATGTCTCATTCCTATCAATGGAATCCATCTCTTCATTCATTGCTTGCATCCAAACCTCATTAGTACATGCATCTTCAAAACATGATGGCTCAAAATCAGCTTTAGCAAGTAATGCAAAATTTACTATCTCACCTATTGGATCTTCTTCATGTTCTTGATTTTGACTTCTCTAATAAATATCACTTAATCTTCTTACCTTTCTTGTAGAACTTGGACTTGGGGATGAACTTGCACTTGAATTTGATGAAAGACTGCTTGGTGGACTAGGAGATCTTGAAAAAGAGTCATTAGTTGGCTGCTCATGATCATTATTATCAATAATATCATCATCCAAAATAGATTTTGGCTTTTCAACATGGCCTTTTTGATGACCATAAACTCCCCCTTCATCAAAAATCACATCTCTTGAGACAAGAATCTTATTAGTAATGAGATTATACAATCTATAAGCTTTTATCTCCTCACTATAACCCACAAAAATGCATGGTTCACTTTTAGCATCTAAATTTTATCTATTTTGATCAGGTATATGAACATAAGCCAAGAAACCAAAAACTTTAAAATGATTTACATTAGGCCTTTTTCTCATACCATGCTTCATAGGGAGTCATCTTGTCTAGGGCACTTGTAGGACTCCTATTGAGAATATAGACTATTGTAGTAACTAAATCAGCCCAATAAGTATTGTTCAAACCCTTGGTTTGTAACATGATCCTCGCCATTTCTACCACAGTACAGTTTTTTCTTTCAGCCACTCCATTTTGTTGAGGTGTGTAAGAAGTTGTGAGTTATCTCTTGATCCCATTCATCTCACAAAAATTTTGAAAATATTTGGAGCAATACTCTCCTCCACGATCTATTCTCAAACATTTCATTGTATTTCCTTTCTCATTCTCTACACGGGCTTTAAACCTCTTAAATGTATCAAAGGTTAAATCCTTAGTCTTCAAAAAATAAACCCAACATATGCGTGCATCATCATCAATAAAAGTGATAAAATATGATGACTTACCCAAACTTTATGTTTGCATAGGACCACAAATATCAGAATGAATAAGCTGAAGTGGGTGATGAGCCCTCCATGCATTTCCTTTTGGAAATGATTCTCTTGCATGCTTCCCTTTTGCACATCCTTCACAAATTTTGTTGTGCTGTTTAACCTTAGGCAATCCAAGAACCAATGCATTTGATGTTAGAATCTTCAATCTATGAAAATTCAAATGACCATACCTGAGATGCCACAACCAACTTTTATCATCATAAGCCATATTCACAAGCTAATTGTCATTTTCACCAAACTTCAAGGGAAACATCCTATTCTTTGTCATAGGAACAACTGTAATCACTTTATTGTCTTGATTCTTATCATAGATAGTACATTTCATATTTTCAAATACAACTCTATAATTATTCTCACATAGCTACCCAACACTCAATAAATTATGCTTCAATTTTGGAGTATAATAGATATCTTGAACACTTTTCATACCTTCTTTTGTCTGAACTTCCATGGCTCCTTTGGCTGCAACCTCCACCGTATTATTATTACCAAGAGTAATATTGGATCTATAGCCATCATCAAGCTTTGAAAAAATATCCTTGTTACCAAACATATGGTTAGAGCACCCACAATCCAAATACCAAACATCACTCATATTATTTTCAGCTTTGCCATAACACAAGAATAAATTACTTGAGGAAGGATCCTCATCTTGTTGAGCATAATTTGCATTATTGTTACTTGATTTCAGCCTACACTCTTTCTCATAGTGTCCATACCGATTGCAATGGTAACATTGAATGTTTCTTTTATCAAATCTACCTCAGCCTCTTCCTCCTTGAGCACCTCCTCTTCCTCTAGTTCCTCTTAAAAAGTTCTAATTTTGACCCCTTCCTGAACCTCTATGGTTGTTATTGTTGCTGCTAGCACCATCATTTTTTAAAATTTGCAATTGGGAAGAAAAAACCTTCTCACTAATGTTGGTAGAAGTGTCCCTTATTCTATTCTCATGTGATATGAGAGATCCAACTAGCTCATCATACTCCAAGGTGGCTAAATTTTTACTTTCTTCCATAATAATTGCTACAGTATTCCATTTTGGGGTTAGAGATCTCAATACCTTCTATATCACATGCTCTTGGCTTATAGGTTCACCCAAAGTGGTCATTTTATGAACCACATCCTTGACTCTTTTACAAAAATCTCCCACATTCTCACCTTCCTTCATCTTCAAATTCTCATATTCTCTTTTCAATATTTGTAGCTTCACAACTTTGATCTGATCGTTGTCATGGTAAGCATCTTTTAGAGTCTTCCAAGCATCTTTTGCTATCGGTACATCAGGAATTCTAGGAAACAAACTCTTCTCAAGAGCCATTTGAATGTGAAATAGAGCCATTGCATTCTTCTTCTCAGCTTCTTTCTTCAATCTCCTCTCATTAGGTGTGAAATCATTCTAATTCTCAGGTTTTTCATATCCTGATTCAACGATCTTCCAAAAATCTTTTCCTATCAAAAAGGTCTTCATCTTGATTGACCAATATTGGTAATCAACTCCATCAAATTATGGAATTTGCAAATTATTTGCCATGTTGAAAGTTTCACAATCCTAATGCTCTGATACCAAATGAAGATTTTACAAAAGAAGAAATTTTAAAAATACAACTTTTATTGTAACTCTATCTTAAAAACATTACAAATGGATGAATATATAGAATTCATAACCATAGGAAAAATAGGAAAGAAAACTAGATACGCATGTATCTAGATAGGTTTTATTTGGTAAGGAATAAAACTAAAAAATAAATAAAACTAAATTCTAAATATAAATATGCAAATTTTTGCACATTCCTTATTTCCATAAAAACAAATAAAACTAACTAAAAACTCTTAAAAAACACTTTTTCCAGCATCACTTATCCACATCATAACCCTCGGATAGTAAGCCCGATGCACTACATTCCTCATTGGAAAATCGAGGGAAGCGCAACACCCACAAAAACGGCAGCCTCGTGGCCTTCAAGCCAAGTGCCAGCGCACCGATCTTCTCTTTCGACAGAAAACATTCACTCCCAAATGACACATACACTACAGAAGAAGCCGGTTGCTTGTCCAACTTTCTCGAACAAAAGGATTCCTGCTCTGAAATCCTCTTCTAGGGAAGATCCGGTGGCAGAAGACCCACCGGAACCACCGCCTTTCCGATGGTTCTCTCAAGATATTCTATAAACTTTTCCTCCATTTCTAAGCACGATCTGATGAGGAGAAAGGAACATCCTTGGATTGATAGAAAGAAGAGGTCCATGGCTGAAACCCCGCCGTTGCAATGAATAAATGTATGTGCAACACACCGGGCTTCAAAGGGCCGCCAAACAATTTCTGTAGAAGGAAAACCCTTTCGCGACACGATCAAATCCTCAATGGTGGTTTCCTCTTCCTTGTATCTTTCTGGAACCTACATGTAACTAGATACCACAGTGGTAAAAATGAGGAAGAAAATCGCCGGAATACCAAACTTGGCGGTGACAGTAGCAACCCAGTACTGCGAAAAGTCGTAGACAACATAATTAGGTGAGAGCCGCCGTAGGAGTTCCTCAAATGGCTGCTCCAGACCATCCAGCGCTGCCTTTAATACGCCGTCTATTTCGTTGGGAATGTTAGCGATGCTCTGTGCGCCTGCTGGCAGCCCATCCACCGCTGGTTATGGAAGCTCCACCAGATTGATCTTCCCACTCTTGTCTAACAACAATGCTCAGTTTTTTCAATATTTCGCGGAGTGGAAAGAAAGTTACTTTGAGTCGATGATTGACAAGCCTTTTGGAAAGCTCGATGAAAGGCATGATGTGGCCCTGTGCAAGCCAGGGAAACATAAGCACATGAATCTGCTTCTTGCCTTCTCCTTCCATCGTCTTACTTCACAGCATCTAGAACAAGAACTCAATTTTAAGCAAACCGCTTGTTAGATTTATAACGAGCCCTAAGATTTTCCTAGCTTATGAAATATGACTCACTGAGAATCTAGCAGCTCACATGGACCGATGATTAAAAATTGCAGTGAAATTCATGGGTCCCTGATAAAGCAGACTCGTCATTGTTGAGAGGAGCATAAAGTATTCTAAATTTGAAGTCGCGTCTTGTATCTGTTGTTGACATTTTAATTTTAAATTGTGCCCATCTTATTGAGTCCATCACAACATATATTATTTTATGTGGTAAACTAATATTATGAATAGATGGCAGATTGGATTCGTGGTGTGCAATTGTAATATTATCTCTCGTCAAGAATTTGGCAGTCAGATCAATTTTATGTTGACTGCAATATTACTCAATTGTTTTCTTATAGCATATAAAGTTTTTAGTTTTGTTACATATCGATGTCTTTGATAAAATGCTTTAAATAATTGTGGTCTTATGGAATGTGTACCAAAGAATACTCATATTTGAAAAAAAACTAGCAACTTCCATTTATCTTATGTGAGGATTTTTACTAATTCATTGTGTATATGAAGATTATTTTACTTGTCATATGTCACAATAATTTATGCAAGTTAATAATTTTCTTAGTATTTTAAGCTGTCAAGATGACATTGTTCTCATTTTTATTTCCCTGTCTTCTTTTGTGTTTGCAATTTGTACTTTGATCTCTTATTAGCAATAGCTCTCACATTTAAGAGCATTTTCAATAATGTCATTATCATTTTTATTGTATATTCCTTTTTACATTACACTTACATTATATTTTAAAAATATTAAAATATAAGATAGCTTATAGAGGTCAAAAGAACAATAAAGGGTTTATTAAGATCAGCCCCTAAATAGCCATTAAAATATTTTCTTTCATTTTTTTTATATTAGAGGTTCTTTCAATGAAGAACTTTGTAGTCTTCAATCACTTTGCATTTTCTATTTCTTCTCTTTTTTATTTTTTATTTTTTTAATTTTTTATTCTTACAATTTATTTTCATTGTTGGCAATCGAATCCATTAATTTACCTTCATTTTGCAGTATTTCTTATCTTTACTTGTAATATATGTAGATCCTAGATCCCTAGGTCTAAAAATATTTTTAAATTTTTATTCATATAAGATGATAAAATCTTACATAAACATTCTTGCAAAGAAATCCAACTTCCACAACAGATATTCTTGTTTACATGTTCTTCATTTCCTATAATATAGATACCTCAGTGATTTCAAACTAAATAATTTTTTTTAATTTATTTTTATTAACGCTTTATATCTTATAAAATTTCAATTTTATTTTATTAGCATTTTTTCTATTTAGAATTAAATTTTATTAAAACATAATCTAAGCCAAGATTATTTTAATTATAAGCCTTTATTGATTTACCTAGTGTAATCAAGATTAAGATCACTCTCAAATAAACTTAGACTTACTTTAGTAGAGTTAAATTTCATCTCGTACATTTTGGTGAACCCAAATTCTCAAAGTTCTAAATGTTCAACTTTTATACAAATATTTTCTTTTAAAAAGAACTTAATTCCTCCTACGCCACTCTAAATATGTTAGAGATTTTGATTGCGTGTTGAAATGTTGTAGATGATTTTTACAACCTATCTCTCTACTTTGAAAAATTTGTAAGAAGAAGCATGCATAAATAAAAATATGTCTCACCCCTTTCATTCATATCTATCTCTATGCATTACTATGTATTCATGCATTATTTATACAATCACATCACTATAAGAATGCCTTCTTATCCTCCTAAAACAATTATCCAAACTAGTTTTGTATCAACTAATTCTCTTCAAGTGGATACATGCAGTTTCTTGCCACAATGTTTCTCTAGAAGTATTTATTACCAAAATTCATAATTTATATTGTCATTTGAATGAATTTTAAGAATTCTTGATAAAATATATACTCTATATTTGAGGTCTTTCATGTCTTTGAACATATCCAAAGAATAAAAAATATTCTTTTTACAAGAATATAACTTATTTTAGGTTTCCCATACATTTCTCATAATAATGTTTCAGCTTATTAAATATTTATTAGGGATATAAATGATAAGCATTCTAATTTAAATTATAACACATAGTTATCAATGTCGACACTAGTTATAACCATCCATAATCACTACACATTTTAACCAAATAAGAATATATGATCACTCAGATGGTGTTCACACAAGTAATAATGGAAAAGACCAAAATATGAATTTTTAGTATTTCCTAGATTTTAGTATTTTGCATTTTTAGAGGCATTTAGAGAAAGAATTGGGCCTGAAACTATTGTTGGTCCCTTCAATTGAATAGCTAAAGGAATTAATTTTAAGGGACCAAAACCAAATCTCTTAGAGATCTTTCCAACAATGTTTGTTAATTTAAATTTTGAGCATTGAGTAGAAGGTTATGACCCTAAAAGTCAAACTAATAAATATGTAATATGTTATGGTAATTTTTGATTTTTTTTCATAATCATCCACATCCAAACTATTCATTTTAAATCCTTGAAGGGACACAAAAAATCTTGGAATTCTATGAAAATTATATAAATTGAATTTTTAAAGCTAATAAAGTACCCTTTTGAGTTGCATACACTCCTTGAGTTTGTTGTTGTCAACATTATTATGTAATGTCTACAATACTATAGTTTGTACACCAAATATTGTAATATGAATCCATAATTTAGATATGTGGTATTAGAGCTTGTTCATTTCTATATGTCCCATCACAAGTGATTAGTATACCAAAGGTTTGGGTTGGAAATAAAAAAACCCATTAGATAAAATTCCTTTGAGATGCACATAATCATAGATGCCTAAAGAAATTGATGGATCAAATTATCCATTTAAAATTCTGGTTGAAGAGGTACTAAATAAATAACATGAGGATTGTTGAACACTTCTAGATGCTTAGAGGGGGGTCTCAATCAACATGTATAAAAAATTAATCACTTATTAATCATTCATTACAATTAACATATGTGTAGAAGTAAGTAACTAAATAAAAAAATCAACACATAAAGACACCAAGAGTTTTATGTGGAAAAACCAATGTAGGAAAAACCACAGTGAGAACTATCTCACTATATGAAAAATAAATATAAAGTTTAGGCACTTGGATAAGGAATCTCACTATTCCTAATTTGATTAGCAAGACAAGGTGAACAACTGTAGGAAAAGATACAATGGAATTTCAAACACTAAACATCACTTCTTTAGGGTGAGATGCAATATGTTATAATTACAATAAATTGTGATTGCTGAATTGAAGTTAAACACACCCTCTACAATGTTGATTACAATTCACTTTTCTATACACCTAAAATTGACATCATTACTACTTATATACAATGTCCAATATTTTCACTTACACCACAAACCATACACTACTATTTTTTCAACTCATAAAATCAATTGATTTTATATATATCATTTACAACAAATAGATGCATCAATTAGACCAACCTAATTAGATGTAATGTGTAAAACATAAGTAGTCAGCATAAAATACATTCTCCAATGCATTGTAGAAGGTAAGTAAAGAATTTTAAGTATCACACCATGTCCATATACCTTTTCATCATACCTAAATCATCATCTCAACCAAAAATACTCAAGTCAGCTTTGGAACATAAAGGTAATAATGCAAGCCAACCAATCAAACTTAAAAAATGATGTGGACCTCCACAAAACATGGGATGCACAAAATAACATCTCCTAACATCAAAAAATATCATCTAATAACCACAACAAAAAAATTTCAAGGTATAGGAATGCAAAGCATTCCATCAATAAGGTACATTATTTTTTCATGGATCAATTAAAAAATCATCATCAAATATTCTACATAATTAATTAGGACTTGGAACTTGAGATATAAATTAAATTTATATCCACCAACATCATACCAAAACTAAGATCCAAGATGATTCTATGTTGAACAATGTAAACCACATTACAGATACATTGTTTGTCACACTATTCATTGAAATAGTCATATATGGGCAAATTTTGGTGTAAACATAAGAATACCACTTTAATTCTCTAGAATAGACATAAATCATCTAGATATATCATCTCTAATAAATACCAACAATATCCATACCTCAATAAAAATAATTATATTGTCTTCTAATATAACAATATTCTAAAACAAGTAGGAGCACAACTGAATATATACTTCCAAACATTTGTTGACATTTTAGTAAAAAAAAGTTTGACATAAATAAAAATAATAACACACATTTGCAACATTATCCCCCCTTTTCATTGATAAAAATACTTGCACCATCTTCACAATCAGTCCCCTTTGACATCAAATACAAAGGGAATGTTCGCATCACTATATGAACTCTACATTACTCAATGTATTTTGCATTACTCTCCCTAAATCAATACTTCATATATGTATAATTCAACAATATTTACAACATTATTTATAATACTTATCTATAATAATCCCTCTGTAAAAAATATCTCTGACTCTCACCCTACAAGTAAATCAAATACCCCTTGGGGTACTATCAAAATATGGTGCTCCAAAAATCCTAATTCACTCCAACAATTATATGTACAAGGACAAAATCATATTACCAAAAGAATTTGGAAACTTACTTTGATTGGGGCATGATGAAACATCAACACAAAAATATCCATAAACATGCATAGATCATGTACCATCAAGCATAAATACATGAAACATGTAATCGACTACTAAATCAACCATGTCAAATAAATATATCATCAAATATGTACAATCAAGTACTAAATCTCAAAAACTTTATCTATCATGAAACATAAATTTAAAATATGTAATCAAATACTAAATTTATCATCAAATACATGTGTATCATAGAAAATACAACCAAGTACCTAAATACATATCAAATCAAGAAAGTCTAGAAAGGCGAACATAGATGTCTCTAAGTGGAAACTCAATAATCATTCTGGCTATGAACTAAGAAATCATATGAATGATATTACCACTTTGATGGATGCAATGATCTCTAGAAATGGTAAAGAACATTAAATATCACTAAATACATGTGTATACATATGATTATACTTGTTATAAAAATAATACATGTGTACACACACATACACACAAATATATATATACATAAGAAATTAAAACTCATGTGTACATTGGCATGTGTCACATCAACTGAATCCTTCCCAAGTACATGATCCAATCTTAAGATGGGAGTAAAGTAAGCTAACTGTGCCTAATATACATAAATTTGTAATGCTACATATATTACGATTATAATTTCTAGTAAAACTAAAAATTTTATAAATCATTTTTTTAATATCAAATTTACATGTACCTGGGTTTAGGTGTTGAAGGATCATCTCTTAGCATTTTCTTTATCATAAAAACTATATCTACATTTCTATTCATGACCATCTAGGCAAAAATGATTAGTTAAGAGGACTATGAATATGAGTGGGCATCGATGTAGATTCTGATTGTAGTTGGATGTACACAAAAATAGTTGAGCTTATCATCTATAGCTACTTCTAAAATGAATCCAAGACATTATATGTGATATGAACATGTTCAACTTGTATATTCCCCTTTGTATCAATCGAGTATTTTCTAGTGGATCATGCCGCACACTCAAGTTGGAAGGGTGATGAGAATGTTTTGAATGTCCTACCCTTGACTTGATATAATCTAAGACTCTTTGAAAAACATTTTTCTAACCTCATGTAACAATATATAAACATAAAATTAAATGAGATAGTATTCTTTCCATAGGTCCTTTTCTAAATTTGAGATATATGCTTTTGGAGAATACCTACTATAATACTATCTATATCAAGTGGCAGAGGGATTCCAACAATAGAAAAAACATCATTGGTGATACTTGTTGCCCAAAATTTCCTATTCTACAAATTTGGCCAAGTTTCCAGGTCTCTATTTTTATCCCGCCTTACTGCAACTTGTTTTCATTTGCGAAGTAGATCTTCAAAGTTTTATGCTTTGTGCTCTAAACCCCATGATCTTCAATGTGTCACCATGCTTCAGTTCAGATCGTATCACTTAATTCACAGAAACCTCAGAGATATTCAAGTTTGAAATCTTGCAAGAAATATTGTTGCAAGGTTTAAAAGAAGTGTTCAGTGTTGAAAACCCTCTGTGTTTTCTTCCTTTTGGTCTGAAAGCTCATGATGTTTTCAAATTTTGGCCTCAAAACCCTCTGTGTTTTCGACCTCCTTACATCTTCACAGTAGTTCTTCCTAATGACAACATTCTTTTTATGTGCGCAACTCCGATCCAGTGGGGCCCAGTTGTTGCTTTCGAGCTGCATGCAGTTTGTCGCATGTTCGCATAGCCTAAAAAAGGGGTATGCGACCATGCGACTAACCAATTGATAAACTGTTACAAAATGCTAGAGGTTTGTCAGATGTTCACATAGCCCTTTTTTAGGCTATGCGAACATGCAACTAGCTATTAAGTGTGCTGTTGTGACTGGTTGGTGATGGGTCCGTTTGTCAGAGAATCTTGCGGGTGCCAGGGTAGAAGATCTGATGGTGGTCGCATGTTTGCATGGGATATTCTGACCCCATGCGATCATGTGACAACAGTCTAATGAGATTCTTCTATAGGTGGGTCCTTTCTTGGCTGGTGTGTTTGTTGTTGATTGGCTGAGAGCTTGCGATGACAATGCAATTGTCAGTGGGGTCAGATTTTAATGGTGGAAATTTTAGAGGAGGTCAATTTTGTCCTCTATATTTGGTAGCTCCTGATAAATTTTCATGCGTTCACTCATTTGCAGATGTGATTTAGCAGAGCCCTATTTTCTTGGTGAATGTGTGAAAGCACAGTTTCATGGTTAATGGATTTCTCGTAGTCACTGAATAGAACCAAGGTTAAGGAAAACATTAAGCGACTCTGTGACTAAGGGGAAGATGAGCTCGAGGAAGAACCTAGAGTTAAGTTTGCAGTTAACATCTCAAAGGCTTGTCGCATGATCGCATGCGGTCTCTTGTAGCCATGCGATCATGCGACGGGTCATCAATGGTCAATAGGGGCTTCATGTGGTGACGTATGGGTTTCTTGTTGGTCCACGTGGTTGACAGGTAGATATTTGGCAGGACCAAGTGTCTTGTGTGGCAGAGTGGCAGATTTAATGAGGCTTGTCGCATGATCACATGAAGGCTTTTGGGCTCATGCAATCATGCGACCAATGACATTTTCAAAGCAGTGCAACAGTTTTCATGGGCTTTTCTTCTACAGAAATGGTTGCGAGTGGCGGGTAGCTGAGATTTGATGTTGCAGGACATGCGCAGTTATGGAAAAATGATGAAGAAGTCTGGGTGGCTGTCAGGGGTTGGTTCTTTGTCCTAGTAGGGTACCAGTTAGCATTCATGGTGAGACTTTTGTGCAAGAAAAATGATGAGTCCAAGTTGTTTAGCTGCAGGCAATGTAGTATAGGGATGGGCACGCAAGGATGAATATCTGATCGGCTATGATACTGTAAAGTTTTATTTATGATTAGTCTTCTCAGTACCCTAGGGTTGATTATTTTATTGTAAAAGTTGTAACACTAGTTAGAATTTTTGACTCCTACCTGCGTGCAGTTGAGGATGTATATATTGTTTTTTGAGAGCCTTAGCTCTCAGAATTCACATTTTGTAAAAAATAAAGTCTCTTTCTTGGGAAGCTATCTGTGGCATTTCTTCCTGCCTTTTGGTTTCCGACATTCTGTAAATTCCCATTGATAATAAAAATATTGCAGAGGTAGTTTGTGACAATCCTTCATGTTCATGTGCTTCCTTGTTTGCATTATCTCTTATTGGATTAAGGTTTATGCATGTTTTCAATAGAAATTGGGGTTCCTAGTCCCTCTCACTTTCTATGATTTTTGTGTTACTATGTCTAATATGATTTAGATGTTTTGTGGGTAGACTGCAGCCCCTAGCAGTCTTATCTCATTCCTACACCCAGTTGCAAAAAAGGATGTTTATTTGCAAGTCATAGGTTGAGTCTTCTGTTCAGACCCTCTTATGAAATACTTATGCAAGCCTATCTAGTGAGCTATGACTTATTAGACCTGATTCCTCCATTGATCTCATTCCTCTGTATTGAGATCCAAACCCTAGTTTCGGTGCATCACCTAGTAGGATACTTTTCTTTCAGTTATTTCCCTTTAATGCACTCCTTCTAACCCTTTCCCTTCAAAGTTTACTTTCCTATTTAAGAGAAAACTAAGGTGATAATCTAGGAGGAACCAGCCTTGAACTTGGAGGTTTCATCTCTGTTAGCATACATCCCTCAACCTTGAGATGATTCCCATGTTATACTGAGTTATCAAGACCAAGAGAGCTTGAAACAAGGGTGCAAACTCAGTGTATAACATTTTTGGCATGCTCGGTGGGACAAAAGTTCAAATTCATGTTAAATATTATGCTATCTTTGATATACTGATGGCATAATACAGACCTTTCAGAGGTTAATATTCAAGTATATTTGGTGACTCGGCTTTGGTCACCATGATGAGCCAAAGCAAGGAAGATGTTAGAAACCTTTCAGAGGATTATTTTGATCGCATCATAGAGGATTTTTGCACAAAGCTTCATGATATTGAAAGAGCTATTCCTATGAGCCTTCCTTAGGTTGATAGCTTGGAAGAGCTATTAGCTTTTCAAGCTGAAGAAGAGAATGATCCTATAACTACAAAAGATGAGTTGCCTTGGCTACCCATGATGGAGGATGACCATAAAATAAAAGGAGAAGCAATCAAAGGAGGTCCTGCCTTCAGACTTTCGAGAGGCTGCCCCATCAAATACATGGCTCAGAAGGAGTTTACCGAGACCTCTCCATGTGATCAATTAGAGGAGGGTAAACTTGATCTTGTTTTTATAAAGGCAGTACATCCTCATTTGTCAAATTTTTGTATGCCTCATATCCTTGTAGCTATCCTTATGCTTCCAATGTAAAATATCCTAATGAGGAGGGGTAGCTACTTTTCACAACCAGTGAATGGTTTCATTTAACCAAGTTTCTACACTGGTTAGTTTAGGATAGATTAGTTTTCCTGCTTTCTTCCAGTTTTTTAGGTTAGTTTTTCCCTATTTTCCAAGATGTGCTCCAGCACAGTTTTTGTCTCCCTATCAAAGTTTTGTGTTCCTGAGATGCTCCTATGCCCAATGGATATGTCAAGGTCACTAGTCTAATTTTTTAGTAGGCTGATATCCCATAGAAGTCACCAAAATGTTGCCCAAAATTTCCTATTCTGCAAATTTCGCCAAGTTTCCAGGTCTCTATTTTTATCCCGCCCTGCTGCAACTTGTTTTCACTTGCGAAGTAGATCCTCAAAGTTTTATGCTTTGCGCTCTAAACCCCATGATCTTCAATGTGTCACCATGCTTTAGTTCAGATCGCATCACTTAATTCATAGAAACCTCAAAGATTTTCAAGTTTGAAAGCTTGCAGGAAATACTATTGCAGGGTTTCAAAAAAGTGTTCAGTGTCGAAAACCCTCTGTGTTTTCTTCCTTTTTGTCTGAAAGCTCAGGATGTTTTTGACTTTCAACCTGAAAACCCTCTATTTTTTTGACCTCTTCACATCTTCGCAGCAGTTCTTCCTAATGACAACATTCTTTTTATGTGTGCAACTCTGATCCAATGGGGACCAGTTGTTGATTTCGAACTGCATGTGGTTTGTCGCATGTTCACATAGCCTAAAAAAGGGGTATGCGACCATGCAACTAACCGATTGATACTATTATAAAATGCTAGCAGTTTGTCACATGATCACATAGCCCTTTTTTAGGCTATGCGAACATGCGACTAGCTGTTAAGTGCACTACTGCGACCGATTGGTGATGGGTCTATTTGTCAGAGAATCTTGTGGGTACCAGGGTGGAAGCTCCGATGGTGGTCACATGTTCGCATGAGATCTTCTGACCACATGTGATCATGAAACAACCATCTGATGAGATTCTTCTGCACGTGGGTCCTTTCTTGGCTGGTGTGTTCATTGCTGATTGGCCAAGAGCTTGCGATGACAATGCAGTTGTCAGTGGGGCCAGATTTTAATGGTGGAAATTTTAGAGGAGGTCAGTTTTGTCCTCTATATTTGGTAGCTCCTGATAAAGTTTCATGCGTTCTCTCATTCATGGATATGATTTAGCAGAGCCCTATTTTCTTGGTGAATGCGTGAGAGCGCGGTTAATGGATTTTGCGTAGTCACTGAATAGAACTGAGGTTAAGGAAAACATTAAGTGACTCTGCAACTAAGGGGAAGATGAGCCCGAGGAAGAACCTAGAGTTAAGTTTGCAGTTAACATCTCAAAGGCTTGTCGCATGATCGCATGCGGTCTCTTGTGGCCATACAATCATGTGACGGGTCATCAACGGTCAATAGGGGCTTCGGGTGGTGACGTGCGGGTTTCCTATTGGTCCACGTGGTTGATAGGTAGATATTTGGTGGGATCAAGTGTCTTGCATGGCAGAGTGGCAGATTCAATGAGGCTTGTCATATGATCACATGAAGGCTTTTGGGCTCATGCGATCATGTGACCAATGACATTTTCAAAGCGGTGCAACATTTTCCGTGGGCTTTTCTTCTGTAGAAATGGTTGCGAGCGGCGGGTAGCTGAGAGTTGATGTTGCAGGACATGCGTAGTTATGGAAAAATGATGAAGAAGTCTAGGTGGCCGTCAGGGGTCGGTTCTTTGTCCCAGTAGGGTACCAGTTAGCATTCATGGTGAGACTTTTGTGCAAGAAAAATGATGAGTCTGGGTTGTTTATCTGCAGGCAATGTAGTATAGGGATGGGCATGCAAGGATGAATATCTGATCGGCTATGATACTGCAAAGTTTTATTTATGATCAGTCTTCTCAATACCCTAGGGTTGATTATTTTATTGTAAAAGCTGTAACCCTAGTTAGAATTTTTGACTCCTACCTGCATGTAGTTGAGGATGTATATATTATTTTTTGAGAGCCTTAGCGCTCAGAATTCACATTTTGTAAAAAAGAAAGTCTCTTTCTTGGGAAGCTATCTGTGGCATTTCTTCCTGCCTTCTTTTTTCTCACATTCTATAAATTCCCATTGATAATACAAATATTGTAGAGGTAGTTTGTGACAATCCTTCATGCCCCTGTGCTTCCTTATTTGCATTATCTGTTACTGGATTAAGGTTTATGCATGTTTTCAATGGAAATTATGGTTCCTAGTCCCTCTCACTTTCTATGATTTTGTGTGTTACTGTGTCTAATCTAATTTAGATCTTTTATGGGTATACTACAGCCCGTAGTAGTCTTGTCTCATTCCTACACCCAGTTGTAGAAAAGGTTGTTTGTTTGCAGGTCATAGGTTGAGTCTTCTGTTCAGACCCTCTTATGAAATACTTATGCAAGCCTATCTAGTGAGCTGTGACTTATTAGACCTGATTCCTCCATTGATCTCATTCCTCTATACTGAGATCCAAACCCTAGGTTTGGTGCATCACCTAGTAGGATAGTTTGCTTTCAGTTATTTCCCTTTCATGCACTCCTTCTAACCCTTTCCCTTCAAAGTTTACTTTCCTATTTAAGATCAGAGTAAGGTGATAATCCAAGAGGAACTAGCCTAGAACTTGGAGGTTTCATCTCGGTTAGCATAGGTCCCACAACCTTGAGATGATTCCCATGTTATACTGAGTTGTCAAGACCAAGAGAGCTTGAAACAAGGGTGCAAACTCAGTGTATAACAATACTAAATATGACAACTTTAGATGATATTGATCATGATTGACTCATAATTATCTATCAAAATGAGTAGATAAAATGGTAGTAGTCAAAATATCTATGACACTATCAATTAATTCCATTTGGGAAGAAATCAAAACTTAAATTCTATTATGAGGGTGAGGGATGGTGATATGGTAATCATCCCTTTCCCAACTAGCATCCTAAATACTTAGAGCAGATAATGATCAACTCTAAAATATTGATCTCTATCTACTAATCTACCATGTCCCTAATCAAAATAGGTAAGTAGGTCAAGGTAGTTGATATTAAGGCCCAAATGGACATTAACGTACAACTTCTAAGTAAAATATAGTGGAATCTAGTAAATATTAGGATAAAAACCATGAGAATCAAGGAACCTCAAGTATATACGGTAAGACACAACTAAAATGACACATTCTATCACCTAGTAGGTTCTCACCTTTTTCCTAACATCATATAAAGGAAACACATCTCATTTGATGATTTCATTGGGGACACTCTACTAAGTTGTCTCCAAGGAAACACCACCTGACACTTCTTGCATCAATTGTTGAAGATCAATATCTACAATCATTAGAATAGGAAATACAATGACCAAGAAACTCTCTAATATTCTCTAGGTTGGTAAAAAAAAGTTTATCGTGTATTATTATATATGCCATCAATGGGTCATCTATGATGATTCCCAACTTATGAATCTAATCATTAATATATAAAAAAATATTTCTAGGTTAAGGCATTGCTACAGGTATATCCTGATTACTCATCTAGGTGTATGTGTGTGAAGGAGAAATTAGGTTCTTTTTTTACTATCTATACAATTGTTAAACCATGAAATTGAATTTAAATTTAATATAACTAAAAATTTAAGTGTGCAACCATGAAAAGAATGCAATTTAATCTATAATATTTTTAAAAATAAGATATTAAACATACATTGAAATTAATTATAAACTAGGACCACGTGAACATATAGAAGATGAAAAACATATAAGGATAGATGTTTTTAATTAAAGTAGCAGCAAAAAAAAATGGGTGCTGACCCAACAGAACAAAAGGAAAACTAACGAATTAACAAAGAGTTAATCACCAAAGAGTGCAGCATGCAGCATGAAGCATAGAAATCTATCTCAATCAAAAATAAAGAAATAGGAAAATAAACACCACCACATAACGAGAGTATTGATAAAGTTTAGCTTTAACCAAGCTAGGTGCCACGTAGGGCTAAAAACCCAAACCAGAGTATAGAGCATACAGAAATAAATGTAGTAAAACAAAAAGGAAGGTAAGGAACTAGGAACACTCTCCAACCTCCTTCTCACAAGATCCCAGAATGCTATTTTCCATTCCATAAGCACTTCGATAGCAGAATATTAGCCCACTCCTCATTGAGGAAACTGAAGAGCTCACAATTGCTTTTGATAGCTTTCATATCCTCTGTGGCCTTCTCATTGAGGAGACAAAGAGTAGTGGTAGAGGCATGCATAACCTTAAGAGCAAATTTACTCACATCTTTTAACCATCTATTAGTGGCTTCCAGGTCCTTAGTGAGATTTGAGACCATGCTTTCCAAGGTATCAACCTAGAACTTAATTTTTCCCATGAAGCTACTAGCAAAGTGCCCTTTTTTCTCATTGGGGTCCTTCTCATTCACCTCCTCCATAGCCACCTTAGTTTGGGTAGCTCCCTCAGGCTTAATTTCCACCTCAATAGTATTATTTCCCTGGCTCTCTTTGCTAGGGGAGCCAACAGAACCTTCTTCCTAAACAGAAACCTCCTCCTTAGACATGAGCTTTCTAATGGCTCTTTTACCTTTTCCTTTAGCAAGGGAGGTAGAACGACAGGTAGAAGTAGGTAGGGGCTTAGAAGTAGGGCCATAGTCTAGGTTAATCACAATCTTTTTTTGCTTCTTGAGAGGGGGTAGGGGGTCATCTCCCAGGTTAAAGGAATGCTTCAGAGAGCTAGGAGTAGGTTGAGTTTCAATAGACATAGGGCTAGAAGTAGGGGTCGCCTCATCCTTAGACTCAGTGGGGGTGGGGATACCCTAGTTAAGGGAAACCAAGGGTGATGCGGCACAATGAGATGTGTACAAAACTTGCAAAGGTGGACTAGGGAAAAGGGCATGGTGAAAGTTATAAAGGCAAAGGATGAGACCCTGGTGAAGATAAATAGGGTTTTTGCCAAGGGAAATGGTTTCATTAACAGTCTTCACATTAGCTTCTAATGAATGCAGCAAGAAGAAAGGAAAAGAGATTAATAGCTTATGATTGAAATGATTTAGGAAGGGGAGGTGATAGTTATAAAACATACCAAATTGGGCCCTCCAGAGTAAAGTACTTCATCACGAGCTTACATATTTTTCACCAAAAGTTTAGGAGCTCTATAACAGTGTAGCCACCATTTATCAGAGTGGGGATGGGGCCATCCTTGAAGAATTGCGCAAATTCTATCTTCACCTGGGTCTTAGCTATCTTCTTCAACTTCCTACTAGTTGTAGGCATGCCTGTAGCCTACCCAATAACCTCCTCATTAACCTGGAAGGTGATGCCATTGATAGTGACTTGCCTATTATTCCAAGTCTTGGTGACCTGTCTAGAAATCATCTCATTGTGACCTTGGAGGCACTCCATGAATGACATAATACCTCCCTCATGATAGAAGTAATGACCATGGAATCCAAGGTGAACTCATCCTCAATCCAGTCTGGTTTGATTCTTTTTCTATCCACACCCATAATCTTCCAAAAAGGCTGTCTACAGAGAAAACCAGGAACTAGGGAGAAGCCCAGGAGAAGAGTGCTTTCACTAGTCTCAGCTCTTTGAAGAAATCCACAGCTCAGATAATGAAAGCCAAAAAGAAAGCTAAACAGGACTTTAGAAATTGTGTCAACTAGCAAGGAGTGATTAATGCTTTGATTGTCTTAGATTTCACAAATCTTAGCCATGAGTGCTACTATGGTTTAAACATGAGAAGTACACATTAACCCAGACTTAAAATAATAATTACCCTACAAAAAATCTACATCGTATCTTTCACCAACCTCCAAAAATTTATTGCCCTGAGCCTAATTGAAATAATGATTAATTTGAGAAGCCCAGTTCATAGCCAGCTGCCACATCAGCCAAGTCATGCCTATTTCATACATAGAATTACTTCCCTAGTAATCCATGTGGCAGAAAAAAGAATTCTTTAAAGTTGTCATAAGAATGCACTGGCACCCAGCCCGATCATAAGGCATCCCACCTAAGCTTTCTTTTTTAAACATCATGAGTTTGAAAATTAGTTTCTCTCATTTCCCACCTTAGCAGGTCTTGAGTGTTCTGGGGAAGCTGACCAATAGCTCTCCAACATCTAAGCCCTTCCAGCTGCAGTCCGATAGTAGCCATGGTGTCAGCCACCGCATTCCCTTCCCTATAGATGTGTGTAATGGTGACCCTCTACAAGCTATCCATAATGCCCCAGATATCTTTCAAAATTCTGTCCACTTTCCATCCAGCGTTACCATCACCCCTGGAGGCATCAATTATGACTTCGGAGTCACCTGACACTTCAATGTTGGTGTAACCAATGGACACAACCATTTTCAATGCCCAGAGGAGAGCCATGCCTTCCGCTTAGTTGATAGTGTGGTTTTGAAGGGGACCAGCATAGGCTACCACTAAGAAGCCATTGTGATCATGAATGACACCCCCACTAGCTTGTAGCTGGTTGCAAATAGACCCATCAAAATTCAACTTATGCCAGGCCGCACGGGGGGAGTCCAGATAGTAGTCTCACGAGAAGAAATTTTGGTGCCATCAAACTTGGCAAATCCCTTGTCCACACCCCAATTCAAAGTAGTTTTGTGATCCTAGGTAGAGGGAGGAAAACTAGGTGTCTTCTAGTGGGCAACCAGTAAGTTTTCCTGAAGCAATTTCAGCCCAATTTGAAACACCATTGTGCTATTCAACTCAATATCTATGAATATCTTGTTATTGCGTTCCTTCCATAGGGACTAGCAAAAGATAAGTAGAGCCTGGTTCCATAAGATCTTTATTAGAGGGTGATGTGCGGGAGATTTCTAGTTATGGAAAAGATCACATATATCTTTATTAGGAGTCCACTGGATGTCAAGGCGAGTTAAAATTTTCTGCCACACCTTAGTTGTATATTCACAGTGAATAAATAAGTGATTTATGCTTTCCTCTTCTTTCTTACATAAGTAGCACCTATTGGCCAAATTAAACCCCCTCTTAGTTAGGTTGTCTAGAGTAAGAATTTTCCCATCTAGCACTATCCACCATAAAAAGTTGACCTTAGGAATGAGCTGTGGTTTCCACACCTTTTTCCAGCAGGTAGTGTTAGCAAGAGCCATTGTAAGCTGATTGTAGGTAGATTTGATAGTGAAGCCACCATGGAGGGTATGGGACCAAAGAAGTCTATTAGGTCTGTTGAAAATGGGGATGTGGATGGAATGGATCAGGGTAGTGAGGTTAGCAGCTAGATTGAGGAGATCAGGTCTGTCCCTCAAGATAGGGGTAAAATCAATCCATCTGCCATTTGTAATGAAATTGGAGACCATGCTACCCACTCCTAGGGTGAGAGCATTTCTTCATTGGGAGAAATGCATGGTAGCAAGAATACCATCAAGAAGAGAAGGATCCTCCCAGAACCTTATGTCTCTACCATTACCTAATTGCCAAAGAGTTCCCTTCTCTAGAATACATCTATTTTTGAGGATATTATTCCAGATTTTGGAACCTCTTGGATACCCCTGTTCCATGAAGAGCTTACAAAAGAATCCCCCATCAAGGTATTTAGCCTTCATGATTTTGTACCAATCAGAAGAACATAGAACCATTTGCCAGGACAACTTGGAAAGTAGGGCTCTGTTGAGGTTGTTAATTCTTCTCAGTCCAAGGGCCCCCATATGTTTAGGGCTACAAACTTTCTCCTAGCTAACTAGAGGAAATATTCTTTTTTCTTCAGTCCCCAACCAGAGGAAGGTGCATTGAATCTTTTCTAACTTGTCAGCCATGACACCAGAAATTTTAAAAATGGAAAGGAAATAGATAGGAATTCCTTGAAGAGAAGTAGCAAGAAGTTGGAGCTTACCAGTGCTGTTGAGAAGTTTACCTTTCCATCCAGCCAGCTTCCTTTGAGTTTGCTCAAGGATGGAATTCCAAAACTCATTCTTCACATCTTTGACTATAAGAGGGAGCCCAAGGTAAGTCGCAGGAAGCAAATAAGCTTGGCAGCCCAGAATTCTGAGGATCTTAGATTGGACCATCAACTTAGTGTTAAAGAAGTATATTATGCTTTTGTGGTAATTTATGTGTTGTCCCGAAGTAGTAGCATAACTATCAAGTATATGTTTCCACTCTCTAGCTTCAAGGACTGAGGAGGTACCAAAGAAGAACATGTCATCCACAAATTGTTGCAGAACTTCAGGGGGAAGGCTGGAAGCAGGTTTGATTCCCTCAATTTTTCGAAGCCCTGCTAGGTGCATCATGTTATGGCCTAGAACCTCAGCAAGAAGAATAAAAAGATAGGGGGATAGAGGATCCCCTTGGTGAAGACCCTTAGCAGGGGCAAATTTGGTACCCGATTTTCCATTGAACAACACAAAGAATTTGATAGCTTCAGTGTAGGTTTTAATCAAAGTTAAGAAGTCTTGAGAGAGCCCAAAGGAGGCAAGGACCTTATAGAGGAAGCTCCAATTAACATTATCATATGCTTTAGAGATGTCAAGTTTAAGAGCCATACCAATAGCCTTACTATGAGAGATAGAGTGTAGGATTTCATGGGTAGTGATGGCAACATCCAAAATTCGTCTACTAGGGATAAACCCTTTCTGATTAGGATTAATAACTTTATTGAGAAGGGGTTTGATTCTGCTAACCATAATCTTAGAGAAGATTTTATACAGGGTGTTACAGAGGCTGATGGGTCTGAAGTCATCCATAGTTTTAGGCTCAAGACATTTTGGTACCAAGGCAATGAAAGTGTCATTGAGCTGTTTGAGAATTTTCTTAGTTCTGAAAAAATCCCTAGTGGCATGTGTCACATCATGCCCAACAATGTCATAGAAGTCTTGAAAGAAGGCCAAGGGAAAGCCATCAGGGCCAAGGGATTTGAAGGATTTCATGGAGAACACAGCATTATGAACCTCTTCATTAGTGACTCTAGATGGTAAGGTGTTATTATCATTGTCAGTGATCACCTTTGGCAATATAGAGATAAGCTAGTTTTGAAGGGTTTCAGAATTACCAGTATTCACATCCACAAAGGAGTTAACAAAGTAGTCCATAGCTAAATTCTCGAGCATGGTAGGGTCAGAGATCCCATTCCCCCTACCATCCTTAAGAGTGCTAATAGTGTTTTGTCTCTTGTGCTTGCAGGTAGATTGGTGGAAGAAAAAAGTCTTCCTATCTCCCTCTTTAAGCCACACAACTCTGGACCTCTACTTCCAAAAAAATTCCTCATTAGCCAGAGTATCTTTCCAGTCTTTCCTAACCTCTTCCTCCTCATTGTGTAAGTCTAGTGAAAAATTTCCAATAGCCATTAGCCCTTGGAGGTTTTCCAATTTCTCTTTTAGAGATTTCTTTTTATGAAAGATATCACCAAAGGTGGTCTTACTCCAACCTTTGATAGCTCCCCTGATGATCTCTAGTTTAGAGGCCACTCTAAACATAGCAGAACCCTTAATTGGACTGGACCACCATTATTGAACCCTGTCCCTAAAGTTGGGGTGCGAAGTCCACATAATTTCATATCTGAAAGGGGTAGGGTAGGTGTGCTTCCCATCCATCCATTTGAGCAGTAGAGGATTATGATCAAAGGTGGTTCTAGGAAGGGTAGTGAGAGAGAAGGAGGGACCAAGGTCCCAAGCAGATGAAATTAAGACCCTATCAAGCCATACCTAAATCAGGTGGCTGCCCTTCCTATTGTTGGTCCAGGTGAAGGGATTTCCTTTAAGATCAACATCCTAAAGACCATTCAAACTGACAAAGTTGGATAGGTCCCCCATGCTTTTAGTAAAATCCACTATACCACCACATTTTTCAGACGAGTAAAGAGGAGAGTTGAAGTCCCTTGCCACCAAAAAATTTGAGCCCTGAAGGAGGCAAAAAGAGGATGAAAGCTCCTCCAAAACAACCTTTCTACCCTAATAGGAATTAGGGGCATAAACATTATAATAGTACCAAGTAGCCATCAGAGAGGTGAAAGAAACAACAAGATGGTGGTGGGAGAAACTGAGGGCATCCCCCTACACTCTTGAAGGGTTCCAAAGGGTAGCAATCCCCCTAGAAGCCCTACACACCTCAAAATAAAAGAACATGGCTCCAGGCCATAGCTGGCCCACAAGAGAATTATAGTTACCATAGGTCATTTTGACTTCTTGAATAAGGAGAATGTCAACTTTATAATAAAAAATATACTGCTTAACATCAAGTTGTCTCTATGGGTTGTTTAAACCCCAAATATTCCAACAGAAAACAATCATTTCTTACCTTTGGGAATGAGGTCAAGGGTTTGTTGCCTGCCCGCAACAATCTCCTTTGTTGTGTTCCTATTTCTTCTTATCCTGTCTGATGGACATCTTGGCTTTGTGTCCTCTCCCACATCAATTTTTTTTATCCTTGTTTTCTTTTGTTGGGTTTTCCATTCTCCATCTTCACATTTCAAAGCCTCAAGTGGCTTGATTGGGGTGTTACAAACATCCTGTTGAGGACTGATATCATAGGTATTCAGGACCACTTCCATCACTGGGATAACCACTAAATCCAGTGCTACAAGTTTCTCCACTATGAGTTTCGTGGCCATTGGATCGACTTGATCTTGCTTTTCAGTCAACATAGTATTAGGTGAGCAAATTCCCTCCTTAGTAGAGACTCCATCTATGGGTATTTCACCCTCTTCCAACAGACTTATCAAGGGGACCTCTTCAAACATAGGGGGATCAACCTTAGTAATTGGGGTTGGTAGCACAACAACAACTTGGGACTGCAGAGCAGTTGCATCTATAGTCTTCGAGGGGGAGGGGGCAGCAGTGTCCTTAAGCTGAGGCTCAGACAGCTTAGGAGCTTTACAATCCTTCCTAGTGTGCCCTTTAGAATTACAATCTTGACAAAAGAGGGTCGCATTCTCATACACAATGGCTTGAGACCATTTCCCCAATTTGGATTTAAGGAAAACAAAGTTTGGGAGTGTCTTGTTAATGGGGACATTAACACAGAAATGAGAAAAAACAAGACAACACTTGGTAAGGGTGATCAAATTAGCAGCAATATAATGTCCAAAGGAGATCCCTATTGACCTAAAGACCTGTTCATCCCAAAACTCAAGTGGGAGACTTGGTAGCCGGATCCAAATAGGGGCCATCTTATTTAGGTCAGCAGAAGGATCAAAGCTGGGCTTCCACTTAGCCAGAGTGAGTAGGTGCTTACCATATGGCTAGGAGCCCACAAGGATAAGGGCAAGGTCCTCCACAGCTATGAATCTGAACAAAAAAAGACCACCCAGCATCGTAGAGGTCACCACACTACCCTTTAGCTTCCAATTGCCTCCAACCCATTTTCTCACCATATCTATGGTGGGTCTGAAATTGAAAAAGCGTCCAACCAAGGCCTGATGGAATTCTGCCATAATTCTATCAATAATGGAATCAGGAAGGAGGATTTTCATGCCTTCATCCGTAATGCTAGTTACACAACAAACAAAATCCACCTCAGTAGTTTGGGACCCCACAAGCGCACCTTTCCAGTCTGGCTTGGGCCCAGAGGTGAGTAGAGAATCCAAGGCCTTTGTTCGTGGAATAGCAGCAGAGTCAGACAGGGGTTGAACGTGTTGTGACAATGGAGGGTCACCAGGAGGAGGGGGAGGGGGAGTGGGTTTCTCCCTAGAAGCTTCCACCATGCAAGGGAAATTTGAATTTCAAAACCACACCCAAGTTGCGGAGTGTTTTTTCTTACTGGGAAACATGGTGTTAAGTTGCAAATATAAGGATAGATGTTGTAAAAGTAAACCCTAAAAGCTAATCCTTAATCCCTAAATTTCAAACCCTAAACACAAAGTAATCTAAACCTATATAAAAGTAACATTATAAACCAAGATGTCATGAATAGAAGAGAATGTAAAAAATATATAAAGATGGATGTCATAAAAGTAAACCCTAAACCCTATGTTCCCTAATCCTATTTAAAAGTGAGATTATACACCATGACCTCATGAACATGGGAGAAGGGTAAAAGTATATGAGGATGGATGTCACAAAAGTAAGCCCTAAACCCTAAACCTATTTAAGAGTAATATTATGGTTCATTTACACGCTGAAATAAACCAATTATAAATAGGCTTGATGAAAAAGAGATGAAACAATTAATACATAATTTCCTAATTATAATTTATTAGTATGACTATAGGATGCATTATCCCTAATTCTATACATCATTTTTCTATCATGTAGTTATTTCTATTAGTTATAAAATTAGGTTATTCAATCTTTTCTCATTTCATTAAATGAACATATTAGGGTTATTCTATCATACATGTAGCAAGTTCTATAGATATACAATTTTAGGGTTATTTATTCTCAAACATATTTTAATTATGTCTTCAATGGACCATGATGCCATTAAGTTAATATGAGTTAGTTTATGTTCTCATGTTTTGATAATTAGAATGGTTAGCTAGATAAGATCTAGTAGCATGGTGTTGGAAATTTTGATTTTTATTACTATTTTTTTCATTTTAGCTAAATTTTATTTATTTCAAAATTTTACTTAACTTTTTAATTTAACATAATTTTAGGCCATTTCCCATTTTTCAACTCAAAGTACTTTTATATTAAAAGAAACTAACTACACTAACTCCAAGTTTAAGAGTATCATGCCACCTAAGTATTATATATGTATCATTATTACATTGTGATCAAAACACCAATTATTTATCAAAGAATCAATTTTTATGAAAGAGTTTTCTATGTTATCAATATGAAAATTATTTCTTTCTTTTTTGGTGGTTTTACAAACATGATTTTGGCAATGATTTAGGTAATACTAATTTACTGTAAGTTCATTGATGATTTTTAATTGAAATTTGATCTAGGTTATTATTTTCACTTTAGACAAAAATACAACAAAAAAATACATTCCTTAATATGTTTAAGAATACAACAAAATACAAATTTTCTTTCCTAAGTGAATTTGAAAATTCAACAACAAACAAAAACATGCCTTCAAATGAAATAGATTTCATCAAGATAGGTGAATAAAAGAAATAACTTAAAAAACAAAGAACATACAAACAATTTTGAACACTTGAGAAAAGGAAGAATTTTGTGATCTTGGTATAGTAGAGCTAAATTAGTGAGCATTGTAGTGCATTCACAAGCTTTGTAAATCAAACTTTTCCAACAAGATTTATTCTAACGCCTTATGGAGACCATATTTCCAACATGAAAGTGATAAAATAACTATCACCTTGAGATTATATACCTTTTATAAAATAATTCATCTCAATAGGGGTTTGCTCAAAGGGGGTGTCCAAGTGAACCCCTAAAATATTGATTTTTTTTCAAAAGGCCTTTGTTTGAAGGCCTCTTGCATCATATGTTAGTTTAAATAGGGGTGTTCAAACAAAGGGAGTCTCCATGTTCATTTCAACATGCATGTTCAAATGAAGTCACTCGCCAATATTTTTTTGGCAAGTTCAATTTTCTTCATGGATGAAAGTGTACTCCACTATTGCGGGATCACCCTCCCATGGAATATGCTAGCTGATTTGAACCTGATACACTTGGTATTTAAAATTTTGGAAGCCATAATTCTATATTTTATTTTCACATGGACATTATATGTACAAGGGTCATAAAACACATCCATAAAGATAGGTATAAGAGATGAATAAGAAATGCATATTCTCAATAGATTGATCAGTTAACCATTGTCTAAATAAAATATGATTGCAAAATTGAATGAATTAAATGCATAAAAATAACATCTAGATATCCAAATCAAAATTAAGAATAAGATACATTGGGTTCACCAAAATGTAATGTAGGGAAATAGGATTCACTAACTTATGCATGCAAACTAGGAAACTAGGTCTATTTCTAGTTTAATTATAGGGAAGGAGAGTGGATCTAGAAGGCACACTATTAAATATAATCAAATGGGATTAAGTACAAGGTGTATCTACTAGTCCTTATTGTAGATTTGAAAATGATATTGAAATTATGTAAAATAAATTTTGGATATAGGGCCAAAGGTGGGAAAATGAGGATTTTTAGCACATACAATGTTACATATTATATTTATAGTTTTTGATTATGTAAAATAGGTTTTACAGGGTTCCTGAAACCTACAAAATCTTAAAATAAAGCATTAAACAGAACAATTCTTAAGAAAGCATAAAAAAAAGAAGAAACAAGCCACTGGCAAGCCGAGAGATAAACTACCACAAAGACAAAACAGTCAAAATAGGGAAAACTAGAGACAGGAAATAAGCACCAGGAGGAAAGGTCAGGAGAGGTTCCTAAGCATCACGCCAACATTGGTTTCGAGAAGCTCCATCTTCTCTGCCACCTCCTTGATCTTTTGGATGTCGTTGGAGTCTTCTTCATCCTTATTCTTCTTGGACCTGGTCCTTGTTCTCTTACATGAACCTTCATTGGGCTTCTCCTTTTTTTCCAATTTAATTATCTGCACTTCCTTACCATCCAGCTTTTCTTCCATTTTGTCTATGAGAAATTTGATGTGCTTGTTTGAGGCCATCAAGATGTTGAAGTTCTTCTCAGCAATACCTTTTAGGGTTTTCTTGAGGATCTCCATCTTATCCTCCTTCTGGTTAAAGCTCGTGTCCAGGCGATGAAAATCCTCAGTCACATTGTGATTCTTGTTGCTTTCGATACCCTGGATTTTTCCCTTGAGGTCTCCCAGTTTGTGAAAAAGCCATTTAAATGACCTGAACCAATCCAACATACTATTCTTAGCGTTATTGAGAAGATTTAACTCTATTTCTCTGGCCTTGTCCCTGAGGACGACCAGTGTAGGGTCAATCAGATCCTCTTTCTAGATTCTACCATCCTTATCCTCAAGAATTCTAGGATTCATAGATTCCCTAATAATCCCCATCAGCATAGTGTTCATGTTGAAGTTAGCCAAACTTTTTTCCCCTTCCCAATGTCATCACTGTGATACTCCCCTCTGTACTGGTTCTTATCTTCTAAATAGTCATGTGGGTTTGGGGACTGGGTTGAGGGATCATCCTGGTCATCATCAGGCACCTCAATTTTAGGGTCCCGAGTCTTTTTATGTGATCCAAAAGGGGGAGGGGGAGTGTTATCTTCACAATAAAGAGATATCTATAAATGATAGGTAGAAAGAAATTTATTACTGAAATATAGATCAAAATTAGGTAAACTATTTTTCTTGTGGTGACATAGACTTAGGAGGATTGAATGTGAAAAAAATTGGTAAATTTGAGATTAGGATGCTACTATGACATTTCCCCAAAAGTTTCATCAAAAGTGTTTGGGATTATTTTTCTTGGGACAATCTACATCCTTCTTTTTTGGAACTGAAATACTAGAGAGATTATATATGATGCAACCAAGGATGGCGGATCCAATTAAGGACAGTCCAAATCTTGTAGCCAATAGAATTACATAGCGGAATACTCAACAAAGAAACAAAAGTAATTGTTTAACACTGGTTTCCATTAACATGCCCGGATATAAGGTCTTCCGGGTTAGGGCCATTTATAATCATAAAACAATTCTGATAGATCCAAGACCAGATCCAATACAAACTCAACTAGTTTAGCTCTAAAGACAATTGAAAGCTAATGGAAACCCTAAGGTAGATCTAAACTTGAGCTCGCAAGCCTCCAAGAAATCTCCTTGTCTCCAAGTATGCAACCCCTAGCTCTACTACAAACAACTATCAGATTACAATCTGATCTGCAAGATCATCAAGAACTTTTCCACAACTTCACCAACTTTAGCTTTAGAACCTCAAATTTTTGATTCACTTCAGCCTTCAAGTCATGAACTTCTATGATCTTTCCTGTCTAAGTTCTTCCCTAAACATCTACCCAAACACCCCTTAAATACTAATCATCAGCCACAAGTTGGCAAGATGAAACCCTTAACTCTTCTAACAATAATTAAATGCCATACAAGTCAGCTTACAAAATGTATACAAACATTTAATTCAGCATGTCGGCCCAAAATAATGGCTACCAACAATAAATGCACCAAGTCAGCCCAACAAATCACAAAGAACTCCAGTCGGTAAGTCGGGACTCCGAGCATCAATGAATTAATCAAGAAAGCCAAGCATCACCGAGCACTAGTGATGACTGAGCACCGCAGGCATGACCGAGTAACACTTTCACCAAGCACCAGATATTACCAAATTCCTTTAGTGACCGAGCTTCCTTCAATGACTGAGACCGTTGGTCAAGGCTGCAACTGAGTAACACTGGCCAAAATACTAACACTCCATGTAGTTTCACCGAGGAAATAGAATGCCCCTACCTTAACCTTGAATGCCCTTGCATCAATATATATAGTTACAATAGAGAGATATCTATAAATAATAGGTAGAAAGAAATTTATTACTGAAATATGGATCAAAATCAGGTAAACTATTTTTCTTGAGGTGACCTAGACTTAGGAGGATTGAATGTGAAAAAAACTGGTAAATTTAAGATTAGGATGCTACTATGATATTTCCCCAAAAGTTTCATCAAAAGTGTTTGGGATTATTTTTCTTAGGACAATCTAGATCCTTCTTTTTTGGATCTAAAAAAGTTTGATCTATAGTGCTTTATCTCCTTAGTATGAATCCAAATTCATGTCTTCGTATCCTATTACCTACATACAAAAAGAGAGTTTTTTTTGGGTTGATAGGGGTTTGCCTAAGTCAAACCCAAATTTTTGAATTAGCCATGAAACAAAAATAAACTTGAATTAAAATAGAATTATGTAATAATGTATTAGAGGTTCATTGTTAAACTTAAATTTCTTATACTTTCAAAAGCCTTCTCTATGTCAAAGCCTTCATGAAGATGTTGGTGTTGACTTGTAGAATTGACTTTATGAAAGGTTGATTATAGATTCCATCATGAATGCTTTACATCTAAACTTTACTTCTCATCTTCAATGTCTTGATGATGCTTGATCACTTGCTCAATTGAATTGCATGCTTATGTTGATTCCTTAGATGATATGTTTCAAATTAGGGGGGTAGGATTATTTTTATACTTCTCCCTATGAAACATAGTTGAATTTCATAAGCTGATTGCCATAAAATTAGATTTTCCATTCCCACAATGTAGTCATTGCTTGATTTGAATTTGGGTCCATTTTATTAGGGCAAGGTCACCCTGGGGAACCCTATCCTAGGTCAAGGTTTCCTCGGGAAATCTTGACCTAGGGAAACAATTCCCTACAAGAACTTGACCTCTTGACTTAAGCATGATCAAGGACCAAAGATGTAGAATGTAGTGTAGATTTTTTTTTGAACTAGTGTGAGCAGAATCAAGCATGAACATGCACTGGAGGCTAGAAACACTAAAATGAGGCCTAGGAGAGCATAAAATTATATAGAGATACAATTTACAATGGTACACTTTCTTTTTTAAGGAATTTTACCTAATTATTTATCAAGTTCTAGACCCTCTTCTTCTCTTAATTGTCCTATATATTTAACTATAAACCAATATGTTTTCATAGTTGCAAATTAAGTTCTAAATAACCTCCCTCTCTCTCATTAGATATTACAAATGAATATTTTCACATAGTGGTGAATCAAGTTTCAATGGAGATCTCCGTAATCATGGTCCCTAATTAGTATCACAAGGCCTAGTTAAAAAATGAAAACATAGTGTAAATTGGTCCTTATACCAACACGGTAATAGTCAAAAAATTTATACTTGTTAACTTATCAACAAAGAAGAGAAAAATTATCCCAGTTTCTCACTCTATCACTCTATCTCTTTTAATGTTAAATCTCAAACTTTTCATTTCTAAAAAAGAATAACATATCTCTCCTTCTCCCCCTCTTTCTATCCTCATATTAAATCTCAAATATCATTAAATCTATCCCTCCATGTTAAATTGAATAATAAAAGATAATTATAAGCATGCTCTCTCTCTCTCCCTCCCTCCCTCCACATATGGTAAAGTAAGGATGGAGCTTAGCCAAGCTAGTTAAAGGTGATCTTAACACATTGTAGTCAATACTTAGCATCTAGTTAAATAATATATTACAATTTGAAATTAGTTGCAAGAATGAAGGTAATTGCCTAAGGTAATTGATTATAATGCCTATTTTCTTTTGGCTCATTTCACTAGGCAACATCTAAACAACAAACTAAAATGTATATCTTACCAAAAAAGACACTTAATTTTTTTCCCAAACTTTCTTTACATATTTTACATTTTAGTTTGTTAGATAGCCATTACCATTTCACTATATATAATCAAAGTGTCTATTATATTGACTTTTGATACATGATACAAACTTAACATGATATTGATTATCTGTCAACACGCATTGATATAAGCAGTTGTACATAAAGATAAATAATCTATACACTTAATAATAGCGTGTCTCCATTCTAGACATTTAATAACTTAATTGAACACTTATCACTATATCATCGAACTAAAATTCCCCTTCCATCATTCTTTTTCATGGCAACTTTTTCCTTACCGTGATGCAGATCCTCAATCGACTTCTCAAGAACAACTATCAACTTTTTAAAGTGGAGAACAAAAGGACAACTGAAAAAGTTCCCACGAGAAAAGAAGCATAGAAAAAGCCACAAAAAAGGTGCCCCGACCAAAGAAGCAGGAGGCCACCATACTCAAATCAATCGTATTTCAGAATTGAAGGTCGCAAGCGAAAAGACAAATCTCCCTCTAGAATTACTGCTTGAAGACGATAAGATGACGGTCGTATCGATGACCATCGGGTATGCTGTCTTCTATCTTTCAGGCGGGGCCACTCTGCTTAAAGTCGGCTTTCATTATCCCACTTTACAAACATTGCAAGGCTTGCGCTACAAACACAAGAGAAACACGGAGCGGCCATGAACAAAAGAGAGCAGTTAAGCTGGCTCGTTTTGTGTCAACTATACAAATTTTATTTTAAAATCTCTCTAAAATTTAGGGATTTAGTGCACATTTAAGTCATACTGCTGAGAGCTCTAAATTCTTGATCCAGCTTGCACCTAACACAGCTGTTAAGTGTGGTCTTACATTTAAGGGATGTTCCTTTCTAATTGTTAGGCTTATTTTGGTTAGCAGTTACTGCATAGGTTTTTTGGAGTATTTTGTGGAGCTAACAGCCCCATGCAACTGCTAATATTGTTGCTTGTTTTTAAACAATCATTTTAATATTAACTTTTTTATATCAAAATTGAAGAGAAAATTTGGTGATAAAAGAAAAAGAGAAAATTTAGAAACAAATAAGAAAGGGAAATAAATTTATGAAGACACGTGGAGTTTTTTCAATAAGCAACCATGCTTATTTTAGATTTACAATTTTTTGATAACCTCTAATGTACACCCTTGATATATGAATATAAGTTTTATATGACATTGATTTTCTTATGACATGCATTCACATACACAATTAGACATTGGATAAATAAACTAATTGATACATTTGAATGATTGTTAGTATCAACCTAAACATTTAATTGCTTATAGGCTACACATAAATTATGAAAAATACCTAATGCCTAATAAAAGCTTGTGAAGTTACAACATCTAAGCAAAACACTCTTTTGCTTATTCTTTTTCATGGAAACCTTTTCCTTAACCTTTTACAATCCCTCAATCAAATTTTCAAGCATAATTATGGATGGTCCTTATCAATTTATTGCTCACGTATATAAACTTAATCTATGACTCCTTCAACAAAACTCAATTTGTTGAAATAGATAATGATCTTAATATCAAAATAACTTTTACTTAAATATAACAACCTTTCCTTAAGTTAATGAAAATCTTCAATTAAAATTTCAAGCACAACTATAAATTCATAGATGGCCCTCATCAATTTTTATTTCTCACTACCATATACTAACTTATTCTGTGAATCCTTCAATGAAACTCTGATTTATTCAAACAGATGATGATCTTCAAAACCAAAATAATTTTGACAAAGAAATTTAAATGTTCCTTAACCAATAGATGATGATGTTCAAGACTAAAATAATTTTGACGAAGAACTTTAAATCTTCCTTGACTAAAGTAGAAATGAATTTGGAGGACATACAAATAGGTGCCCCTAACAATGATGTGCAAGGTCCCCATAAGTATTTACTTATTTGCTTTCTAACATTGATTAGGATTGACAATGAGAAGTTCCTAGTTTTGGATATCATTATTGATGGTCAAAATATCTAACATATATAGCTTAAATGATAATATAGAAAATTAGAAATGAGTTTGAAATATGCAGTCATTCCATTTCTCTTTATGCACATCCCCATATTGATGTCACTATTGTTCCTATAAATAAAACCCCATCTTCGGGTTTTTTGAACTGCTTTTACATGTATTATCTTTGAATAATGCTATCTTCTTCCAGGAGATCCACTTATTAATGGATGTTGCTAAAAATTTAATGAGCCCCACAAAAGAATATGAAGAGAAAGCTAGATTATTATGCCATGTCACAAACGTCTCTACATCACTTAGGGCTTCAATGGTGGGACATGGCATTGTGGCACCCTCCTCAATGTAATGGTGATATTATAAGATGGATTATGTCTAAGGAAGTTTGGAAAGAGAAAACTCAATATTTTGTTTCTTAAGGAGTTTTTCTTAGTATCTTAAGCCATGTCATTCCTCACTTAGAATTAAGTGCATCAAAGAAGGCCAAATGGTGCTCTTTGAGTTACCAGATATTCTCTAGGCTTTCGTTAGACATTATGAGAAGGTGTTCATTGTGTGTGAAAATTCTCCTAAGTGAGATAGGGCTTTGAGGGAATACCTTTCTATTATTCCTCTCAACTTTCTAAGTCTTAAAAGGCTTTTTGTGATTAAATTCTTACCCTTGAGGACATCAAAAAATCCATTTTTCCATGGCCAATGAAAAATGTCCATGTTGTGATGGCTTTCCTTGTGAAATCGATAAAGCCTTGCAACTTTGTGTTGGCTTTGACATGCATAAGTTTTAATTTGAAGCTCTCCGTTCTAAATATCTTGGTTGTATTATTAACAAGGGAAATATTAAGTTCATACCTAAAGCAGGGACCTTGAAGATGTTTCCAACTAGTGACCCAAAAATTTTCTTAATGTTTCCTAAAAGATCATTTCCAAAGTATTAGTTCTCAAGATTCATCACCTCCTTCCACAGATTGTCCACCCTTATCATATTGGATTTTATTAAATCTAAATTTATCAGGAAAATATCATAGCGGTGTCAAAAGGCATGGAGTGGGTACAAAACTCCAAAAAGAATACCATTTTTCTCAATGTTGACTTTACCAAGTTGAATGACCTTTCACTCTTGTTATGCTTAGGGCTCTAGGCTTCAGCCCCCATTTCATTCAATCTATGAAAATGCTTTTTCAATATGCTTCAACTTGTATTACTATCAATGCTGGCAAATCCTTGACTTTTGGATTGCTTCGATCCATTTTCTAGGGATGCCAATCAACCCCTTCTTTGTATATTTTGGTTGTTGAAGGCTTTGATTGCATACTCGCTACTATTATTTAAGCAAGGCGAGTCAGGGACATTTCCTGCTTGAGTCACCTACTTAGCTTGTAAATGGCCACTTTGAAAATGATTCATTCCTCACCCTTATTGAGGATGAACATAATGTCCAAGAGGTGCTCCAGTGCCTTGATACTTTTTATTTGGCTTTTGGGGAATCCAAGTCATATTTCAAACTCTATGATGGGTCATGGAAAGATGAAATTCCATATTAAGATTCTTGTGGAATGGAGAAAGGGACGTGAATCGATCTTGAAAAAGGGTCATCCGCTACTTAAAGAGGGGATGTGTTATTGTTTCCAAAATGTGACTGTTTTTTCATTATAAAGTTCTTAATTGGTTGGTATCCAAAGTAAATTCTTTGAAAGATTATGTTAATTCTATTAATAGCAAGGTCACTAGTCAACAAAAGTTTTGAACCATAGTTTTGACATAGAGAACTCAGGAAAGTGCTTGCCCTTATTCAAGATGTGGCTGCCAATGTTAAGACTATGAAAATAAAGCATAAAAACAATATCAAAATATTGGAAGAGACCATTGGTAAGGCTCATCAGAAGCTTAGAGCCATTTTTGTAGTAAGAAAAATGATAATGCAAAATAGTTTATATGGTCTAAGAATTCTAAATGAGAAAGATCAAGGTTTGAAATCTATTGCAATGAACCCTACTAAGTATGATAGATTAGGAGAAAAGTGATTTTCAAGTGATTGTCATAATTTAGGCTCAATTTCATTGTAAGGTCCCTTTACTAGAACCCAAACAACCATGCCAAAGGTAAGATGTAGTAGTTGCACATTATTCATGATGAATGGAAAACAATGAGAATATTATTGATAAAAATATGGAGACTACAAAGGTTCTAAAAAGTCTTCAGTAGTCTTAAGGGTCTCTAGCCTTGGTTTTGTTTCTCTATTGTCTTGTCGGTCATGTACCTTGTTTTGGTGTCTTTGTATTAAGTTGATGGTTTGTTGTTGAAGTTTGTTTGGTTATCCTTTATTGTTAGCAGTTTATTTTTGTAAAGTATTTCAAGGTCCATTCAAAACATGTATTACTCCAATAACTAAACATCCTGAGCACTTCAAATAAAAACTTCTACAAATTATTTTTTAAAATCTGTTTGAAAATTCTTGAAATGACCGTATAGGTGGAATGCATGCAAGGTACATGAAAAGGTTTCAAATAAATTTATCTGATATCAACTGACTCTCTCAAAAATTTTAAATCAATGCATAATCTCTAAAAAAACTCATTCCCACCACTGATTCACATAGCTTAAACTTTTCTTCTATTCAAACTCAATAAATTTAATTGCTTTCTCTCTCTATTAACCTCACCATCTTGCTCATTTCATTCTTTTAGTCGTCTTATTCTTTTATCCTTCTCTCTAAACACCTGCCTACTATCACTAATATTCTCAAGGTTGATGGATATAGTCTTTTAGTGACCATAAATATGCATTTCTAGGCTTTATTAATTCATTTCAACCAACTATAATAAATAATCTAAAACATGGAAAATATAATCTTATATGTTTTCTAGAATGAACAATTTTTTTACCAAGTTTTAATTAGAAACCATGTGATATTACAATTATTTTTTATTTTTTCATGTAAGAATGAAATATTTTAATGACTTAGATAAGACCAAATAGTTTAAGAGACTCAAACTGAGAATCACATCCTTAAATAATGTTCAAACTTTTGTTTTCTTCGATGTAACTGACCATCTCACTCCACTCTTTAATACAATGTCATTCTGCCTCTACCTCCTCCTTACCAAAAATATAAAATTTTCCTCCTTCCAAACTTTAATATAATCCATCTTCCAATCTCACCATTAAACTTAGAAAGGATGCCATGTCCGACCATTGAAACCCTAGAAGGTGTAGAGACGTTAGGGACGTGCAAGAATCTTCTGCCTTTTCTTGCATATTCTTTGTGGGACTCTTGAATTATGAGCGACATCCATTATCCCTGACAAATATACGAGTATGAGAATACGCTCGAGTGGTTTAATCAGAATGACCTGACACCTGGAAGAAGGCATCATTGGCAAGCTGTAAAAGAAGCTCAACAAAGCGGTCATCGATAGGACTGTCATCTTATCATCTTTGATCTTTGGTTCGCCAAAGATGACGATGTACATAAAGCGAAATGGAATCGTTTCTAATTCTACAATATGATTTAAGATATTTTGACTATAGATTGTGATATCCAAAATTGGGAAAAGTTTGTTTGGTGGATTATAAATGAATTTTTTTCTTTCTTTTCTATAAATTCATTTCTACATTATTGGTCATGTCACGTCAAAATTTCTTAGTCAAAATTATTTTGATATTGAAGATCATCGTCTATTTGAATAAATTGGAGTTTTGTTGAATCAGCCACAGATTATGTTAGTATACCAAAACAAGAAATTGATGAGGGCCATCCATGATCTGATAATTGTGCTTGAAAAGTTGATTGAGGATTTGCGCTAGGTTAAGGAAAATGTTTTAATTAAAATGGATAACTAAATAATTATTTTAGTTAGATATTGTAGCCACGAGTGTTTATAAGGTATTAGGTATTTAGTATTTAGCATATATGTATGGGTAATCTCTTAAATATCTATGTAGAAATATACAATCATTCCAATGTACAAAATTGGTTCATTTATACTATTTTCAATAGGCTATGCCAATACATATTGTAAAAAATCAATGTTGCATAAATCTTATAGTCATGTATCAAGGGTCGATATCTTAAAGGTTATCACTTAAGTTATACATAGTGCAATGGCAAAAATTAGGAATAATAGTCACTAGTCCAAAACCACTATCTTTACTATCACAACTAATCTTAAAGTACATTCCCTTATTTAATTGTATGTTAGGAATTAACAACCATGTGGTAAGGTCACCCTTAACCAAGCTAGCTAAGTCAATCCCTAGTGCACCATTTCTATCAAGTCACATGAGTTTTACTTAGTAAACCCAAATCATAGCACATGCGTTGGTGGCATACTAAAGAATCGCCTATTTTCAAAAAATATTGCCCCAAACTCCTTTATTGTCACCCCCTCTAATACTTGTACCCAAAACCCCTATGTACCCCTTTTCCCATATTATCCCCATGCCCTATCCCAAAAAAAAACCCTCCCCCCTATTTAGGCAATATAAAGTGCCCCATTTTTTGCCCATTTTAAACCCCCCAATATGAATGCACATGGTTTCAGTAAAGACCCTGTGTATCAAGTGAATAAGCTTTACACAACGAAAAGTCAAACATAGAGAGATAGAGTGTGTTTGCAACAAGATAAAAAGAGGGAGAAAATGGGAGAAAGAAGATAGAGTGAGGCAGAGAGACAAAGAGAAGAGCTTAACTGGGCAAAAATCATAAATTGTCACTTGAAAGAAAAAGCTATCTTGACACAAAAAGTGACATGGTATAGATGTCTTATTATAGGCATGGCATCACCATACATATAACATTTAATCATACAACACATGTAGATAAACAAGAGTTTGACAGACATAGAGGTAACAAAAGTTTTATTTCATTTTGTAAGATTTTTACTCCCGATGAAACTTGAAATCCTTATCCCACCATGACTTCCCTCTCTACCAGTTGCTCTTCTTCTTGCAATTTTTTATTTCTTGTTGTTACTTTGGTTTTATTATATTGGCTTTATGTGATGGCATGATATGGAGGTAGATTGTTCATGTTTATGCCATGATTAAGACGTTTGAAATCTTGAAGCTTGTCTACCCCTTTTCCCATATTAACCCCATACCCAAAATTTGCGAGTGTCTTGTTAATGGGCACATGAACAGAGAAACAGGCGAAGACTAAATTGGACTTCGAGAGGGTGATCAAGTCGGCAGTGATATAATGACCAAAAGAGTTCTGTATCAATTTGAAGACTTGTTCTTCCCAAAACTCAAGTGGAAGACCTAGGAGACAGACCCAAACAGGGCCATCTTATTAAGGTCAGTCGATGGATTGAAACTAGACTTCCATTTGGTGAGAGTGAGAAGGTGCTTACCTTACATCTAGGAACCCACAAGCATGAGGGATGGGTCCTCTACCGCCGTGAATCTAAAATGGAAGAGACCACTCGACATAGCAGAAGTCAACACACTTCCTTTTAGCTTCTAGTTGATTCCCACCCATTTCCTCACCATATCAATAGTGGGTCTGAAGTTGAAGAAGCATCCAACCAGGGCAAGGTGGAACTCCACCATAGTTCTATCCACAATGGAGTCAGGTAGAAGGATCTTTGTGCCTTCATCGGTAATGTTTGTCACACAAATAGGGGATTCCACCTCAACAATTTGTGTCCCCACAAGCACGCCTTTCCAATCTAGCTTGGGCCCAAAGGAAAGCCGAAAATCCAAGGACACTACCCCAAGAACTATGGCAGAGTCAGACAAGGGTTGAATGAGCGGTGTCAAAGGAGGATCGCTAGGGGAGGAGGAGGGGTTTTCTTTCATGAAGTGTTTTCCATTGCGATGGAATATTTTGAAATTCAAAAGCACGCCCAAGTTGCAGAGTTGTCTAGGTTCTAGTTTAACTATTTCAGGTCTGGTAAATAAAACTCAATTTGTTGAAATTAATAATGATCTTAACATCAAAATAATTTTTTACTCAAAAATAACAACCTTTCCTTAACCTAATGAAAATCTTCAATTAAAATTTCAAGCACAACTATAAATTTATATATGGCCCTCATCAATTTCTATTTCTCGCTAGCATATACTAACTTATTATGTCAATCCTTCAATGAAACCCTGATTTGTTCAAATAGATGATGATCTTCAGGACCAAAATAGTTTAGACAAAGAAATTTAAATGTTCCTTGACCAATAGATGATGATGTTTAAGACTAAAATAATTTTGACGAAGAACTTTAAATCTTCCTTGACCAAAGTAGAAATGAATTTGGAGGACATACAAATAGGTGACCCTAACAAAGATACGTAGGGTGCCCATAAGTATTTACTTATTTTCTTTCTAACATTGATTATGATTGACAATGAGAAGTTCCTAATTTTGGATATCATAATTGATGGTCAAAATATCTAACATATATAGCTTAAATGATAATATAGAAAATTAGAAATGAGTTTGAAATATGCAGTCATTCCATTTCTCTTTATGCACATCCCCATACTGATGTCACTATTGTTCCTATAAATAAAACCCCATCTTTGGGTTTTTTGAATTGCTTTTACACACATTATCTTTGAATAATGCTATCTTCCTCCAGGGGACCCACTTATTAATGGATGTTGCTAAAAATTTAATGAGCCCCACAAAAGAATATGAAGAGAAACCTAGATTATTCTGCCATGTCACAAATGTCTCTACATCACTTAGGGCTTCAATGGTGGGACATGGCATTGTGACACCCTCCTCAATGTAATGGTGATATTATAAGATGGATTATGTCTAAGTTTGGAAAGATAAAACTTAATATTTTGTTTCTTAAGGAGTTTTTCTTAGTATCTTAAGCCATGTCATTCCTCACTTAGAATTATGTGCATCAAAGAAGGCTAAATGGCACTCTTTGAGTTACCAGATATTCTCTAGGCTTTTGTTAGACATTATGAGAAGGTGTTCATTGTGCATGAAAATTCTCCTAAGTGAGATAGGGCTTTGAGGGAATACCTTTCTATTGTTCATCTCAACTTTCTAAGTCTTAAAAGGCTTTTCATGATTAAATTCTTACCCTGGAGGACATCAAAAAATCCATTTTTCCATGGCCAATGAAAAATGTCTTGGTTGTGATGGCTTTTCCCATGAAATCTATAAACTCTTGTAACCTTGTGTTGGCTCCGGCATGCATAAGTTTTAATTTGAAGCTCTCCCTTCTAAATATCTTGGTTATATTATTAACAAGGGAAATATTAAGTTCATACCTAAAGCAGGGACCTTGAGGATGTTTGCAACTAGTGGCCCAAAAATTTTCTTAATGTTTCCTATAAGATCATTTCCAAAGTATTGGTTCTCAAGATTCATCACCTCCTTCCATAGATTGTCCACCCTTATCATATTAGATTTTATTAAATCTAAATTTATCTGGAAAATATCATAGTGGTCTGGGAATGCATGGAGTGGGTACAAAAATCCAAAAAGAATACCATTTTTCTCAAGGTTGACTTTACCAAATCATGTTACTAGGTTGAATGTCCTTTCACTCTTGTTATGCTTAGGGCTCTAGGCTTCAGCCCCCATTTCATTCAATCTATGAAAATGCTTTTTCAATATCCTTCAACTTGTATTACTATCAATGGTAGCCAATCCTTGGCTTTTGGATTGTTTCAATCCATTTTATAGGGATGCTAGTCAACCCCTTCTTCGTATATTTTGGTTGTTGAAGGCTTTCATTACATACTCGCTACTGTTATTTAAGCAAGGCGAGTCAGGAACATTTCCTGCATGAGTCACCTTCTTAGCTTGTAAATGGCCACTTTGAAAATGATTCATTCCTCACCCTTATTGAGGATGAACATAATGTCCGAGAGGTGCTCCAGTGCCTTGATACCTTTTATTTGGCTTTTGGAGAATCCAAGTCATATTTCAAACTCTGTGATGGGTCATGGAAAGATGAAATTTGATATTGAAATTCTTGTGGAATTGAGAAAGGGACGCAAATCGATCTTGAAAAAGGGTCATCCACTACTTGAAGAGGGGATGTGTTATTGTTTGCAAAATGTGACTGTCGGTTATTATAAAGCTCTTAATTGGTTGGTCTCCAAAGTAAACTCTTTGAAAGATTGTGTTAATTCTATTAATAGCAAGGTCACTAGTCAACAAAATGTTTGAGCCATAGTTTTGACATAGACAACTCAAGGAAAGTGCTTTCCTTTATTCAAGATGTGGCTGCCAATGTTAAGACTATGAAAATAAAGCATGAAAACAAGATCAAAATATTGGAAGAGACCATTGGTAAGGCTGATGAGAAGCTTAGAGCCATTGTTGCAATAAGAAAAATGATAATGCAAAATACTTTAGATGGTCTTAGAATTCTAAATGAGAAAGATCAAGGTTTGAAATCTATTGCAATGAACCCTAGTAACTATGATAGATCAAGAGAAAAGTGATTTTCAAGTGATTGTCATAATTTAGGCTCAATTTCATTGTAAGGTCCCTTTACTAGAACCCAAACAACCATGCCAAAGGTAAGATGTAGTAGTCACACATTATTCATGGTGAATGGAAAATAATGAGAATATTAATCATAAAAATATGGAGACTAAAAAAGTTCTACAATAGTCTTAAGGATCTCTAGCCTTGGTTTTGTTTCTCTATTGTCTTGTGGGTCATGTACCTTGTTTTGGTGTCTTTGTATTAAGTTGATGATTTGTTGTTGAAGTTTGTTTGGTTATCCTTTATTATTGGCAGTTTATTTTTGTAAAGTATTTTAGGGTCCATTCAAAACATGTATTACTCCAATAACTAAACATCTTGAGCACTTCAAATAAAAACTTCTACAAATTATTTTTTAAAATATGTTTGAAATTTATTGAAATGACTGTATAGGTGGAATGCATGCAAGGTACATTGAAAGGTTTCAAATAAGTTTATCTAATATCAATTCTCTCTCAAAATTTTTAAATCATTGCACAATCTCTAAAAAAACTCATTCCCGCCACTGATTCACATAGCTTAAACCTTTCTTCTATTCAAACTCACTAAATTTGATTGCTTTCCCTCTCTATTAACTTCACCATCTTGCTCATTTCATTCTTTTAGTCATCTCATACTTTTATCCTTCTCTCTAAACACCTGCCTACTATCACTAATATTCTCAAGGTTGATGGATATAGTCTTTTAGTCACCATAAATATGCATTTCTAGCCTTTATTAATTCATTTCAACCAACTACAATAAATAATCTAAAACATGGAAAATATAATCCTATATGTTTTCTAGAATGAACAATTTTTTTACCAAGATTTAATTAGAAGCTATGTGATATGACAATTATTTTTTATTTTTTCTTGTAAGAATGAAATATTTTAATAACCTAAATAAGACCAAATAATTTAAGAGACTCAAACTGAGAATCACATTCTTAAATAATGTTCAAACTTTTGTTTTCTTCAATGTAACTGACCATCTCACTCCACTCTTTAATACAATGTCATTCTGCCTCTACCACCTCCTTACCAAAAATATAAAATTTTCCTCCTTCCAAACTTTAATATAATCCATCTTCCAATCTCGCCATTAAACTTAGAAAGGATGCCATGTCCGACCATTGAAACCCTAGAAGGTGTAGAGACGTTAGGGACGTGCAAGAATCTTCTACCTTTTCTTGCATATTCTTTGTGGGACTCTTGAATTATGAGCGACATCCATTATCCCTGACAAATATACGAGTATGAGAATACGCTCGAGTGGTTTAATCAGAATGACCTGACCTGGAAGAAGACATCATTGGCAAGCTGTAAAAGAAGCTCAACAGAGCCACTGGTCATCGATAGGACTGTCATCTGACCATCTTTGATTGTTGGTTCGCCAAAGATGACGATGTACATAAAGCGAAATGGAATCATTTCTAATTCTGCAATATGATTTAAGATATTTTGACTATTGATTGTGATATCCAAAATTAGGAAAAGTTTGTTTGGTGGATTATAAATGATTTTTTTTCTTTCTTTTCTATAAATTCATTTCTACATTATTGGTCATGTCACGTCAAAATTTCTTAGTCAAAATTATTTTCGTATTGAAGATCATCGTCTATTTAAACAAATTGGAGTTTTGTTGAATCAGCCACAGATTATGTTAGTATACGCAAACAAGAAATTGGTAAGGGCCATCCATGATCTCATAATTGTGCTTGAAAAGTTGATTGAGGATTTGCACTAGGTTAAGGAAAATGTTTTAATTAAAATGGATAATTAAATAATTATTTTAGTTAGATATTGTAGTCACGAGTGTTTATAAGGTATTAGGTATTTAGCATTTATCATATATATATGGGTAATTTCTTAAATATTTATGTAGAAACATACAATCATTCAAATGTATAAAATTGGTTCATTTATACTATTTTCTATAGACTATGCTAATACATATTGTCAAAAATCAATGTTGTATAAATCTTATAGTCATGTATCAAGGGTCGATATCTTAAAGGTTATCACTTAGGTTATACATAGTGCAATGGCAAAAATTAGGAATAATAGTCACTAGTCCAAAACCACTATCTTTACTATCACAACTGATCTTAAAGTACATTCCCTTATTTAATTGTATGTTAGGAATTAACAACCATGTGGTAAGGTCACCCTTAATCAAGCTAGCTAAGGCAATCCCTAGTGCACCATCTCTATCAAGTCACATGGGTCTTACTTAGTAAACCCAAATCATAGCACGTGCGTTGGTGGCATACTAAAGAATCCCCTATTTTCAAAAAATATTGCCCCAAACTCCTTTATTGTCACCCCCTCCAATACTTGTACCCAAAACCCTCGTGTACCCCTTTTCCCATATTAACCCCATTCCCTATCCCCAAAAAACCCCTTCCCCCTATTTAGGCAATATAAAGTGTTCCTTTTTTGCCCATTTTAAACCCCCAATATGAATGCACATGGTTTCAGTAAAGACCCTGTGTATCAAGTGAATAAGCTTTACATAACCAAAGATCAAACATAGAGAGATAGAGTGTGTTTGCAACAAAGATAAAAAGTGGAAGAAAATGAGAAAAAGAAGATAGAGTAAGGCAGAGAGACAAAGAGAAGAACTTAACTAGGAAAAAATCGTAAATTATCACTTGAAAGCAAAAGCTATCTTGACCCAAAAAGCGACATGGTATAGATGTCTTATTATACGCATGCCATCACCATACATATAACATTTAATTATACAACACACGTAGATAAACAAGAGTTTGACAGACATAGAGGTAACAAAAGTTTTATTTCATTTTGTACCATTTTTACTCCCGATGAAACTTGAAATCCTTATCCCGCCATGACTTCCCTCTCTACTTCTTGCTCTTCTTCTTGCAATTTTTAATTTCTTGTTGTTACTTTGGTTTTATTATACTGGCTTTACGTGATGGCATGATATGGAGGTAGATTGTTCATGTTTATGCCATGATTAAGACGTTTGAAATCTTGAAGCCTGTCTGCATGGGGGGCAGTTTGCAGCTGTGGATTCTGCTGATATGGTGACTCTTGTCAGTACTCTCATGTTCATGGTGTCTCCTTCCATAATTGCACATACTCAAACTTCATGGGCCAGTGACAGATAGAAGTGATGGAATGGGGATGCCATGATGGAAATTTTGCCTATGGTTTGCAGAAATAGTTTTGTGAGACGGCTTTAGAATATTTTAGGCAGATGAAAATGGCAAGTGTGAAGCCATATACCGCAGCCTTTGCTAGCCCCTACTTTTTCTTGTGGTAAAATGTGACATTTGGAGTAGGGGATGGACTTCCATCATAGCATTTTAACCAGATGCTGTAGCGAGTGCCTGCACAGATATATATGTGGAGTGTAAATCTCACCTGAATCATGAAATCATTATGAACACCATCTATGTCAGCGTCCAACATAGCCTTTGCCTGTTTCAATAGGCGTGTCACTGTATTCTCTTGCAATGTGTGAAATCATAGAACATGCATGCACAATTTTTTGTCAAAACACCCTAGTAGAAATGCATTGAAAGCGTGGAAGTACAAATTGGGCACGTGTTCATTACATTTAGATGTAGATGGATAAACAAATTCACTATTTTATTTTCCATGACGATCTATGTGAGTGAGATTATCAAATAAATTAAAAATTGTAATACTTGGCCATTTAGAAAATAAGTGGACCTTCAAGAAAAGGCCATGTTCTTGATGTCATTAAATTCTCTAGTTAGCTGATATATTTTTTGATTTTGTTACGGGATGTGAGATTTCACAATGAAGCTATTATCATAACTAATTTCAGTATTATAATTTAAGGTGAAGTTATCATTAAGGTTTAATTAAGGTTAGATATAATTTTTATTTATAATTACTATTAAAGTTATCGTTAAATTATGATTCATTTATGGTTAGACTTTAATTAGAGTTATATCAACCCTAATCTTAATCCCAAGTTTTATTATAGAATAGTAACTTTAATCATAAACTAATGTCATGGATTAGATTAACAATATCTAAAGTAATACAAAGGCTAAATTATTGAATGTATGTAATTTTTAAATTTGAATGTGCAAAATTTATTTTGCATTAATATTTAGTTTCTAGGACAACTTAATCCAATGTAAAATAAATATGTAAAATAAATTATTATATATATTTAATTTTAATAGTTTAGATTGTATAAAATTTATTTTATGTTAATATTCTAGAATCGCAAGCTAATAGAATAATAGAAAATTAAAGAGTTTCTACTTATTATAGACATCAATCTAAATTTACCTTTTTTCAATGATAATTATAGCTTTTCTTGAAAAAAAATCTTTCTTCAATTTTTAATATTTTTATTTGATTCAATATACATTGCATTTAGATAAGTAGCTTTGCTTTAATTAAATAACGTGGTAAATCAAATAAACATTATCATTTTTAAAACTCATACACATTAGAAAAATATATGAATAAAAAAAATGATTTTATGAGTGCAATCCAATAATTAATTTGTATTCGGCTTAGTTATATGTTTGAGAGAATATTAAGAGAAGATCAATGTTTTTGAGAATTGATTTATGTTTATGACAAGTGACTTAAATTGATTAGATGATGAAGTAATCTTACTGATTGCAAGATGATTCAATTAGAGGACATTAATGCTAAAGAAAATAACATATAATGTTCAATATAAGAATATAAAAAAGAAGAAAAACTAAGATGATACAAGTAGAGGATATTAATGAGAAGGAAAAGAGTATCTAGCTTTGGTATTGGGAAAGACATTGTAGAGGAGAAAAGAGTATATTTTGATTGCATATTTCTTTTTTATTTTTTTAAAATATATTATCTATGTATTTAAATTGTCATGTTTTAAAAATAAGGTAATTATTTAATATAATATAATATAATGTTTTAAAGATAAGGTAATTATTTAATATTTTCATAATATATTATCTTAGAGTTCTATAGTTAAGGAGAAACCTTAAGTAATTAATAATCACCAATTATTTAGTGGTAATGTCACTCCAAATACTACCTTGAAGGTATTATCAAGTAGCTAAAATAGGTTTGTATCATCATTGGAAGATACTGCATAATCAACATATTGGCATTTTGCACTCTTGTGTTAAATAGCTTACATCTTCTACACCTCAACAAAGAGGTTTGTTCCAAAATCAAGGACTTTTAATAATTTCATGCACATACAACACATCTTGAAGGTGCTTGTGAGCACCACATTTCTATTAGATACATTCAAATATAAGGGCCAGTAAAAACTTGTGTACATAAGATGCAATCACATTGATTGAAATAGTTTTTTCTACTAGTTAAATTCCCAACATTAATTCTTTTTACATCAAACTTAACAATCTCATCTATTATTGACAACTTTTGGAAAAACAATGAAAAATTAATTCATATGAAGATTACAAATGCATGTATATCATCGCTTTTTTATTCATATGAAGAATAAAAATACATGTTCTTATACAAAAGAAGTGGCTATATAATACATGCTTGGTTAACATTAGTAACAAACACACATTATTAATATAAGTTGTAAACACTTCTTTGAACATGGAGAGGGAATGTAGGGGTTCCCTTTCTAATTATCTTATGTACCTTGAAACCCCTTGTCTTGTAGCCTTAAACTATCCATGAGCTTGGGGGAATGGAGGGTGCATTACCCTCATCTTATTTACTCTCTCCTAAGAATCCCACAATAGCTTGTACCTGTATGCACCCTAAAATGGTCGCCTAGACTTTGGGCCCCATTTATTCAATTTATCAATCCTGAATCAATTTTATCAATAATCAATATTTTCAACAATATCAATCTCTTGATCAAGTCTTAATTTTGATCATATATTAGATTTTTATCCTATGGGCTAATCATTTATCCTAAGTCTTTATTTGATTAGAAGGAATATTTCCTCCCCTTTTGATTAAATAAAAAGCCCCCTTTTTCATGTTATCCTAAGTTGCACAAATAAAGCACTATTCCTATTTTATAAAAAGAAGAAAACACTTTTTGTCTCATATGGACATAAAGTCAACTCTTATTTTTCTATTGGAGGATACTTGTGCACATGGATTGCTCCTCTTTCAAGCTCCACCACTGATTAAGACTTTTGCCTCTTAATCTCAATAGTCCATTTCACCTCATTTCTTATAAAAGGAGAGCTCCCTCCCTCATTCTAGGTCACTTGTTTTATGCTAATGTTATGCTGCAGGTTTTCTAGGTCATTTGGAGCTTTCTTTGAAGACACTCTTGCATCCAAGATTTTTGTTGTTGCATTTCATTTAGTTTCATATTTGCTTCCATAGTTGCATGATAATGGCATTCTTAGTGTAGATTTCCTTTTATGCAATAGATTAATCTCACATAGTCTAAATAGAAAGGATTTGTAACACTTGTTCTTTCCTTTTCATAGAATACTTTGCATATTTGCATCCTCATTTTAGTTGCATTGCATTGCATTTTCATAGTGATTCTTGAGGATATTGGCACTCTTGCCCTTGTCCTCACTTGAATCTCTCATTGTGTGGTTGACTAGCAAGGTCACAAGCTTGTAGCTCTAGCTGAGAGCAAATACATCATAGTCCCTTGCAACTCCATGCATAAAGAGCTATGAGCCGCTTTGTGAGGCCTTATTCTTGAGCAACCTTGCATGTAATGGTTCATAAAAGTGCACCATTTTAGTGTGTACATTTCTAGTGCCCCTCGTGGGGCAGAGTAGACTAGTTTTGTCCCTTCTTTTTCTGCATTTTCGTCATTTTCCATCAATTTTTCGGCAAGTTTTTAGCTTAATTTTCAGTCTCTATTTTTTTTTCTCAGACTATCGTATGATACTTTCCAGAAGTATCGCACGATACTTCTCTATATGCGAAGGTGATACTTCGCCTGTTAGAAGTATCGCCTGGCTATTGTGAATTCTATCGCCTGGTGTCAGGCGAAGTATTGCCTGACATAAGGCGAAATATCGTGCAGACTAAAAAGTATCGCCCCAGTATACTGTGAAGTATCGCGCGATACTGGTGTCTGTACTGTGTTTGTACCTGAAAGTGAGCTATTTTTGGGCTATTTTATCTATCTTGCAAGTTTCTGGTTGTTAGCTATCTTTTTGAAAATTTCTGAAATTTCCAGCAAAACGGGTGCCCATTTTTTTTTGAAATTTTGCAAATGGTATCAAAAGTTTAAGTGTGATATATCGTTGGAAAGGTCTTTCTGAGCCTAATCCAACCATGATGGTTTCATTTTCAGATTTTATCATTTGATCAGTTATTTTTGTAGATTATCTAATGTTTCATGTGCTAACCATTGTTAGATTTTGGATTTTGCTAACCTTGTTGGTCTAACAAGTTGTGGTTGTAGGTGCCTCTTGCTTGAATATTTTGTCAAAATCGCATGTCAAAGAGGGCTACTAATGGTCTTTGCAGGGCTGCCCTAAGCATAAAAACCAAATCAATTGCTTGTTTAATTGCTTTATTTATTGAGTGCGGCATATACTAGTTGTTTCATTTCATAGGCACTTAATACCTTGTTGTAGGAATTTTGAGGTGGTAGGAGAGTATGCTCTTCACCCTTGTGGTGAAACATAAATCTTGACCCATCTTGGGATTTTGAAAGCAAGGGGGTAATTGAATATTTGCTTGGTGTGTTTGGGAGAAGTTTTTGGGATAGAGGAGTATGCTCTTCACCCTTGTGGTGAACCAAAAACCTTGAACCTCAAAAATTATCCATTCTTTGTTTAGATCTTTAGAATCCTTTAGCGGGCCTGCTCTTGAGCAATCAAGAGGAATGACCCAAGTGGGGACAAGCTAATACCAAGCTATTCCAACCCACTATAATCTCAAGGCTATCAAGGACACAAAACCTTGGTAGACATAACACTTGTCTTCGCTTGATGTGAGTAGCTCATGGGATTGCGACCATGGGGAAAGCATTGAGCAAGAATGCTTAAGGTACTCTTGAGGCCGTGAGGTCCTAGTCCTTCATGAGGAGCAAGAGGGGTGTTATGAACGGAAGCCCTTACTAAGAACCATAGGTTAGAGGCCACCTTATTTAGCCGCTTATCTTCTTAGTGCAAGGATTGATCCAAGTGGACTAACCCGGATCACCCCAAGATACTCACCATATGTGTCCCTTTGGTTGTGTTGTTTGACACTTCCACGACAAAGCCAATATCTCTTGTGGGCAACCACTTAGTGTGAGGCAAGGGGGCATCAAGTTGTGGGCTAAGTTGGTAAGTATTGAGCCTTGTCTTGTAGGTAGATATTGCTTGAAGTGTCTTCGATTGTGTGATACCAGTGTAAACGTTCTCAACATACAAACAATCGGTAGCATTCATAGAGTGCAATTTTATTTTTGATATCATAAGTGTTTGTCTTGGCAAGGTTGCTTTTGCCCTTGTTTCAAGTGTTTGAAGACATGTTTGATACTCTATTGTTTGCAAACCTATCTAATTGCTATTAAATTTGTGATTGACATCAGACATTTTCACCCTAACATTCAGAAAATCCAAAATCAGACCTTAAAAACTCAAAATTTTGCACAAATTGGTCAAGATCAACATCAGTATCACATTAGCCAAAGAGAAATATCGCATTAGAAGGTTGTTCTTGGTGAGAAAGTTTATCTCTAAAATTGTGAGCTACATTCTTGGGAAATTCTCGTACTCTTATTGTCCAAATAATTTTCATTTAATCTCAATTTCAACTATCTTTTGGCCTAGCCCAACATCCTGGTTCAAAAGTGCAAGGGTAGTCACCCTTTGATTTAAAGCACCTCTTTGACAGTGTTGGTAAAGCCCCTTCTTCTATCTTTTCATTTCTCTTTGGACAATAGAGAACTTTGATTATCCTAGTTTGGTGTTGATATTTTGTGAGGTCATCCTATTACCAAGGGTCTTCTATTTTCAGTCTTCCTTGGTCAGTCCAGATCTTAGATCCTAGGTGTTGTCATGTTGCTCAACATCTCAATGAACGTTATGGTATCAATTGCACAAGATGGCTCTTAGTCTTCTTCTTTCTTCTCCATTTCCCATGTTCTTCTAAAGTCTTCTATTCCCATGGGAAATTCTTCTTCTTCTTCTTCTTCTTGATTCTTTTCCTCTTATTATCTAGTCTACTTTCTTTTATTCATCTATTCATTTCTTCCATGCTTGATTTCTCCTCTTTTGGAACCATGAATCTTGACTATCTAGCTTTGGAACCTTTATTAAGAATAGATGATCTTGAGCTCATTGACATATTCAAAAAGTGTTGTTCCTCCAAAATTCTCATGAGTGACGAATTTATGACAAAAATAAAAGAAAAATTGATTAAATCGGATGCCTTTGCTAGAATCATACTCATGATCTCATCCAAATATTCTTCATCTTCTAAATCTTCTCATCATTCCTCATCTTCTAAATCTTATCATGATTCTTCTAAACACTATTCACATTCTTCATCTTCCAAATCTTATCATGACTCTTCTAAACATCATTCGAATTCCTCATTATCCAAGTATTCTTCTTCCACTAGTTCTTCAATTTCCTCTTCTTCACGATCTCATTCTTCTTCTACTTCTTCAAAGAGTCTTACTTCTCTTCACCATAAAGAGCAACGTGATAGTCCTTGTGATGTCTCTTCCACAAAGAGTGATACACCCACCTATGATGACTATAATGATGGACAATGTAGTGGTGCCCATGAAACTTCTATTCCTAAGCATCATCCTCGTGGTACACTTGTGATTTCTAAGGGGGAGTCGTGTTGGGTAGACTGTGATGGTGATCCATATGACTCTAAATTTGAAGAATTCTTTGATGATTTTTGTGAACAATACAATATTCCTACTGAGGAAGAGAAAATCTACCGCGCTGATTCCAAACATCAAAAGAATCTCTCCTCTAAAAGTTCTCATGCTGAAAAGAAAGGTTGCACTCTCAAGCAAGATCATATTAATGTTGAACCTTTGTCTTGTGATGGTTCCCTTCCATCCTCTACTTCCTCCAATACCCACACACTTCCTAAAGCTTCTAAGTCTTCCAAATCTTTCACAAATACTTCATCCGATTCAAATCCTAAGGCTTTTCATGCGGTCCCCTATAGTTATCCAAAAGGGCTACCTCTTAAAGAAACTCAAGCTAACCTTCACTTGGCTGCAAATACTTTCAATAATGCTAAACCTAAAGAGCATAAGCCTTTATGCGCTATAATGCCTACTTCAGCTAATCCTTCACCATCTCCTCCAAAGTCTTCCATACAATCCCAACCTGCTTCCTTGTCCGTAGAAGTGGCTCCATGTCAAGAGGACCCTAAAAATGATAAAGAAAAAAACATAAAAAAAGATCAAGATCAAGAACCCTCCATGTCATCCAATTCTTTTCATGATGTCTCTCATCCGCTCAAGTCTTCTCCTAAGCAAGATCAAGCTACTACTTACACTATTGAGCTTATTGACAATCAAAATAACCTTACTACGCTTGCGCTTTCCAAAGATGATACTTCCATTAAGGTTATTAAAAATGGTGTTGTTACTTCCAATGTTGAGCCTATTGAAAATCTAGAAAAAGTTGATACGCTTATGCTACCCAACAATCATTGTCAAGATCAAAGCCTTCAATCTTCTTGTTCTACCGCTCCATGCTCACTTCGGCTTTCTACTCTTTCTAAGTCTTTGCAAGCTTTGAACAATCCTATCAAAGAAGATGCTCTTATTCAAGCTGTCCACAATTCTATTAAAAATTCCAATGCTCACTCCAAAGATGTTGATATCCTTGGTTGTGATATAGATGCTGATGAACTTATTGATTATCCTTTTGCATCTTCCACTTCCATCCTTGGACCTCTTCCACCACTACTAAGGGCTTCACGTCTTCCTTCCATATTGGGTCCTTATGTCCCTTCACTTTCCCCTCCTAATTCTCCTAATTCATCATCCATCTTAGGTCCTTACGTCCCTCCATCTCCTATCTTTCCTCAAGATCAACATAGATGCATACCCTTGAATCCCTTTCATCCACCCACCCATCTAAACCGGTCATATCCTCCTTCTTCTTCCCCAAGTCCCAAGTCTTTTGGAAGTGAGTTGAATGTTCAAAACAAGAAAAAGAAGCAATACAAGAATCCATAAAAAAAAGAAGATCACCATGTCTCCTCTAGTCGACATGGGGGCATAAAGTCGAAAGAGATATCTAAGAAGAAAACTACAAGACAAGTATGGGTTCCAAAATCCATCATTGAAGATATTCTTTCTCAGTCATCAAAAGGAAATGAAAAGCCTAAGGCTATATGGATTCCAAAGTCTCTCTTGAAAGAGTCTTATGTTGAGCAAAAAGTGAAGTTGACATTCAAGCTTCCAAAGGCTTCCACTTCATCTTTTTCCAAAAACATTCTTCCATTCCATGCGCCTAAACCGCAACCTCTGCTAACCATTTGCCATATTCCTTCTCGTATTTCTCCATTCACATTTGAGGATTATAACAAGCACACCAATCCTCTCTTTGAGGAGTCAGATAGCAATAATGAACCAGAATATGGTTCGCATTTGGACTAGAATATGGTTTACATTTCCTCCATTTTTCCTGTCACCCTTCAAGGTGTGTATTGATGTTGATCTTACCTTTCTTTCCATCTACCTTTTCGCATTCCTTCCATTCATCATCCTTCTACCTTCTATCATTTTTCCTCATTTGCCTATTCCTCCTATGTCTTCCTTTCCCCTTCAACATCTTTGAGCATATCAGTTTGGATCCTTGGCATATCATGGTTTATCCTTTCAAGGAGCATTATCTAAAAAGCTTGCCTTCTTCCAAAAATTTCAAAAAATAGGAAAAATAAAAAATAAAAAATAAAAAAATTGAAAATGTACCATGGTGAAAACCTGGAAACAGGTGCCTTGGTAGCAAAAGTAAAGAGAAATAAATTCATCCTATGGTGAAAACCACTCCCTTGTGGTGCCTTGGATAAGTACCATGATGAAAACTTGGTAATTAGGCATCATGCGTAGTTCTTCTACATTTTTCATCCATTCCATTCTCTCTTTGATCTTGACAATGTTGAGCTATATACAGACATTTGGCTATCTTGTGAGCTATCTTACAATGATCTTGCTTTCATTCCTTTCATGTTTAGCCTTCACTTTCATTTTTCTTCATTCATTCTAGCCTATCACTATTCTTTTTCCCCCTTGGTCTTGATCTAATAAAAAAGGGTAAAACACGATGTTATAAAGTCTCTTGACATGTCTACTCCTTTGGACTGCATCCTTTCCTTCCTTTTCATTACACTTTTGAGGCTTGTCCTATGCTAGCCATTCATTTCTTGTCCAAATGTGCTTTACATGACAATCTTTTCCCTAGCTTGGGTACTCTTGAGGAGTTTGACCTTGAAAATTTCTTCCCTTCATTCTTCTTCATTCTCTTTTCCTCCATCTCATTCACTAGCTTGCTAATCCCTCTCGTTCCCCACCTTGCTAGAAATTGGAAATACATGATGTGATCTTGCTTAAAGAGTTTGATGCCCGTTCTGTCTAGGGGCATCCTTTGTACATATTTATGGATCCTAAAAAAAGTACCAAAAAAATTGATATATGATGCTGAAAAAAATCCTAAAAAGTATATAAAGTCCTAAAAAAAAAAATCCAAAAAAATGATATATTGTCAAAAATTCTAAAAATCAGAAAATGCCCTGAAAAAAATGATCATCTTGCTTTGATGTATCTCAAAAAAAATTATATATTCCAAAAATACAAAAAAATAATTCAAAAATTCAAAAATTTTGCAAACTGTGTTTTTTCAATACCACCCCAAACAGTGGTTTTCAACACTACCCTTGCGTCAAGTGTTTCTTAACACTTATCAGATGTCTTACCCAATAGTCTAGTATGATGCAACGTTGCTCATTTGCAAATGTGATGCTCGATGTTTGACTCTATGACCAACACACACGCACTTAAACAATCAACTCGTTGAGATATGTTGACTTTATTTTTTTTTGTGTGCTGTCTATGAGGATTTCTTTGATGAGTGGTCTATCCCTGAGAAGTTTTTGATGATGCATAGCTAGAAGACTGAGGGTATGAGAACATGTTTTATTTCTTTATCTGCTTGTGTGTTTATTTCGTTGATCCTAACTGTCATGAGCATTTATGCTAGTCTTACTTGACACTACGGATTGACAAGGTATTATCCTTGACTGTTTTATGCGAGTGCATGCTTCTAGCTATCCTAACCTTCATGTGTCTTGATACAAGCATAATCTCGCCATAACAAAATTAGGTGATCTCGCTGCACTAGTCATCTTGACCTCCATGTCTTTGATGCCTAGGTGGGATTTCCACATTTCTATTTGATAAAGATCATATTCATATCCACATAGTCATGCTAGTGTGCATTGTATGATCTTACTGTGCTACCTAACGCTCGATGATGATAATTAGATGTCTATAAGTGTTGTGACCTTGCAAGTCAACCAATTTCATAGTAGTTTGCATTCTTAGGTTCATGAGTAGATTAGTTCTTTGCATTTTGCATATGGAAAGAGCTCTTCTTTTAATCGTTCACGGACTAGTTGGTCAACTATGCTCATTTTCTTATTCTTCTTGATCATATCGTTCATTTCTGGTCTTTCATATCACATCATTTTCTATCCATTTTTGGACTCGAAATCGAAATCTGAGTCGCGTTTCCAAATTTTCCCTTTCTTCTGAGCAGTTGACTGACTGTTTGAGGCATAATTTGATTTCCGATGGAATTTCTTCCTTTTCATGTCTCTCAATTTTCTAGTCTTTCATTCGCCCTATCTCTTTTCTTCTAGCTCATCACTGGGGCATGTTTCATTGCCTAACGGTTATCCTGTTATCATTTACCTTCGATTGTGATTTCATTTTGATTTGATCATATTTTATTGATTTCCTGTCTCTCCTCTACCTGATTTTGATTTCGATTTCGACTTCGAGAGGGCAGCATTTATGGGATTCTCATCCCCGATTCCTTGATTTTCCTGATTCAGACATCTTTTGTGATCTTTTTGCTCAAATTTGAGATTCTTATCTCTTACTTTGAATGTGATCCCAAATCAACCTCATGTTCAAAGGCCTTTGTTTATGCTTTGTCCGGATATGATCCCGAATCAACCTCATATCTGAGTTGTTTTGTGATCCCAAATCGATCTCACATTGCAACTCCATTCTTTGACTACATGTGTTCCCAAATCGATCACACATTAGTCAAAGAGGGGCAAATTTATGCACCCTAAAATGGTCGCCTAGACTTTGGGCCCCATTTATTCAATTTATCAATCCTGAATCAATTTTATCAATAATCAATATTTTCAACAATATCAATCTCTTGATCAAGTCTTAATTTTGATCATATATTAGATTTTTATCCTATGGGCTAATCATTTATCCTAAGTCTTTATTTGATTAGAAGGAATATTTCCTCCCCTTTTGATTAAATAAAAAGCCCCCTTTTTCATGTTATCCTAAGTTGCACAAATAAAGCACTATTCTTATTTTATAAAAAGAAGAAAACACTTTTTGTCTCATATGGACATAAAGTCAACTCCTATTTCTCTATTGGAGGATACTTGTGCACATGGATTGCTCCTCTTTCAAGCTCCACCACTGATTAAGACTTTTGCCTGTTAATCTCAATGGTCCATTTCACCTCATTTCTTATAAAAGGAGAGCTCCCTCCCTCATTCTAGGTCACTTGTTTTATGCTAATGTTATGCTGCAGGTTTTTTAGGTCATTTGGAGCTTTCTTTGAAGACACTCTTGCATCCAAGATTTTTGTTATTGCATGTCATTTAGTTTCATATTTGCTTCCATAGTTGCATGATAATGGCATTCTTAGTGTAGATTTCCTTTTATGCAATAGATTAATCTCACATAGTCTAAATAGAAAGGATTTGTAACACTTGTTCTTTCCTTTTCATAGAATACTTTGCATATTTGCATCCTCATTTTAGTTGCATTGCATTGCATTTTCATAGTGATTCTTGAAGATATTGTCACTCTTGCCCTTGTCCTCACTTGAATCTCTCTTTGTGTGGTTGACTAGCAAGGTCACAAGCTTGTAGCTCTAGCTGAGAGCAAATACATCATAGTCCCTTGCAACTCCATGCATAGAGAGCTATGAGCCGCTTTGTGAGGCCTCATTCTTGAGCAACCTTGCATGTAATGGTTCATAAAAGTGCACCATTTTAGTGTGTACAGTACCCTTGTCCTTAAACTAGCGAGGGAACATGAGATATAGAAAACACATGTTGTGAACATTAATTGTAAATGCATGTTGTTAATGTAAGTTCTAAACACTTCTTTAAATATGGTGAGTGGATTTAGGGGAACTACCCTTTCTCATTTTATTATGTATCCCCTAACCCCTTGATTTTTAGCCTTAAACTATCTATGAGTTTGAGGGAATGTGAGATGCATTACCCTCATCTCATTTCTTCTCTCCCTAGCATACATAAGTGACTTGTGTACCTTTTCCCTTAAATTAGTGAGGTATCATGGGATATAGAAACCACACATTATTTATATTAGTTGCAAACACTTTTATCATATGGAGATGAAATGTGGGGTTCCCCTTTCTTATTCTCTTACATGTACATCCAAGCATTAATTTTATATAGCAGAAAATGAGAATAAAAAGTACATCGTACCAACCATGAACACAATTTGTATAGGTTAGAAAACATGATGTGTTGTTCAACCTATTGTTAATATGATTTAGAACAATAGAGAGGGGGGGGGGTGAATCAGTTGTTCTCAGGTCCTGATGTATAAAACAAACTTAAAAATTTTCCTTAAATCAGATACAATAACCAAAACAAACTCGGTCATCACTGATGCAATAACAGAAACAAAAACATACAACAATGCAGTCCACTACCCGACTATAACTTAACTTGTAAAACACAGAAATGTTCAAACCAAAATATTCACACAAGTATTAACACTAGGATTTATAGTGGAAACCCAATTTGGGAAAAACCACTTCGTAACATGCTACTATTATTTTCACTCTTCTGAAGTGAGCTCGGTAAAAAGCCAACCCTATCAAAGGTTACAATACACACTGTCAGGTGTGACCCGGTTAAAGGATTTCAATCACCCTATTAAAAGTGAGCCTAGTCATAGGACTTACATACACTCCATTAGAATGCAACCTTGTTCAAAGGATTTAACATATGATTGTTAGGTCAACCTCTGTTAAAAAGATTTTGACTGTTACAATGGTTAGAAAGTAGCAACAATATTTATCTAAAAAATATACAATTCACTTTGCAAATATCAGATCCAATTTCATACACTAATGCTGGTTTACTGACTTTAAAACTTTGTCATCTCCATCTCTAATCTGCTCAGAACTTTTCTTCAAGAAATCACCACAATTCTCCTTCAACCATTTCTGCTTATACAATCAATAAAACTTTACTAATCTTCCAGCATTCTCTGTTCACCCATGCACTTGCATATCCAAATGCTCAGGTCCTTTTATTCTTTCCTCAATTAGGTTAACTTATCTTATGTCGGTCAATCTCATTCGTAGATCTTAGGTTAGGTCAGATTCATTGAATCTACCCACTTTATGTTCTTCGGTTCCTTTTCTAGAATCATCTCAAATCTCTTAAAGATTTATAATAAAACATTTTATAGTGCATTTAATGCTTTCAAAAAATCAATAAATAAAGTCAACACATTTTACATAATCCAAGAGTTCAACAATGTCGGCTCGAAAACTAAATTCTCTTCAAATATAAAATTATTGATGCTCGGTCAATACTGTGATTAATTACTCATTCTTCATGTAGAAAGCTTGGTCATTACTAAAAATGTTTCCTCGACTTACACTGTCTTCCTCGACAATTAATGGTTGTTCGGTCGACACTAGAATTTTTCTCGACATATACTAACTCGGTTGACACTAACATTACTCGGCTTAAACATGATTTTTCCATTCTTTGCTCGTTCAAGCCTACCAATTTAGTCTTCAGTCTTACTAGTATAAACAATACATTGTCTCATCATTATGCAACATAGTCAAGTACACTTTGTAATATCAAGATAACTCAACCTTTCCCTGAGGTGCTATTATTACCAACCTTGCCTAGCCCCTTAGCAACACTCAAATAGATATAGTACTTTCCTAAGTAGCAACAGTCTGATTAGTTAAGGTTTGACATCAATGACAATACAACAATTATTTCAATTGCAGTTTCCAACAATCTCCCTCTTTGGCATTGATGGCAACACCATATGATATCACCTGAATAACACATGGATTACCAACCAATCCAAAAACTTATCTATTCATCAGAGAATTATTTATAATATCCTTAGCTTCATTCTAATTCAAAATCTTATAAGCCTCACTTATGTGACCATCAGAAGTATTCAGATCTCCCTCTATCCTGATCCTTCATTTCAGTTCATCACCCTTACTTTTCAGTGTCATGTGTTATCATATCAGTTCATCTCCCTCTTTGACAAAAATGCCAAAGAAGCAACTAAAACATACATCCATCAAATGTAGATAATATCTGTCCAGCTCAGTGTTTCTCCCTCTATCATCTTGCTTATGACTGATTCCTTGTCTTTGCTTCTTTTCACAACTCTAGGCCAGCCCTAAAGTGTGACAATCTTCTACATCAATTTGTCAAATATTTTTTTGTAGCACATTTGATGCATTACTCCTAGCTTGTATAGGTAGCCTCAGTTAGGGGAAGAACCCCTAATTGACTTCTCAAATACTCATGAGCTTCTCTGGGTAAAGCTTTAGTGAATATGTCTGCTAATTGTTTTTTTGTATTCACATATTCCATTCGGACTTCTTTATCTTGTACTAATTCTTTCAAGTAGTGATACTTGATTGCAATGTTCTTGGTCTTAGTGTGCATCATTGGATTATTAGAAATATTGATAGCACTTGTGTTGTCACAAAAAATAACAATAGGTTTAGTGATTTCTTCTTTCATGCCTATCAACAATTGTTTTATCCATACCAAATTTAAACAGTTTACTATAGCAACAACATACTCAGCCTTGGCAGTAGATTGGGAAATGCAATTTTGTTTCTTACTCATCCAAGAGACTAATCTCTATCCAAGAAAGAAAGTTCCACCACTAGTACTCTTTCTATCTTCTACATTTCCTGTCCAATCAGCATCTGTATAAACTCTGAGTTAAAATTTGTCATCCTTCTTATAATATAGACCATAGTCAGTAGTTCCTTTCAAGTATCTCATAATTCTTTCCATAGCCATCATGTGTGTTTCCTTAGGATTGGCAGAGAATCTTGCCACAATTCCAATAGCTAGTGCAATATCCGGTCTACTATGTATAGCATACTGTAATTTTCTAATCATGGATCTGTACAAAGTATGATTCACTTTTGCAGCATCATCATTCTTAGATAACTTTTGTCTAGTAACCATAGGAGTTCCTACTGGTTTAGCATCTTCCATCCCAAAAGTTTTCAGTATTTCATTAACATACTTAGACTATGTAATGAAAATTCTATTCTTCCTCTGATATACTTGTAAACCAACAAAGAATTTGATCTCACCAAACATACTCATTTCAAATTCAGTTTTCATTTCATTTGAAAATATTTTACATAATGCAACTTGTCCACCAAAAATAATGTCATCCACAAAATTTTTTGCCAATAGGATACCTTTACCTTCTTCATCCTTCATGTACAGATTGCTTGTGTCATTTGTTCTTGAAAATCCAATCTGTATCAAGTAGTTATACAACTTCTCATACCATGCTCTAGGAGCTTGTTTCAATCCATATAGTGCTTTGTTTAGTTTGCACATCATGTGTCTTCTATTTGGATTAGTAAAACCTTCTGGTTGTTCTATGTAAACTTCTTCTTCCAGTATACCATTTAAAAAATGCAGACTTGACATCCATTTGATATACCTTGAAATCTACATAAGCACCATATGCAAGCATAGTTCTTACTCCTTCCAATCTAGCTACAGGGGAAAATGTCTCCCCATAATCTATTCCTTCTTCTTGTGTGTAGCCTTTTCATACCAGCCTAGCTTTATTTCTAGTGACTTCACCATTTTCATTCATCTTATTCCAAAACACCCACTTTGTTCTTATAACATTTTTGTTTTTAGGTCTCGGCACCAGAGTCCAAGTATCATTCTTCTCAATCTGTTCAATCTCTTCATTCATTGCTTGTATCCAGTCTTCATTCTCCAATGCCTCTCTAGTTGACTTAGGTTCAAATTCACACAATAGGCATGTTGGATCCTTAGTCTTACTTCTGGTCTGAATTCCAGTATTTTTGTCTCCAATTATTTGTTCAAGCTTGTGATGTCTTCTTACATATTTTTCCAAAATAGGTTCAGCTCATCTCTCCTCTATTTCATTAGTATCCCCAACAAGATTGTCAGATTCAACTTTTGAATGCTCGGTAACCTCTTCTTGATAATCAACAACATTTTCTTATAACTCAGCATGTTCTTGTTCTCTCTTGACACTATTTTCCTGATGCTCGACAGCATCTTCCTGTCGCTCAGCATTGCTTACCCAAACCTTGGCATCAAGTGCAAGTCTGTCACTTGCCTCTTCTTCTTCGTCAATGTACACAAAAGATCTATAATCTTCTGGTTCTCTATTGTTGTCAGCTTCATTTCTTTCTACATACTCATCAATTTTGACATTCACACTTTCCACAATTTTGTTAGTGTTAGAGTTCAAACACTTATAAGATTTACTTTTTGTGGAATACCCTAGGAATATGCCTTCATCACTCTTAGCATCAAACTTTCCATTCCTAGTGTCTTTTAATATATAGCACTTACTTCCAAAGATTCTAAAGTATTTAACACTCGGTGCATGCCCATGCCATAATTCATAGGGTGTCAGATTTGTACCCGGTTAAGAGTGTAAACAACAGTGCTTATAGCTTCTTTCCAGTATTTTTGTGCCACATTCTTTTCAATCAATAATGTCCCTGCACAATCTAAGATAGATTTGTTTCTCCTTTCTACTATACCATTCTATGGAGGTGTTCTAGATGCAGACATCTGTCTTTTAATTCCTCTATCATTGTAAAAAAAATTAAATTCATTTGATGTAAATTCTCCACCTCGGTCAGATCTAAGACATTTTAGGTTCCTACCTGTCTCCTTCTCAACCTTAGCCAAATACCACTTAAAGAATTGAAAAGCTTCAGATTTTTAGTTTAGAAACATTACATGCATCATTCTAGTGTGATCATCAACAAATAAGATAAAGTATCTAGCACCATAGTAACTTTGTACACCCGTAGGTCCACAAAGGTCAGTATGAACCAAATCTAAAATGTTTTCAGAAGTAAAGGATTTTCTCTTAAAACTTGACTTTGTCATTTTTCCTAACTAGTATTCCTTGCACATCACATTCTCGGGTTTCTTCAATCTAGGTAGACCTCTTACCTTTTTCTTCTTACTTATCTCTACCAGATTGTTAAAGTTAACATGACATAGCCTTTTGTGCCATAACCAAATATCATCAAGTTGTGCAATCAAACATGTTTCTTTAGATAGGTCAAGATAGAACAAATTACCTCTAGTCTGATCTCCACTTCCAATTAGTTCTCCAGTAGCATCAAATATTTTAGCTTGCTTGTGATGAAATTCCACTTGGTAACTAGTTTTGTTAAGCTGAGCAACACTTAACAAATTATAATTAAGACCTCCAACCCAATATGCATTTTCACAAGATATATTATCAATCAGATTAATCAAACCTTTTCCTCTAATAGGACATGGTGCATCATTACCAAATTTTACACTTTTTACCTCTGTAATGATGTAAGGTCTCAAACTTATTTTTGTCACCAGTCAGGTGATGTGAACAACCACTATCAATAATCTATTTATCATTCTTGTTCACATAGGATATCAATGCAGTTTTCTCATCCTCATCAGATTCATCTTTCATTGCAACATAGACTACCTCAATTTCAAAATCATCACTATCAGTGTCAATTTCTTTTTCAGCAATGTAACAGGATTTCTTACCTTTTCCTTTGTAGTCTTTGTTCCATTGGTAGCTTCTATCATCTCTTCTATCTTTGTGTTTTCTTTTCCTTTCATCATCTTTATCCTTCCTGTTAGGACATCTAGCAGCTATATGACCAACTTTATTACATGCAAAACATATAATAGGGAGTTTACCTTTATACTTTCCTTTTCCCCTTCTCAGTCTTCTATCCATAAGAGCTTCTAGATCTTCTAGTTCTTCATCAGAAGTGTCACTGTCACCTTCACTTTGACTATCACTTTCACTTTCACTAATGCATTTTTCTTTTTTTTCTTTCACTTGTTCAAAACTAGTTGTGACTTGAAAGCAGATTCAACATTACCAATGCTTCCAATAGTGAAATTATCATAGTTAGAGAGTTCAAAAGCAGTCAGCTTACCAACCAAACTTTCCAAAGTAAGCACATTAGCAGAGTTACATCTAGATTCCTGAATAGCTAAGATATTAATAGCATATATAGGACGTAGGGTTCTTAGTACTTTCCCAATTATAGTTTCATCATCAATAGCCCCATTTTCTCCTCTAATAGCATTCACAACTTCTTTTATTCTACCACAATATTGTGGAATGTTTTCACCTTCTTGCATTCTCATTTCATCAAACTTACCTCTAAGACTCTCAGCCTTTTCTTTCAGCACATTTAGGTCACCACCATAGATTCTTGCAAGTGTGTCTCACATATCCTTAGCAGTTGTGCAATCCTTAATGTCCTCAAATTCTGGATAGCTTAGGGAAGATGCAATTTCTAGCATTCCCTGATTATGTTCTTGCTTAGCTCTCATTTCTTCGACAGTCAAAGGTGCGACAGGTGAGACATAGCTATTCTCAATGTAGTACTTTGCAGAGTCACCAATATCGACTAGATGCAGCTTCATCAAGCTTTTCCATGTAGGGAAGTTTTCCTTGTTCAGCTTTGGTACCTCCTTCTTATACATCCTAATCATTTGCTTCAAGCCCCTTTAAAATTGATTTTTGTCAACACTAAGAAACAAAGCTCTGATACCAATTGTTAATATGATTTAGAACAATAGAGGGGGGGGTGAATCAGTTGTTCTCAGGTCTTGATGTATAAAACAAACTTAACAATTTTCCTTAAATCATATCCCATAACCAAAACAAACTCGGTCATCACTGATTCAATAATAGAAACATACAACAATGCAGTCCACTACCCAGCTATAACTTAACTTGTAAAACATAGAAATGTTCAAACCAAAACATTCACATAAGTATTAACAATAGGATTTATAGTGGAAACCCAATTTGGGAAAAACCACTTTGTAACATGCTACTATTATTTTCACTCTTCTGAAGTGAGCTCGGTAAAAAGCCAACCCTGTCAAAGGTTACAATACACACTGTCAGGTGTGACCCGGTTAAAGGATTTCAATCACCCTATTAAAAGTGAGCCTAGTCATAGGACTTACATACACTCCATTAGAATGCAACCTTGTTCAATGGATTTAACATATGACTGTTAGGTCAACCTCTGTTAAAAGGATTTTGACTGTTACAATGGTTAGAAAGTAGTAGCAATATTTATCTGAAAAATATACAACTTACTTTGCAAATATTAGATCTGATTCCATACACTAATCTTGGTTTACTGACTTTAAAACTTTTCCATCTCCATCTTTGATCTACTCGGAACTTTTCTTCAAGCAACCACCACAATTCTCCTTTAGCCTTTTTTGCTTATACAGTCAATAAAACTTTACTGATCTTCTGGCATGCTCTGTTCACCCATGCACTTGCATATCCAAATGCTTAGGTCCTTTTATTATTTCCTCAGTCAGGTTAAATTATCTTATGCCGCTCAATCTCATTCGTAGATCTTAGGGTTAGGTCATATTCATTGAATCTACCCGCTTTATGTTCTTTGGCTCCTTTTCTAGAATCATCTCAAATCTCTTAAAGATTTACAATAAAACATTTTACAGTGCATTTAATACTTTCAAACAATCAATAAATAAAGTCAACATGTTTTACATAATCCAAGAATTCAACAATGTCAGCTGCAAAACTAAATTCTCTTCAAATATAAAATTGCTGATGCTCAGTCAATACTGTGATCAATTACTCGGTCTTCATGTAGAAAGCTCGGTCATTACTAAAAAAAAATCTTCGGCTTACATTGTCTTCCTCGGTAATTAACTTTTGTTTGGTCAACACTAGAATTTTTCTCGGCATATACTAACTCGGTCGAGACTAACATTACTCAGCTTAAACATGATTTATCCATTCTTTTCTAGGTTAAGCCTACCAGATTAGTCTTCAGTCTTGCTAGTATAAACAATACATTATCTCATCATTGTGAAACATAGTCAAGTACACTTTGTAATATCAAGATAACTCAACCTTTCCCTTAGGTGCTATTGTTACCAACCTTGCCTAGCCCCTTAGCAACACTCAAATAGATATAGTACTTTCCTAAGTAGCAACAATCTTACCAGTTAAGGTTTGACATTAATTACAATACAACAATTGTTTCAATTGTAGTTTCCAACACCTATAAATTCACATTTAAAATAAAATCTTGTCAAGATGCACATAGCTTGTTTACCTAAAGAGGTCCAAGTTTTGATATCCAATTTTTAATTTGAGATAGTACCAAATGATAAGAAAAGTACATCTTACCAATCATGAACTAAGGTTGTGTAGGTTTGAAAACATGACGTATTTTTCAACCTAGGACTTCATTTTTAAAATCAAATCTTGTCAAGATGCACACACCTCTTTTACCTATAGAGAAAATTTATCATCTACAATCTTTAATTTGAGATAGCATCAAATGATAAAAAAGCAAATCTTAACACCATATGCCCTTAAGTTAATATGAGTTAGGTTATGTTCTCTTGTTTTGATAATTGGAACAGTGAGCCAACTTTGATCTAGTAGCATGGTGTTGACAAATTTGATTTTTATTGGATTTATTAATTTTTTTAATTGTAGCCTAAATTTTATTTATTTCAATTACTTAATTTATTAATCTAAGATAATTTTACCGTTTCCCATTTTTCAATACTAAGTACTTTTATATTAAAAGAAACTAACTACAAGATTCAAAGTATCATGTACTCTCTCTCTCTCTCTCTCTCTCTCTCTCTCTCTCTCTCTCTCTCACACACACACACACACACACACACACACATCTGGCATTGAAGATGAAGATATAAAATTTATCCATAGTTGATCCCCTCTCTCTATCTATCTCCACCCATGTCTTAGTCTACCCTTTTTCACTCATTTTCTTCCTCTCTTTAAGTCTTTGTTACATACACTCTCTATCTACCACACAACCTCTATCTACCTATGGTCCATATTTTGGTTGTGTAAAGATTTTTAATTTGATAGACATGGCGTAATGAGGATTTAGCTTAGCTAGGGTTGTTAAGGGTGACCTTACCACATGGTTTTTAATATTTAACATGAAATTAAATAATAGGATGAATTTTAATATTGGTTGACATAGTGAAGGTAGTTTTAAGGATATGTGATAATTGTGCTTACATTTTCCTATTCCATTTTTTAAAGTCGTTCCATTTTGCTAGCACATCGCATCTTGTTGCCGCTTTTGTTAATATAAAGAAAACCCCATACTGGGAAAACCACCATTCAAAGATGATAAGATGACAACTTCCTATCAGTGACTAGTAGGTCTAATTAGCTGGTTTTACACTTGGCATTATCTCTAAACAATGCTATCTTCTTCTAGGCAGCTCATTAATGGATGTTGCTAAAAATTGAAGAGTCCCACAATAGAATATGTAGAGAAACCTAGATTATTCTGCCAGATCACAAATGTCTCTACACCACCTAGGGCATCAATGGTGGGACCTGGCATTGTGGCACCCTCCTCCTAAATGTAATGGTGAGATCATAAGATGGATTATATCTAAGGAAGTTTGGAAAGAGAATTTAATTTTGTAGCAAGGAGGTGGTAAAGATGAAATGATAGTTTATTATAAAGTGGGTATGCTTACAATTTATTTGAGGAAGCAAAGATAAGTAAAATTGTCAACTTCTTAGTCAAAATTAATAATAGAAAATTTCACATCGAAAAAGTTTGAACATTACTTAAGGATATAGTACCCATTTCCTTAAATTTTTAGGTCTAGCCAATATCATGTTATAATATTTAATTCAATCACTAAAAAGAAATAAGTAAACATGAGAAAAATAAGAATATCACATGACTTCTAATTGAAATTTGATGAATTTTTTGTTCATTATATTGTTGTTATAGAAAACATATAACATTATATTTTTCACATTCTATATTATTTATGTTAATTGGTTGTAAAATTAACAAAACCTAGCTATGCATATTGATGATGAGTAAAGGACTCTATCCATCAACCTTGAGGATACTATTGATCATAGGAGGGGTGTAGAGAGAAGAAAAATTATTTAGATGATCAAGATGATGAGTTTGATGGAGTGAGAAAGCAATCAAATTTAGTGACTTTGTGTAAAGGATGAGTATTAACATTGTAAATTAGTGGTGGAAATGATTTTTTTGAAACATTATGGATTGATTAGTGAGTCCTTGGTCTTTGGGTGAAGTTAAATGGTTATTAATGAGCCCACTAAAGATCAAGTCTTCTTGAATGCAAGAGTCCTACATCATAAGGGATGAGGCTGGAATCGTGCCCCAAATGAATTTGGTATTATGGATACCCATCAATCCTTGGATCTTAGTCAATGAGGTTTAAGCCTAAGGCTCATGCTCCTAATTTTGGGGAAAATGATCGATCCATTAGAGAAAAAGGAAAGAAAAAAAATGGATATATTTAAAGCTACAAATAGAGGTCGTCATAGGATATTAGAAAAAATTATTAGCAATCTTTACTCATGCCTTAAATGCATTCTTCCTACATGGTGATTTTGAAATAATTAATGTATAATTTTATTTAATTTTTAAAGAATTTTTTATTTGTAGTGCTTCATATGTTATAAGTAGTATGTTAGTGTAATTTTTCTCTTGGAAAAATGTCTACATATTGGTGGGTAGTTGACTTTTAAGAAAGGTTATAATTTTTTTTATATATCTAATTATAATAGAGAGAAGACTTTCATTACTATTGGTTTTAAATGCTATTATTTATAGTATAATTAATTAATTTATGTATATTTTAGAAATATTTTGATTAATTCAACCAGGACATGGTAAAAACCTGATAATAAAAGTAACATCAAGCCTGAAGGTAGGAGAAAAGGGAGGAACTCACATGACTTGGGACCTTCAAAAGACCGATTGTGACTAAACCTCTATTGAAGAAGATTATTTTGAACAAAGAAACACTGATGGAAAAGGAGAACCTATCCCCTCAAGAGATTACATATGTTAAATAAAGGGGTTTTCCATGAGACCCCAAACCATCCAACCAAATTTCCAAGATGAAACCACAAAACTGGAAGTAAACCAATCAAAGAACTTGGAATCACACAAAGGGTTTTAAAAGGCCTCCCATAACCTAGTGTTTATCATACCAACAAGAATATAAATAGTATTGACTAAAGAAGAGGTCCAAAAAGGCCAAAAAGAACTCTAGTTTTTATGGACATCCAACAACCCACTTTCTACCAAGATAATTTGGACAAAAGAGAAGACGTGTCCAAAAAAAAAGGTAACTTTAGGTTTTGAGAGGCATCCTAAAAAATAGAACAAGAAAGAGAGAGAGAACCTGAAAAAATATGAGAGCTAGCCCTCAAATCCTTCAAATATAGGAATAAGAAAGAACTTAGAAAGGAAATCCAAACAAGAGTCCTTTGAAGTGATGCCATACTCCTTTTCACCTCCATAGAAAAGGATCCCTCCTCTAAAGGAGAAACTAGACCCAAAAAATACCATAAAGAAACATGCATCTAAATCCAAGAAGAATACTGAACCAAACCACTAGAAGCCACAATGAGAACAAGACTACAAAATGCATGCTTGGAAAAGAGCCAAGACAAAGATAAACTAACCCAGAGCTAGGGTTGAGGTAGATAAAACACCCTCCAAGCCTTCCTGAGTAAAGACACACGCGCAATGACTAAAGACCACCTCTCCAAAGCATAGAATGAAGACTACCTCTCTACGCTGAAGGAAGAGGGCCAAAAAGGTCAACCCAATAGGAATCCCTCTCCCATGAGTAGTGGAGAGTTGCCTCCCAGTAATAGACAGAGTCACACAAAAAATGTAGAGAAGGAAATCTACTAATAAGGAGGGGCCAAGAGACCAACCTAAAAAAGTCATATCCCTCCAAGAAAACTCCACCACCATGAAAATAGGAAGAATGGCCATCGAGATCCAAAATCTAACACTTGAACCAGTGGAAAACTATGGACTAGAGCCATAGAGACCACACCATGAACAAAGGCTCCCAAGAAAGTGCATCCTCCAAAGGAGTGTCTAGAAAGGACACAACAGCCAAAGTGGGGAAGAAGAGAACCCTCCTAAAAAAATTTCCAAGGATGAAAGCCACAATAATAACAATAGATGGAAAAATATGAGAAAGGGAAACCCAAAATTAGACAAGGAATCCTTTCCATAGAGATCAACCATACCACATAGATAGAGAAGGAGGCAAAATGAGATTCCTACATACATGCCACGACCTGAAACACCAACACAAGGGTGTGGGCAGCATGGAGTAATAAAGTGTAAGAGGGGAAGGAGACCCACTCTACCCTAAGAAGGGTTACTATCAAAGAGAACACATGAACTACAAAAAGACTAGATACCCTTGAAATGACATCAAATCTAGGAGTCTCCAAATCCCTATGCAGAGAATGACTCCAATCACAAATAGGGCACTAGATCTTGGCCCACAAAACTGGTAGAAGAAGACACTATCACCCATAAATTAGAAGGAAGAAAACCCAAAGGTCAACATCCTCTCCATCTAAATCTCCATCTCCTCTAATGCAGTCCACTATAAGCCTAGCAGAGCTCAATCCGCCACTCTCCATCATGTTATTATATAAATGTTATTATTAGTTGAATTCTTATATTATATAGAAATAGATAAGAATGTTATGTGGAATAATATAATTTATTTGAAGGGCACATACAAAGAAATTAATTTTTAACAGATATAAAAATGTAAAATTAACATGGTCAACTGATTCGATCTAACACACGAATCACTTTCTTTGCCTATAGGGACTCCAACTAGCCATCTTGTTGGAAAGTTGACTTTACTAAGAATATATGACTAGTTTTGTGTTGTCATTATGGAAACAAAGTCATATGAAGTTTTGATAGTTAGCACACTAACCTTGAAGATCATATTTCAGCTAAGTATGGAAGACATTGTAGATAGTGAAGCACCTGATGATCAGAGCATCAACGCATGTGTGAATGATCGAGTTTTGGTATGCACCCTTGGATATAATCTTTTGAGTATGTTATTATGCTAAGTCTAAGAATGCATGATCAGATATGATAGTATCTAGAAGTTACAACAAGTCTAAGTGATACTGCCAGTTAAGCGACATAGCATAATAGAGCATGTAGTCGAAAGGAAGTTTTTTGTTTATCCTATATCATTTTTTTTTGTAAAGGCTATGCACCTATTGTAATAGTGATGTAAACATGTTATTATCATTGTATGTAAACATGCTTGATCCAATTAATTTGGAAGCATTGTATGTGTTAGGTTTTAGGCCAACACAATATTTAGTTTTGGTTGTGCTCATTCAGCATGTATATATATGACATGCACTTTGTATTTAAGATAAAGAGAAGAGAATGGAAAATAAAAAAGAACATAAGTATGTGAGTTCGGTTAGTATGATATTGATCCAGACTAAGCTAGGGAGGATCCAATTAAGGACAATCCAACCTTGCAGCTTCAGAACAACACAGTGGAATAACACAACACAATAATTATTTCAAATCAAATTTCCATTAACATGCCTGGCTGTAAGGCCTTCCGGGTTAGGGCCAATTACAATCAGAAACAATTCTACAAAATCACAGGATCCAATACACTTTTAGCTAGTTCAGTCCTGAAAACTATTAGCAATTGATGGAAACCATAAGGAAAATCTAAACTTGAGCTTGCAAGCCTCCAATAAATCTCCTTATCTCCAAGTGTGCAAACCACTAGCTCTGCCAATACAAACTATCAAATAACAATCTAATCTGGAAGATCACACAGGATCTTTTCCACAACTTCACTTCTCTAGTTCTCCTAGATCATGTTTCATGATACTCTCATTCATCTTCTAAAACATTTACCCAAACAACCCTTAAATAATAATCATCAGCTACAAGTCAACTAGATGAAACCCTTAACTCCTACAAACAAATATTAAATATAGTATAAGTCAGCTCATAAATTTCCTTACAAACATTTAATTCAACATGTCAGCTTGTAACAACAACTACCAACAATAAACGCACCAAGTTGGCCCAAAAAATCACACAAAACTCTAGTCATTAAACTAGAACTACTGAGCACCAAAGAAACAACCAAGCGATAGTGAAACAATCGACCATGCTAAGAAACACTGAGCAACACAGGCATTACCGAGCACTAGTTCCACCAAGCACTAGAGGTTCTACTAAGTTCCTTCAGTGACTGAGCTTCCTTCAATAACCAAGACCATCAGTTAAGGCTATAATCAAGTAACACCGGCCAAATAACAAACCACCATGCAGACTCACCAAGGACCAAGAATGACACTGCATCAAACACCCCATGCTCGAAAAGATGTTCATATGTGAGAAGAACTACTTCTAGGATTCAACACATAAATCCTGAATTGGTTCTTCAGATATAAGTCCTCCATCTTCTCACTTTGCATACTCTTCCACTTCAGCTTCCTCTATTTTTTCAAGTCTTTTCTTGACAACACATAGGTCTGTTCTCCAAACTGATCATTTATTTTCTTAGGGTCCACCAACTCAACTTGGTTACCAATATTCAGTCTTCTCCTACTGAGTGTTGTATCCAGTAAAGGCATTAGAGAAATATTTTTGTCATCCTTCTCAAAAGTAAACACATTCTTCACACAATCATACATAGCTTTGCAATCAAATTGCCAAGGTCTACCAAGAAATATACAACTATTCATCTCCACAATATCACATACCACAAGATCCTTATACTAGCCAATCTGAACATCAACAAAGCATTATTCTCTCACTTCTAGAGCATGATCTTCTTGCAACTAGCCAATCCTATAAGGATGTGGATGTCTCATCCTATTCAAACCAAGTTTCTGAACCATGTCCTCACCAACAAGGCTATCAGCACTACCACTATCAAAAATTACATTACAAAGTCTACCTCCAGACTTGCATCAAGTCCTAAACAAGTTACTCCTCTAACAAGGTTCCTCCTTTGTACCGAGCAATATTCGCCGAAGTAGAAACTTCTTAGATTCAGGTTCATTCTGAATGTTCTCATTCACCATAGTAGTTCATCAGTCACCAAGCTTCTTCTGTGTACACTCAAAATAATGGTGTCCTTCTCCATAGTTATAACAAGTATCCTTAAAGATAACTCTACCTGTCTTCTTCTTTGATTCCACAGGTTTTTGTTCATCTTCTATATTAGTCAGTTTATCCTTCACCGAGTGATCAACCTTCTCCTTCCCTTAGGAGTCACTATGTTGTTTCCTTTTCAACTTATCTTCGACCTTTAGAGCATACTGATAAGCATCTTCAACAGAATCAATCTTCAGCATACCAAGCTCATCTTGAATATTGAATCTCAGATGATTCACATACTGAGCTACCTTTTCCTTACCAAGTTCTCTGTGTCTAGATCGAATAGTAAGTTTGTAGAACTCCTCGGTATAATCTTCAACAAAAAAATCATTCTATTTTAGATTCTACAACTTCTTAAACAAGTCAAGCTCATAGTTAGCAGGTATGAACTTAGCTTTCAATTTAGTCACCATAAACCTCCACCGATTGATCGTCATTTCACCTTCATCTTTGCTATCTCTTTGTAATTCTTTCCACCAAAGAGTAGCATGTCCTTTCAACTTAGTCTGTGCCAATCTCACCTAAAGAGGATCTTCAATTTCTTCCAACTCAAAGAAATCTTCAAGTTCACCAATCCAATCAATCAAGTTCTCGGGTTTCAAGGTACCAAAGAAAGTAGAAACTTCCATTCAGTAACTATTACTTAACCAAGCTCTAGATCTATGCAACCAACTAGTTGATTATGTTATATGGTATGGTTGATTGTTTAATTTTCTTTACTATTCATTTCATTATTTAAGTAATTGGGCTAAGTTTCAAGAACCAACAAAATATTAATTATTGAACATTGATTTAGCCCCCCTCTCAGTGTTCCCATTCTTAACAATTGGTATCAGAGATTTGGTCCTCTAAGATAACTTTAACCACTTGAGGGGATCATGGATACAAAAGAAGTGAAACATTAGAAGAAAAATCTTGAAGTAGCTCTTGAAGATCTTGATAGATTTGAAAAAGAAATTGAAGAACTAAAAATGAAGGTTAGTAGTTCACAAGTATTCATCAAGAAACTGAGAAAAGATTTGAAAGATTGTTCAAAAAATGATTTGGGAAAAAATGGTCAAAAAGATGAATGAAGAAAATACATCTCTAAAGGATCAGATTGAAGATTTGAATGAACAATTAACTGATAGCAAGACAACCTGTGAAGAACAGATCAAAGAAAACAAAGAGTTGGATAAAGAACTCATGCAAGAAAACATGAAAATCTTGGAGTTATAAAACATCAAGAAAAAGATGGAATCTAAGTTGATAGAAGAAAAGAGTCATATTGACAAATTGCACACAAGTACTGATCTATTAGATTCTCAAATATATGCACAATAGATAAAAGGAGATTCTAGTGGTATTGGATTCAATGAAGAACAAATCCAAATCAATGCAATGCAAGAAAGAATGAAAGCACCAGAAGAATCTATAGAAGCTAAGAAGACTGAAAATCATATTGAAGCTAAAGCAGAACCACCAAAAGATGAACACAAGCTAGTAAATAGAACTTTTTATGCCTATAACAAGCATGGAAATATAGCAAGAGATTGTAAAGAGGTAAGAACTTTCAATGGTTATTATCATTCATGTAATAAGTTTTGTCATAGAGATATTTAGGGTAGATCAAATCAGAGAAATCAACCACAACAAAGTTCTAAAATTTCTCAGAACATCACGTGTCAGATATGCAATTACAATGGTCACATAGCTAGACAATCCAGTTGGTAACTCACATCAATGCACCTAGGAATACAAGGCCTCTAGTTATTTTTTACTCTTGTAACAAAGTTGGACACATCTCAAAGTTTTGCAGATCACAAGTGCAAAGAGAAGAAAGACCTAATAAGTCTCAAGGATTAATATTGGATGAATTTGGAGAATTCAAGTTTATGAAAGCTACAAAAGATGCAAGCAAGATCTGGATGGAAGTAAACAAAGATAATGTTAGTGACAAAGTAGTGGATGCATACGCAATGGACATACCTTCTACTTTTGGATAAATGACACTCATGTCATAGGGGGAGCTAGATAATATCTAGACCCCTACATAGCTAGTATACTCACCCTCAAAGTATGCACCTTTGATTTTAGTTGTGTGGTTGCTAGTTGATGCAGTATGCAAGATCAGACAACCTGATTGACAGTAAGAACTAAGATTGGAATTCACTGTTGTACCTCATGTTATAGTGGAAAGTATTAATTGAAGAAATTTGATTTATTAGTCACCAGAGATCTATTATATTCACTTTTACATTCGAGATCAAGCCCTTGGAGAGCACAGGAGATCAAAGCATCTAAGTATTGAAGGTTTGAAGTGGTTTCATTAGCGAAGAAGATTTAATTTGTTGCGGAACCCTAGCTCGGACACGTCACTTCAAAAATCCCTTGGAACCTTATTTGAGCATTGAAGCAACTAAGTAATGGCAACTCCAATAGTCTTTGATGTCATAGAAAGGAAGTGATATGAGTTTAAAAAGAATTCATTCAAGTCAGTGTTAGATGATTTAGAAGGAGCATTTTCTAGAACTCTGATGGGAGTTATGCATGTCGAGGATATTCGCACCTACATCTACTACAAGAAAGAGTCTGTAGGATTAGACAGGATAAGGTCACACATGGAATCAATAGTTAATCCATACTTTACATTCAAGGATGAATTCTCTCACCTCTCAGATAACCCTATCATAGAGTATGCGACTGTGTATGAATTCTATGAGTGAAAATGGATTAAGATCTTACTAAGAAGGATTCATGATGATTTTTTTTGGATTGGTGAAGTCCCTGTCTGTATTACAACTGATCTCATTCATGAGATGACCAAACTTTCTAAGACCAGCACCATTCTTCCTACAATAAAGGATGTCAGAAAATAGGTTGAGCATGCATGTAAGTCAAGGAGTGATAAGCACGGAATGACTATTGAGCCTATAGAGGAGAAAGGCATTAAAGTCATGGCTATGATCCTTGGATACAAGTTCCAGCATGCAAATAGAGTGAATAGTGTGTCTGCAAGTACAATTCTGGCAGCAATAAGGATTGTGAAAGAAAATGGAGAATTTAACCTTTATGAGATCTTGTGTGCATAGTTGTTAGACAACATAAGAGCTATAAAGCATGATAAAAGAAAAATATTCAGATTTGGGTCTTCGATTATATACATGTACTTTCATATAGTTGGTAAGGTTTCTAATCTCTATCTTGACAAAAACATACCTACCTTGCCTCAAATTTCATTTAAGGCAACATCAGAGAGAACATTAAAGGATTACATGGATTTGGAGATTAAAACATGTTTAGAATCAAGATGAAAAGAAGGTACAAAATACCTGAGAAGATAGTAGATAAATAAAAGGACCCTATATGCTTCATGGTGGAAATAGGTACTACATCCATGGAAGCAGTTGAGCCTAGAACAAAGTGGATTCATCCACTTGGTTAGGAAGTTGATGAGCACATTTTGGAGGGTTATGCACAAGTCCTCCTATTAGCACCTAAGGATACCAATGAACCTAGATGGGCCACATATGAAGAAAAGACAAGACAAGTTGATTCTATCTTATACAGTGTTGCAACAAAGAGAAAAGCATCTAGGATTACCTCAAATATTTTGAAAATTCACAGTGTCACCCAAGAAGACATAGATAAAGCAAGGGAAGCCAAGATTGCTATTAAACTTGAGAGCGCACCCTCATCTGAAGTTAAAATAGAAAAATCTAATGATCTGAAGGAGAGAAAGAGTAAGACTAATGTTAACACCTCCGCGCCCACAACTACAGTTGATCTGGAGTCCACTCCACCTCTTGAGCCAAGAAAGGTATCTAGAAGGAAGAAGCAAACCGATGCAAACCACCCATCCTCAAGGATAACTAGAAGAAAAGGAAAGAACACTCAAGCACCTCCTGAGGTAGGATTCAAACCAAATTTGGAAGTTTTGAGAACTAGAGTTATTGATGAAAGAAGGATAGATCAGATTGCAAAATTCTATGACAAATATCATGAGATTAATAAATCAGAAATTCATTTTATGATTATCAAGCATATGGTTAAGTTCAAAAAGTCAGTTTTGGAACTCAAGACTATCATTCTTGATCATGTATGGAACATATTGGATTCACTAAAAAGACAAGCTATAAAGGAGAATATGAGAATTAGAGAAAAGACTTTGGATGACAAACTCCCTATTTGTTCACTAGAAGAGAAAATATTGCTTTTAGATTTGGTAAAGCCTCATCTAAGAACAAAAATTAGAACTCTGCATATAATGAACAATGATTATGAGTTAATTGCAAAGGAAATAGAGAAAGTGTTTGAGAAAGTGTTTTTGGATAGACACATGTACCCACCTTCTATGCCTGCGACCCAAGTTCCGTTTGAGAAAGTAAAAGAATCAGAGATTCCAAATGCACCTATGATAGGTCCACATGATTCTTCATCCAAGGCTGAAGCTATTGTGATCAATGATGTTGAAATATCCATGGTGGCAACAGATACTGGTCTAGATAAGTTTGAAAAAGCTTTTGTGAGTATTGAAGAAGCTAAGATCCTTTGTGGTAAATAAACATCTATGTAGCAAGAAGAACTCCTAATTGAAGACATAACAAGACAAGAAATGGAGAAGAAAGATGAACCTAAAGAAGAGCCTTCTGTTTAGATCCTAGTAAAGGTAAAGAGTGAGAATATGGATGTAAGTCAAAGAACATTTCTTACTCCTAAGTCATCTATATCATTGTTGTCAAGTTTGACTCCTGATACAACAAGTTTAGATTCATGGGGAGAAGAGTATATAATAAAAATAAGTATGATGGCTATGGAGAAAGCCAAAGAAAAATAAGTAATGACGAATCCTCTATTTGTGGAATCAGTTAACATATTGAATAATTTATTGCCCAAGGATAATAAATTGATAAGTGTTCATTCAATGGATGATGTTAGCAGTATCTTGTCGAGCTTCAAAGAAAACTTTTCAAGGCTAGAAGACTCAGCAACAAAAATTGCAGAAGAGAAATACAACAAGAAAAGGCTAAATGACTTGATAGGTAATTTATCACTTGATCTAAATTATCTTAAGATTGGTCAAGATATGCTAAAAGAGTTAGTAGCAAAAGGAAGAAAGATGATAGTTGACTGCATGAACAAGCATAAACTCACTTCAGACCACTCTAAGAAGATTCAAGAAGTTGAGTCTATGATAGTAGTAGTAAGAAAATAAGTTGAAGATCCCTCTCAAGACATAAATATGTGCAATAATGTTTATCAAGGACATATAAACAAAATAGAGAAGGCAGAAAAAGAGATTGCAAAGATAAGGGCTAGACAAGCACAACTAAGAAATGCACTAGCACCCTCACTAGATGTATTGAATCATAACATCAAGCACATAGATGCTACAATAGTAACATATGATCAAGGTCCCTGCATGAATTTAGAAAAGATGGAGAATCTCACATATGCATTATGTGCCCATCTTCAAACAGTTGGTGCACTTAAGGTATTTTGGCAGCAAGAAATCAAAAACCTTCAGATTGCATATCCTGATGTATATTATGTGTAAGTACTTAAAGATTTCCTTTTTTGAGCACCTTTTTCATTAATGTCAAAGGGAGAGTAATGTATAACGAAGAAGAAGTTATGATGTACACTATATAGAAAGTTGATAGCAATTTTTTTGTGTAAATTTAATTTTAGCAACTTCACCATATTCCTTTGTTTCCATTAATGACAAAGGGGGAGATAGTTGGAAAGTTTACTTTACTAAGAATATATGACTAGTTTTGTGTTGTCATTATGGAAAAAAAAGTCATATAAAGTTTTGATAGTCAACACACTAACTTTGAAGATCATATTTTGGCTAAGTATGGAAGATAGTTCAGACAGTGAAGCACCTGATGATCAGAGCATCGACGCATGTTTGTATGATCAAGTTTTGGTATGTGCCCTTTGATATAAGCTTTTGAGTATGTTTTTATGTTAATTTGAAGAATGAATGATCAGATATGATAGTATCGACAAGTTACAATAAGTCTAAGTGACACTTGCAGTTAAGCGGCAGAGTAGAACAGAGAATGCAGTCGACATGAAGTTTTTTGTTTAGCGTATATCATTTTGTTTTGTAAAGGCTATGAATCCATTATAATAATGATAAAAACATTTTATTATCATTGTATGTAAACACACTTGAGCCAATTAATTTGGAAGGGTTGTATGTGTTAGGTTTTAGGCCGACATAGTATTTAATTTTGGTTGCGCCCATTCGACATGTATATATATGACATGCACTTTGTATTTAAGATATAGAGAAGAGAATGGAAGATAAAAAAGAAGAACATAAGTATGTGAGTTTAGTCAGTATGGTATAAATCTCTTAAAGAAGTTAGAGCATCAGTGCACAAAAGGAACTGATCAGACAACAACATCAAAGAAGTAGTTCACCCTTCTAGATATAGTGTGTATTTGATAACTAGGAGGTTGTAGCCTTCTTCTCTGAGAAGTAAGCTTTGGTAGTGAGCCATCCACCCCTAATAGGGTTTTTTTCTTCAAGACTCCTAACAGAGTCATTGTACTCAGTATTGTAATGACTTTTCCTAACCGGGTAAAGGAACTCTAACAAGTTCATAAGACTAGTGCAATTAATTATTTGTGGGTGCTAATTCCCATCAGAGTTTTCCTCTGGCCAAGGTTTCCTTGTAAACATATCTTGTGTTATGTGTTATGTTTGATTGTTTTATTTTCTTTACTATTCATTTCATTATTTAAGTAATTGGGCTAAGTTTCAAGAAGCAAAAAAAAATTAATTGTAGAACAGTGATTCACCCCCCCACCCCCCTCTCAGTGTTCCCATTCTTAACATATGTACCATCAACAATCTTATGAGGACAACACTTTAGACTTGTGTTGTGCCACAAAAGCCCTTGTTGTGAAAATTTTTTGTCCTAACTTTTAGGTTTGGATTGGAAAGCTCTACCACCAAAAGAAAATTGCTGATAGTTATGCTATTTGTGGTTCTCAAATCAAAGCTAGCCTTCATTGGCTTAAAGTAGCAGATCGTGCCTCTAAGGAATTTTTTTTCTCTCTTAGAGCACACGAATCCTCACATGGCATTAATCACATCAAAGAAGGCCAAATGGTGCTCTATAAGTTGTTGGACATTCTCTAGGCTTTTGTCACACATTATGAGAAGGAGTTAGTTGTGCATAAAAATTCTCCTAAGTAAGATAAGGCTTTGAGGAAATGCCTCAATGTTGTTGTTCCCTCTCAAATTCTCAATCCTCAAAAGGATTTTTTTGATCAAATCCTTACATTTGAGGACATCAAAGAAGCTATTTTTATGTGGCTAATGAAAAAGCTCCTAGTTGTGATGGCTTTCCCTATGAATTTTATAAATCCCTGTCGACTTGTGTTAGCTCTGACATGCATAAGACTTACTTTGAATCTCTCCATTATTTATCTCTTGGTCAGATTATTAACAAGGGAAATATTAAGTTCATACCTAAATAATGGGGCCTTGAGGATATTTGCAACTAGCGGCCTAGAACTTTTCTTAATGTCTCTAATAAGATCATCACGAAAGTCCTGGATCTCAAGATTCACCACCTTTGTCTATAAATTATCCACCTTGAGAAGATTAGATTTATTAAATTTACCAAAGCCTATGACCACTCCAAAAGAATGCTCTAATTATTCATAAATTTATGGATACTAGGACTTCATTGATTTCAAGAATATTTGAGGTTGATACTACTATTGGTAGAGTTGATAAGTGGCCTAAACAAGACCAAAAGTATCTTGAGAGAGAATATTCTCATGAAGCCTTTGAAATGACCTAAAGAATGAAATTATCCTTGTTCTTAGAATCGCTTGAGACAAGTAGATTTACAAGTCTCATTTTCTAATTGTAGGAAGTAATTTTATTTTATCTATACATTCATCTGAAAACATTTAATCTACTATATGATTGAGCTTATGAGAAACTATTTAAATTATTATCAATTTATTTAAAATGGTGTGGCTTTTAATTCAACTATTCTAGTTATTAAAATTGTTTGACCAATTTTTATTACTGTGCAAAAAAACACAAAACTATTCTCTTACAAAACTACATAATTGTTCTTCCAAATTTGCACAAGAACTTAGTTGCTATGCAACTCTTGTTGGTCATGACACATCAAAAGTTCTTAGTCAAAATTATTTTGATATTTAATATCATCATTTGTTTGAACAAATTGGAATTTTTTTTTAATGAGCCACAAATTATGTTAGTATACCCAAACAAGAAATTGATGAGGGCCATCTATGATCTCATAATTGTGCTTGAAAAGTTGATTGAGGATTTACACTAGGTTAAGGAAGAGGTTGTGATTAAAATGGATAATAAAATAATTATTTTTGTTAGATATTAAGTATTAACAAGTGTTTATAAGGTATTAATAATTTAGTGTTTATCATATATATATCATTAATGCTACACAAACATGATTTGTGGAGGGAAGATACATCCTAGAAAATATACTCACATGTTGGGAAGTGATGCACTAGATAGAAGAGGATGGTCAAAATGCATCAATGCCCCTAATTGATCTCAAGAAAGCATATGATAGAATTGAATGACAGTTTTTAATTGACATGTTTAAATTTCTTGGATTTCATAACCAATTTTGTAAACCCTTTAATCAAGGTGACATTCTAATGGAATTTTTTTAAGCCCTCTAACCAGGCTACTCTTAATAGGGTGATTAAATCCTTTAACAGGGTCACACCTAACAATGTGTGTTGTAAATTTTAATAGGGTTGGCTTCTCACAAAGCTCACTTTAGAAGAGTGAAAATTAGTAGCATGTTACTAGTGTTTTTTTTCCAAATTAGGTTTCCACATTAAATCCTGGTGTTATACTTGTGTGAATTTTATTTGATGTGAATGTTGTTGAAAGTTTTATATTCTGCAAGTTTATTACTTTTGGACAGTGAACTGCAAGTTTTATGTTACTGATATATTCTATAGAGACCGAGTGAATTGCTGATTATATCTAAGTTTGTGGAAGAACTAGAATGTTTAATTGGTACATCTGGACCTAAGCATAACTAATTCACCCCTCCTCTTAGTTATTCTAAAATCATTCTAACAATTGGTATCAGAGAAACTGGTGCTTGTAGAGAAAAATTTTAAAGGTACTTGAAGCTAATGATCAAGATGTACAAAAAGGAGGTACCAAATCTGAACAAAGAGAACTTCCTTGCATGGCAGAGTTTGATGAAATTGCACCTAGCTGGTATTGGAGATTCAACAAAACACTATGTAGAAAATTACTATGTACCACCTATTTCACCTTTGATAGCTGAGGAGATGAAGGAAAAACAAGAACACAATTTGGCAATGTTGGAGTTGCATCTACCCTAAGCTATCCTAAATTTGAATACATAAAGGATTGTACTAATGCAAAGAAAATCTGGGACACACTAGCAGTTATCTATGGTGGCGACACAAATGTACTAAGAGATCAATCTAAAAGTTTGGGAGGTAAGTTTGATGAAATGAAAATACAAGAAGGTGAAAACGTTGCTCAATATTGTGGCAAAATTAAGGAGGTAGTAAATGCTTTTAGAGGACCTAATGGAAATATTGATGATGAAACTGTTATTAGTAAAGTGTTGAGAACCCTGATTCCTATCTATGATATTAGAGTGTCTACATTTCAAGAATCAAGATGTAATCCTGGTAATGTCCTAACTTTGGAAAGTATTGTTGGTAAGCTTATTACATTTGAGTATTTTATAGGTTTTAATATTTTACATTTTTGGAGGCCTTCAGAGAAAAATATCTCTATAGAATGTCCATCCATCGCGAGTGGTTACTTTTTAGTTGGTGTTACTATTCATTGTTTTTAATGTTCATATGTTGTTAGTATGTTATTATTTTTACACCTTTGGACTATAGTTTTGTAAGAACCAACACCCTTGTTTTGTTTCTAATTAAATACAAAATAAACCCCAACAATGGATGCCAAAGTGGAATAGGTCTAGTTAGCTAAACTTTTCTTCCTTGTCAACTGAATAAAAAAAAAACAAAGAGAAGTAACCACAAGTACTATTTCAAGCCAAAAATAAAATAAAATACTACTAATGATAATTGGCCAATGTCTGAGAAGCTTAAATTTGACCAATCTAGTTTTAGGATTGCAACAAGTTATATGTTTGGATGATGACAAATTTACAAGGTCTGATTAATGTGATTTGACTATGTAATAAAGAACTAAATGATAATGCAGAATTAGAAACGAGTTTCAAATATGAAGTCATTCCATTTCTCTTTATATACATTCTCATATTGATGTCATTGTTCATATAAAGAAAACCCCATATTTGGGTTTTTTGAACTACTTTTACACTTGGCATTATCTCTAAACAATGATATCTTCTTCTAGGAAGACCCACTCATTAATGGATGTTGCTAAAAATTGGTTGAGCCCCACAATAAAACATGAAGAGAAATGTACATTATTCTACTACATCATAAATGTTTCTAAACCATTGAGGACTTCAATGGTGGGACCTAGCATTGTGGCACCCTCCTAAATGTAATCATGAGATTATAAGGGATTATATCTAAGTAAGTTTGGAAAGAGAAAACTTAGTATTTTATTTATTAAGTAGTTTTTTTTTCTCTTAAGGCACACCATTCATCACCTAGAATTAAGCACATCAAAGAAGGCCAAATGGTGATCTTTGAGCTACCAGATATTCTCAAGGCTTTTGTTAGACATTATGAGAAGGTGTTCATTGTGTGTGGAAATTATCCTAAGTGAGATAGGGCTTTGAGGGAATGCCTTGCTATTGTTCCCTCTTAGCTTTATGTGTCTCAAAAGGATTTTTGTGAAGAAATCCTTCACCTTGAGGACATTAAGAAAGCCATTTTTCCCATGGCCAATGCCAAAGATCTTGGTTCTAATGACTTTCCCTTTGAATTCTACAAATCCTTAAAGCCTTGTGTTTTCTCTGACATGCATAAGTTTTAATTTTAATCTCTCTATTCTCAATCTCTTGGTTAGATTATTAACAGGGGATATATTAAGTTCATACCTAAAGCAGGGACCTTGAGGATATTTGCAACTAGTGGCCCAAATTTTTTCTTAATATTTCCTATAAGATCAAATTACCAAAGAGTTGGCTCTCAAGATTCATCACCTCCTTCCATAGATTGTCCACCCTTAGCATATTGGATTTTACTAAATCCAAATTTATTTGGAAAGTATCATAGCGATGTGAGAAGGCATGGAGTGGGCACAAAACTCCAAAAAGAATACCATTTTCCCCAAGCTTGACATTACCAAATCATGTGACCAAGTTGGATGGACTTTCATTCTTTCTATGCTTAGGGATCTAGGGTCTGGTCCCCATTTCATTCAATCTATGCAAATACCTTTTTGAGATGCTCCAACTTGTATTACTATTTATGGTAGTAAATCCTTGGCTTTTGGATTGTTCCAATCCATTTTCTAGGTATGCTAGTCAACCCCTTCTTTGTATATTTTGGTTGTTGAATGATTTAATTACATTCTCACTCCTACTATTTTAGAAAGGCAAGTTAGGGACATTCCCTACATGAGTTACCTTATTATCTTGTAAATGGCCACTTTGCAGATGATTCATTCATCACCCTTATTGATGATGAACATAATGTCTAGTAGGTGCTCCAGTGCCTTGATAATTTTTATTTGGATTTTGAGGAGTCCAAGTCATATTTCAAACTCTATGATGGGTCTTGGGAAGATCAAATTTTATGTTGAAATTCTTGTGGAAATGGAGAAAGAGGCCCCAATCGATCTTGAAACTAGGTCATTTGCTACTTGAACATGGGATATGTTGTTGATTGAAAAAATTTGATTGAGGTCATTCTAAAGTTCTTAATCAGTTGGTCTCTGAAGTAAATTCTTTGAAAGATTGTGTTAATTCCATTAATAGAAAGGTCAATGGTCAACAAAAGAGTTTGAACCGTAGTTTTGAAATAGAGAACTCAAAGAAAATGCTTGCCCTTATTCAAGCCATAGCTACTAATATAAAAACTATCGAAATAAGGCTTGACAACAAGGGAAACATATTGGAAGAGACAATTGGTAAGACTCACAAGAAGCTTAGAGCCATTGTTGCGGTTAGCAGAATGACAATGCAAAATAATTTAGATGGTCTTAGAATGCTAAATGAGAAAGATCAAGATCTCAAAGCTATCACAATGAACCCTTCTACAACTATGACAGATCAGGAGAAAAGTGATGCAAGTGATTGTCATAATTTAGGCTTGGTTTCACCGCAAGGTCCCTCTACTAGAACCCGCAACCACATCAAAGGTAAGATGTAGTAGTCACACATTATACACGATGTAATGGATAGTAATGAGAATATTATTCATAAAAATGTGGAAACTACAAAATTTCTTAAAAGTCTTCAATAGACTTAAGGGTCTCTAGCCTTGGTTTTGTTTCTTTATTATCTTGTAGGTTATGTACCTTGTTTTGGTGTCTTTCTATTAAGTTGATGGTTTGTTGGTGAAATTCGTGTGGTTATCCTTTATTATTGGAAGGTTTTTTTTGTAAAGTATTTAAGAGTCCCTTTCAAAACTTATTTTAACCTAATAAAAAATATCCCAAGCACTTCAAATAAAAATGTCTTCAAATTGTTTTTTTAAATTATGCTAAAATTTTTTCTTAAAATGACCGTATAAGTAGAATGCAAGCAAGGCATGTGAAAAGGTTTCAAATAAACTTAACTGATATCAACTCACTCTTTCAAAAATTTTAAACCAGTCCACAATCTCTAAATAAACTCATTCCGACTAAAAATATTCACATACTTTTATCCTTCTCTCTAAACACCTTCGTACTATCACAATATTCCCAAGGTTCATGGATATAGTCTTTTAGTCACCATCAATATGCATTAATAGCCTTTATTAATTCATCTCAACCAACTAACATGAATAATATAGAACATGGAAAATACAATCTTATATATTTTCTATAATAAACATTTTTTTTACAACGTTTCATTTAAAAGTCATGTGATATTAAAATTATTTTGTACTTTTTCTTGTAAGAATGAAATATTTTAGTGACTTAGATAAAACCAAACTCTCTTAAACTGAGAATCACATCCTTAAATAATGCTCAAACTTTTGGTTTTTTTGATGTAGCTGACCATCTGACTGATCTTTGAAGTCCACTCTAGAATACGATCTCATTCTGCCTCTAAGAATCATCTGCCTTTTGTGGGACTCTTGAATTATGAGCGACATCCATTATCCCTGACAAATATACAAGTCTGAGAGTACGCCCGAGTGATTTAATCATTGTCGATCAGAGTTGAAGGCAAGCTGTAAAAGCAGCTCAGCAGACCCATTGGTCATCGATAAGACTGTCATCTTATCATCTTTGAACGGTGGTTCGCCAAAGATGGGGCTTCCTTTATACGAACAACACCACAAGACGACAATGTACATAAAGAGAAATGGAATCGTTTCTAATTCTGAAATATGATTGAAGATATTGCGACTATAGATTGTGATATCCAAAATTGGCAAAAGTTTGTTTGGTGGATTATAAACGATTTTTTCTCTTTCTTTTCTATAAATTCATTTATACTTATTGGTCATGACACGTCAAAATTTCTCAGTCGAAACTTTTTTGATATTGAAGATCATTGTCCATTTGAACAAATTGGAGTTTTGTTGAATGCGCCACAAATTATGTTATTATACCCAAACAAGAAATTGATGAGGGTCATCCATGATCTCATAATTGTGCTTGAAAAGTTGATTGAGGATTTGCTTTTGGTTAAGGAAAAGGCTGTGATTAAAATCAATAAGCAAATAATTATTTTAGTTAGATATTGTAGTTACAAGTATTATTATAAGATATTAGGCATTTAGTGTTTATCATATATGTATCAGTGAACTTTTAAATTTTAATGTAGAGACATATAATCATTCAAATGTATAAAATTGGTTCATTTATACTATTTTCACTAGGCTATGACATTACATATTGTCAACAAATCAAATGTTGTATAAATCTTATATTAATATATTAGGGAACGATACCTTAGAGGTTATCAGTTAGGTTATACAAAGTGCACTGGGAAAAATTAGGAATAATAGTCACTCATCCATAACCACTATCTTCACGATCATAATTGATCTTAAAGTACATTCTATTATTTAATTATATGTTAAGTATTGGCAACCATGTGGTAAGGTCACCCTTAACCAAGCTATCTTATTCAATCCCGTTGGCATAACTAATGCTAATTGATGCAGTGATGTCAAGTTACTAGTGTTGTAATGAGATAGATTTAATTGTATGAGGATTAGTTATTGAGTTGTCATTGATGCCAAGTATTGACCTAGTTTTGCTAATATGTTTCTGAGTATATGAATGGTGATCTGAATGTTTCGATGAGTTTCAGTTGTACTGATTCATATGGGAGACTCAGGGATGTCTCATAATGATAAATACATGACCACTACTTTTGATATTGACCGATGAGTAAGTTATGATCAAAGGAAGGTTAACAGTGCAATTGCTGGTATAGTTAGTGACATGCGATAGGTGATATGAGTGGTTTGTCAAATCTATGTTATTTCTTGTAATGGGGTTACAAGATATGGTTGCCAATAGTGTTTGGATGCTATGGTTGAAATCACAACTATTTTGGATGACTCGAGTGGAAGATAGAAGATTAGAAAAGAGAGTCAAAGTTGTTAACAAGTTGAAGTGTTAAAGTTCTTCAGCGATAGTGACTAAATGTTTGATCAGTGACTGGTGAAAGTGTTATGGTGATCAAGGTTAAGTGAGTCATGATCTAATGACATGTATTAAAGATTGGAGGTGATGATCTGGCATTACATTTTTTGATGCTAGCTGGAGAAAATTTAGGAAGACTGAAGTGTGTGGTCAAAATAAGTTTGACTCCTGGATTTGAAATTCTAAGTAAATCATCATGATATCCCATGTGGTGTAGGAAAATTATTTTATGCATTGAGATATGTGTACCGATGCATTTGATTGTAAGCCATTTATGGAAATCCTAAGGTAGTGGAAAATGTAAAGCCTTGATGAACAATATATATTGGACGATGTTGAAAGTTTTTAGTGTTGATCATGTGTGAAGCAAGTGCAGTGTGAAGTGTGAGTTACGATCAAGCCAGGGAAGAGATAAATGTGGTAAGAAGTGATTGTGTGCTTTAGTGGATCAGATCAAGAAGAGGTAGTGCTATTCTATATATTATTGTTCATGTTGTTCCCTAATAGTTATAACAGTAAGAATCCCTTGGAAGGGTGGATCCAGTAGGTCCCTATTGTAAATCCTCTAACAAGGTGGCACATTAGCTTATGTTTAAAGTCCTCTAACAAGGATACTCTTGATAGGATAAAGAATTTTACAGACCTAAAGGTAAAGCCCTTAATTGGGTAGCACCTAACAGTGCTTTTGTAAGACTCCTAACAGGGTTAAGAACCTCATAGGGTGTACTTTAGAAAAGCACATCATTTAATGGGTACTAATCCCCACCATGGTTTTTTTCCCGATTTGGGATTCTACGGGATAAATATATGTGTCAAGTGTTTCATTATTTTGTGGATGAACCTATGGTTATGATTTTCATTTGCTAATATTAAAGGTATAATTGTGAATGTTGTGGTGAAGTTTAAACAGATAAAAGTTTGGATAATTGATAGATTACCGATTCACCCCTCCCCCCTCAGTAATCTGATCTTAGTATTGACAAATCCCTAGTGCTATGTAGATAGAGAAAGGGAGGAGGGATGGAGAGAGGAGGAGGGAGGAGGGATTCTTATTCTTTAACAATGATATTTGAGCTTTACCATGTAGTGAAATAGTTTTTTTTTTTATCTTACTTATTAACTTCAAATGCATAAAATGTTTGAGCAAAACAATGAGGACTAACTTACTCTTTCTTTTTATCAAGAAGACCTTTCTCTTTTAATGATTACACATGCACGTGCACACACACACACAAAACACACAATATAATAGAAGAAAACAATTGAAGAGAGGGACTACAATTGATTTATTGTTAGGTAGAACTTTGTGGAAGAAAGAGAGGGATGGCGAAAGATAGATAGGATAAACATAGTAGTAAGTGTTATACCTAACTTCACAGACCCATAGATCCTAAATGGTACATCATGTATTTTTGACATTTTTGTGTTTTACTTCCTCTCTGTGATGTTTTTGTGTTTTATTCCCTCTATGTGACTCAATTTCTTATAGCTATTGTTCTATCTTCTTGGTAGTATGACAAAGAATGTTATGCATGGAATGGTAAAAAAGTGGTCATTTCAAAGTCTCACCTGGTATGTAATTAAAGATGCCCCAATAAATGCACACAACAACCACCTCAAAGATTGCTAATACTTATTCAGATATGCCTCAATAGTCGTGTGCTATGGATACCAATAAATTTGTAAAATTCCTCTAATTAAACTCTACAAATTCTAACTATTGGGGGTATAAGTGGATGACTATTAGTTCATGTAAAATTTATTGGCAAAATTTTCGATATCATCTTTTGATTTCTTTAAAAGTTTATAATTTAAAAGGTAAATAAACAAGAAATGAAGTGTAATTAAAATATGGATGATAACTGACATTCTTTGCAAAATGATGTATCTTCCCCACAATGACTGATCCGATTGCAAAATTTATATTAAAAGATAAGAATCCAAATCTAGCAACTGCCCATAGAAAGTTTCAACGAGTAAACTAGAGTAATCTTTAAGAAACCCTCCTCTTAAAAAAGATATAAAATCTTGGCGAATCTTTCATTTTCTTGAAAAAAAAATTAATTTCTATTGGCGAATCTCTCATTTTTTTTGAAAAAAAAAGTATTCTTAGTGGGGATTATTTTTGAATAATAATTTTTTGTAGAAAATATTGGTGAATCTCAAACCATAAAAATAAATTAATTAATCACCATGGTGAATACATCTATTTAAAAAAATAGAATTCTTATAGAAAATTATTAGGCTTAATGTGGAAATCTTTGAGGGGTTTAAGGAATAGACTCTATAATAATTACTTTCTACCATTTATTTAAAATATAATCTCATAACCATATTGTATTGTGTGAGACAAATGTATTGATAGTTTTAAATATTAATTGGGCCCAAAATTTCTTCAAGACCATTGATTTATATTGAGATCAACAATCTGAAAGACATTTTAGCTCCCATAAGCATTACAAACCAAATAGTAACAATTTTACCTCATAGAATATAATGAGGGTCACTAGATTATACTTGAAGTTAGTAATGACAACTAAAAGTTGGTGTAGATCCCTACAGTAACTAATAATCATGATATATTATTGGAGAATTAATTTAAATTTCTACAATAACTTATAAAGTTCTGGTGAATCAAATCTAATCATGTATCAAATTTTGTGGTGAATATTCGAGTTGAAGTTTTTTATAAAATAAATTATTTTGCGATTTAAATATTTCTAAATCAAAATTTTGTAAAAATGTGGTGATTTAGGTTGCCTTAAATCTTGGATTATTAGCCAAATTTTGATTCTCAAATTTCCAAAATTAGCCAATTGGCGAATGTTAGCCACTAAAAATTACTATGGAGTAAATCACCAAATTGTATTATATAGCCGAATAGTTGAAATCATCTTCTCCATACTCATTCATGTCATTCCACATAGTATAAATACTAGGTAAAATGATATATATGCAATGGATGCGATAAGGCCAACAAAAAAAAGTTGCAACTTCAAATTTAGAATTTTTTATGTTAACGCTAGGATTTTGGGAGGTGACCTGAAGTTGGGGTTGGAAATGTGATCTGAAACATTAATGATAATTTTTTTTACACAATCAAGCCCAGGAAAAAATCATAGCATGCATGATATGGATTGTGGAAATCTAACCAACTTCTAGAACTTTTTCATTTGTTTATGATTTCAATATTTAAATAATTCTATAAAGGATGAATTTGCAAGTATTTGAATGTTACCAAAATTATTTTTAAATTATTTATCTATGAATAGATCTAAGGGCTTAATATTATGTAAGAATCTTTAAAGCAATATTGAAAATTGGACCAACATCAAGCACGGTCATTGTGGTAATTTAAGTAAATGGCATTGTAAATCACAAATAATTTCTATCTTGTTCATTTGTTTAGAGTTGTATGAATGTTGAACTCAAAAGTACAATAATGTTACTAAAATTCTAAATTATATGTTGGTGAAACTCTTCAAACACTTTTTTTGCAAGTGAGTTATGATCTTCTATTAGATTTGAATAATACATTAAATTTTAGAGCATGGTGTTTTCCTCTCAAAGGAACTTTCCCCACATAAAACAATGTAACATGTTCTATTGTCTACATTGTTTCTTTAGACATTTATCTCCTTTTAGTAATTGTTTTAGATCACATTGATTTTTTTTGTACTCTTCTTTCAATATTGCGTACAACCCCTTAATTTTTTTAATATATTATTGACTACATCAATTTATAATATATCAATCTTCTAAAATATATTCATTGACACCAACCTTTTGTAAATCTTAGTTAAAATATTAAGGCATGGAGCCTTCAATTTTCAAATAAAATATAATTCAATACCGTGTGCATAATTCAAATCTATAAATATATAAATTAAAAAATTGTCACAATAATAAATATAAATTAAAAAAATTACCACAATATAATAAATATTAAATTTACTTATTCAAAATTATTTTTCTTGAACTTTTAAAAAATCACATATTGGTCAAAATGTTTGAATCAAAATTCTTGTTAAATATTATCATTTTGTTGATTTTTACATATATTATCATAAATCATAAACAATCTAATACATTTATTGAATAATTTAATACATATAGAAACTTATTTACAATGGCCTTTGTACCTCCTCTAAGTACAACAATTGATTTAATGAATATTTAAAATATTTTTAAAATAATATTAAAAAAATACTCTACAATACAATAAAATTTGAAAGATTAGAATATGTTACCATTTTGGACCATTAGGAAGTTATCGCCATTAGCACTCTACATGTGTACAACATGAACAAATGAGACCCTATATAGCTTTTATTAGTTCCTACTAGGGAATTGAAGTGAAAGCTCAAAGCATAAACAATAATTAATTTTTCTATGTTCAACCATTCACATTGCATTTTGCTACATAAATCTGTATTCAACTATATAATATGATGACCCTGCACATTTTTTACCCAATGTTTTAGCATAAGCATCTTTGTCTGTATGTAATTAGCTTTGCAGAGCTCTTGCAAGAGGATTCCCAAAAATCAACAAGAGAGAACATACTATTTTTTAGTCCAGGATTTGCAATTTTCAGACATTGCGGAGCTCACTTTTTGTAAAAAAGTTTTATAATATTTTTGTATTTATTTATCAAGCAGAGTGCAATAGAAGTTGTGCAATGTGGTCAAGCTGCATGTTTACGAAGGTCTTTTGAATTGTTAGCTCTTCTAGTTTCCACAAGGCAACATAACACCCAAACATCTGGTTTGCATGATAGAAAGTTGTTGTCTCTACATTTTCCCAACCCCTAATTTCGGTTCTCGCATTTTTCAAACCCTCAATTTTCATTCGTGCATTTTCAAAATCCCCAATTTCTATTTCTATATTTTCTCAACCTCCAATATTTATTTTTGTAATTCCCCCATTTGTTTCCCCATATCTATCATTGGTAGCCCCTTCATTTCCCCCAGATCATGGCATCTCAACTCCTAGCCCATCGATTTATACAACTCCACCATCTACTATAATGTCAACGTCAATGGCTTTGATTTCTACACTGCCATTTCCAAGCATGTCTACTGAGACCTCCATTACAATGCCATCTATGTCACCATTTCTTGTAGTGGTGGGGAAGATAAGCAGTTAAGCTCCAATGAATTGCATTGTCGGTATGACAGTTTTAGGTTTCACAACTTTTTTCATCATTAATTTGATGCTGGAAAATGTTTCATATGTGACTAAGTTTTGTACAAGAGGGTTTTAATTTTGTGTGTTTAGGGATTTTCATTTTGTTTTAGCGACATGCTAATCTTTTAGGATCTAATTGTAATGTAATAAGAGGCAATTGTGTAGCTCATTTATTGTATACTTACTTGATTTGAAGAGGAAAGGGGACACTTAATTTTTATTTTATTTGAATAATTAAGTTCACAGTGAAATTTTTGTTTCACTGTATTTAAGGTAGCCACTATTGCTATTATTTATAAGAAATATTTGATCTTATTTATTTGAGAAGTTGGAGAAAGGCCACTTCAAAATTATGTTATTATTTATTAGAAATATTTGATTTTATTGTTTGAAAAGTTGGAGGAAGGGCCATCCTGATATTATTACAAGAAATATTTGATTTGATTTTATTATTTAAGAAGTTGAAGAAATTAAAGAGAGGACAATTTTGACAGTTGTTTGAAGGAGTTTAACTGGGAGTGAAATCTTGGTTACACTTTTTATATTAAAAATAGTAAAAGGTCACAAAAATAAATATTTGAAATTCATGTCCTCATCCTTTTTTGTAGTAAATTCAATGTTGTAGCTTAATTTGATTCCAAGGTTTCTATTTTAGGATCTATTAGGTCATTTTGGATAAGAATGGCTATGTGGGTTCTAATACATGTTTGTTCTATAAATAGGGAAAACTAGAAGACCTATTTAAAAACATGTATAGTTATACAATCTTTTCTACAGTAGACCCATTATCTTTTTGGCAACATTTTGAATGATGGAGCTCAAGTTAATTCAAAGTCTTCCCCTTTTCAGATTTACTAGGGCATTTTTGCTAATTTCCTATGTGGAATTCGGTACTCATGTAAAATTATTCTATAATACAAGGAAGGTGAAGAGAATTGCAAAAAATGTGTGTTTGTATGTATACTTTGAGTCTTGCTACAATAGGCCCAATGTCTTTGTTGATGGTAGTTTGAATGAAGAGGCTTAATATTTGTAGTTTGTATGGGTGCCAAGGATGTTTGTTCTATAGTAAGAGAAAAGTTTGTGACATCACTTTTTAGTTGGCATTGAGTATCTCCTCTCATGTTCTTGAGAAAAAAAATTGATATGTTCTCTTGAATATGAACCTATTACTGGTTTATTCTCCACTTTGAATGCTAGGAGGATGACTTCTTGACTTAGATTTAAGATTTTGCCTTTGCAACTTTGAGAAATGTTTCTCTCTATTTTTGTTTCTATAGAGCATTACTACTTTCTATTGTTGTTTTTCTTCATTTTTTTGTGGTATTGGTGATGCATGAGGCACCTTCAATGTTATATACTTCTTGGACTATATTTTTTCTTCAGTTCCAATGGACAAGAATGACCACTGGTAGACATTGATATCTATATTATTTCAATTAAAATTGTTGTCTCAAACTAGGATATTTGTTCTGGGAGTTGGGTGAATCATCAAGGTTTTGGAATTTTGTGTGCGTTACCCTTCCTTTGTTCGGAGACTTTCTAAAATATAATTACAATTTATACTTTTATATTTTTTTAAATGGGTTTATCTATGTGTTATAATGTAAAGCTTGATTCTTTCTTTTAAACTTATTTGAATAGCATTAGACGAGTCTTATTAAAACCAAAAAATCTTAAATAATATTTAAACATTGAAGCCTTAATACATGACAACACAATTTACAATATGCACCCTAAATTTCTGTACAACCTAGAAACATTTTAGAGGCAACATAGGTGCTTGAGCAAAGTAGAGATATTGAAATATTCTTTGAGTAGATGGTGATGATTATTCTACCTTTGTATTAAGTGCATAAAGCAAGTTATCCAAATTTATATCTCTAGCAAAATGAAATTTGGTTTCATTTCAGTGTTTCTTACATTTATCTTGTGCTTTAGCTTGAACATCTATATTTGTCATAAAAAATTCACTGTGGTATAATTCTTTGGTTTATTCTCCTTTCTCTTGTATCAATGAAAATTAAGAAAAAAGTTTTGTCCTGGTTGTAAACTTTGAAACTGTTGCAAACAATAGGTCAAATATGTAAAAATGTTTGTAAAAACACTAAAAATGTCATCCCTTCTCCCTAGACTATTATAGATATAGTATGAGAAAGTTACTGAAGTTACTGAGTAAAGCTTCCAGCTATCCAATGTTGAATTTTTTGTGTGTATTGACTATAAATTTATTATCTAAAAATGGTAAACTACACCCTACTAACTTCATTCCACATGCATGGTTGAAAGCCACTAAAGATTTCAAACAACATACATACCACGTACAATCTGAGACATAGAGATCAAATCATTCAATCTGAGAAACCCTATAAAACAACAATAATATCTTGTCAAAAAAGCTTAACAACTGTGTCAAATGTAAGTTGATCAACGATTTTGAGATTTCAGCATTATGATTGTGATTACGTGAAAGTTATTAAATATGCACTAAATAAATAAAATTTAGGGAGATTTTAAAATAAAATTTGTATATTTGACACAAACCAATCCAACACAACCGCTTACGTTTGTTCATGGCCGCTCCTTTACTCGGAATCAATTTGCAACTCTAACCTTCACAAAATCATTACATCGAACTTCCATAAAATAATCCTGAATGTGGACATTATATTTCATTATATCTTCTATGAACAACACTATAATGTATAAAACGATTACCACGAGATCTACATGTTTGTTTATTTATACAAAATCACATTTCCTATCAGCTCGTTGTTAATTATTATTATATTATTATATTTATTAAACTAAAGATATATTTTGTTTCATTTTCCTAAGACTTGTCTTTTATTGAAGTAATCCATCAAAATCTTACTGTAACAAAATTGCCAGCTTAATCTTTATTAAAATGAAAACGATATGAACAAACAGAGGACTTTCATAGAACAGACAAGTTTGTTTTAGTAGAGAACTCTAGGCGTTTGATAAACTGCCTCATGTATTTTTCTTCTAATGCGCTCTCACCAAATATGCTCTCTTTCATCTCACTGATTTTGGAGTTCACCATTTTCCCTTCCTCGCTATCTTTCTTGGTCGCTTTGAGCACAGCCGTTCGAATGTGATCCTCGCTAAAACTGCCGTCCTCTTCTCTTTCGACTTCCATTCCTAACTTAAGCTCCCCTGCCACGAGCCTGGCGTTTAGACCCTGATCATTATTCATCGGTAGAAGCACAAGTTTCAGTCCAAACTTCACCGCCTCCACCACTGAACTCCATCCCGAGTGGCTCAGAAACACTCCCACCGATGGATGCGCAAGAATCTGCTGCTGCGGCGCCCACTCGTTGTAAACAAGCCCCCGGTCTTGAGTTCGAGACTCAAAGCCCTCCGGTGAAAAGCCCGATGCACTACATTCCTCATTGGAAAAACGAGGGAAGCGCAACACCCACAAAAACGGCAGCCCCGTGGCCTCCAAGCCAAGTGCCAGCGCACCGATCTGCTCTTTCGACAGAAAACATTCACTCCCAAACGACACATACACTACAGAAGAAGCCGGCTGCTTGTCCAACCATCTCGAACAAAAGGATTCCTGCTCTAAAATCCTCTTCTGGGGAAGATCCGGTGGCAGAAGACCCACTGGAACCACCGCCTTTCCGGTGGTTCTCTCAAGATATTCTCTAAACTTTTCCTCCATTTCTAAGCACGTTCTGATGAGCAGAAAGGAACATCCTTGGATTGATAGAAAGAAGCGGTCCATGGCTGAGACCCCGCCGTTGCATCGAATAAATGTACATGCAACACACCGCGCTTCGAAGGGCCGCCAACCAATTTCTGTAGAAGGAAAACCCTTTGGCGGCACGATCAAATCCTCAGCGGTGGTTTCCTCTTCCTTGTATCTTTCCGGAGCCCACATGTAACCCGATACCGCAGCGGTGAAAATGAGGAAGAAAATCGCCGGAATACCAAACTTGGCGGCAACAGTTGCAGCCCAGTACTGCGAAAAGTCGTAGACAACATAATCAGGTGAGAGCCGCCGTAAGAGTTCCTCAAGTGGCTGCTCCAGACCATCCAGCGCCGCCTTTAATACGCCTTCCATTTCATTGGGAATGTCGGCGGTTTTCTCTGCACCTTCTGGCAGCCCATCCACCGCCGGTAATGGAAGCTCCACCAGATCGATCATCCCACTCTTGTCTAACAACAATGACCGATTTTTTTTAATATTTCGCGGAGTGGAAAGAAAGGTTACTTTGAGTCCATGATTGGCAAGCCTTTTGGAAAGCTCGATGAAAGGCACGATGTGGCCCTGTGCGAGCCACGGAAACATAAGCACATGAATTTGCTTCTTCCCTTCTGCTTCCATCGTCTTACTTCACAGCATCTACAACAAGAACTCAATTTTAAGCAAACCGCTTGTTAGATTTATAACGACCCCTAAGATTTTCCTAGCTTTTGAAATCTGATTCACTGAGAATCTAGCAGCTCACATGGACCGATGATTAAAAACTGCAGTGAAATTCATTGGTCCCTGATAAAGCAGACTCATCATTGTTGAGAGGAGCATAAAGTATTCTAAATTTGAAGTCGCGTCTTGTATCTGCTGTTCACATTTTAATTTTAAATTCTGCCCATCTTATCGCGTCCATCACAGCATATATTATTTTATGTGGTAAACTAATATTATGAATAGATGGCAGATTGGATTCTTGTTGTGCAATTGTAATATTATCTCTCATCGAAAATATGGCAGTTGGATCAGTTTTATGTTGCCTGCAATATTCCATATCACTAGTTGAAACACATTATGCAGTTTGTTGTACTATTTAAATTACTCAATTGTTTTCTGAGCATATAAAGTTTGTTACATATCGATGTCTTCGATAAAATGCTTTAAATAATTGTGGTCTTATGGAATGTGTACCAAAGAGTACGCATATTTGAAAAAAAAACTAGCAACTCCCATTTATCTTATGTGAGGATTTTTACTAATTCATTAATTCATTGTGTTATAAAATTATTTTACTTGTCATATATTGGATTTGTCACAATAATTTATATAAGTTAATAATTTTCATAGTATTAACTTCTGAAGGTGACATTGTCCTTGTTTTTATTTCCCTTCTCTTCTTTTGTGTTTACTATTTGTACTTTGATTTCTTATTATTAATAGCTCTCATATTTAAGATCATATTCAAAATATAGTGCTTCAAAAATCCTAATGCACTCCAACAATTATATGTACATGAACTAAATCATATTACGAAAAGAATTTGAAAACTTACTTTGATGGGGGTGTGATGAAATATCAACATAGAAATATCTATAAACATGCATAGATCATGCACCATCAATCATAAATACATCAAACATGTAATCAAGTACTAAATCAATCATGTCAAATAAATATATCATAAAAGATTTACAATCAAGTACTAAAACTCAACAAATACATACATCATGTGAAATATAGATGTCAAACATGTAATCAAATACTGAATGTATCATCAAATACATGTGTATCATAAAAAAATGCAATCAAGTACCTTAATACATATCAAATCAAGAAAGTCTAGAAAGGTGAACATAGATGTCTCTAAGTGGTGGCTCAGTAATCATTCTGGCTATGAATTAAGAAATCCTTTGAGTGATAATACCACTTTGATGGATGCACTAATCTCTATAAATGGTAAAGCATATTAAATATCAATAAATACATGTGTATACATAAGATTATACTTGTTGTAAAAAGAATACACATGTACACACACATAAATATATATACATAAGAATTTAAAACTTACATGTCCATTGGCATGTGTCATTGATTGAATCCTACCCATGCACATGCTCCAACCCTAAGATGGGAGTAATGTGAGCTAACTATGCCTAATATACATAAATTTGTAATGCTACATATGTTACAATTAGAAATAGTGTCTAGTAAAACCAAAAATTTTAAAATAAATTTTTCTTGTACCTGGGTATTAGGTGTTGAAGGGTCATCTCCTAGAATTGTATCTATCATAACAATTGCATCTACACCTCTATCTGTGATCTTCTAGGCAAAAATGATGAGTTAAGGGGATTATGAATATGAGTAGGCATTGATGTAGAGTTTGATTGTAGTAGGATGTACACAAATATATTTGAGCTAATCATCTATATAGCTACTTCTCAAATGAATCCAAGCCATTATATGTGATATGAACATGGTCAACTTGTATATTCCCCTTTGTAGCAACTAAGTGATTTCTCAGTGGATCATGCCGCACACTCAAGTTGGAAGGGTGATGAGAATGTTTTGAATGTCCCACCTCCGACTTGATGGAATATAAGACTCTTTGAAAATATTTTCCTAACCTCATATAATAGAGTATGAAGGTAAAATGAAATGAGATAGTACAAAGCTTGCAATAGGTCCTTTTCCAAATTTGAGATATATGCTTTTGGAGAACACCTTCTATAATACTAGCTATATTAGGTGACGTAGGGATGCCAATAATAGAATAATGATCATTGACCTGATACTAAATATACCAACTTTAGATGATATTGATCATGGTTTCAACTCATAATTATCTACCAACATAAGTAGATAAAATGGTAGCAATATTAGTAGCAATATCTCTAAAACTTTCATTTAATTCCCTTTGGAAAATAATAAAAACTTGTTCTATTGTGAGGGTGAGGGATGGTGATATGATAATCATCCTTTTACCAACTAGCATCATGAACACTAGAAGATAATGATCAACTCTGTAATCAAATCTAATAGATTTTGACAATCCATTTATATATTGTATCAGTTTCTGGATTCGATTGTGTAAAGTTTTTTACCATCAACATTTCGGATCATACTACATGATCCATCATCAGGATGTTAGAGAGCAAGAAGAACAAAAGATAGGTGATTGCAAATCTAGAAGAACATAAAAGGAGGGAGAAAGAAAGAGGAGAGAGAAAAGAGAGGTACAAAAAAATATAAAATAAGAAAAATCCCTAAAAAGGTTGAACATAAAAGACTAATCAAAACAAGAAAAAAGAGAAAAACAAAGATTAAACAAACCATAAGAAGAACAAATAAAGGGATATCTTAAAAGGGGAGACAAATATACAAGCTAAAAAGCATGAAAAATAAAAGGAGAAATAACACAAAAAATAAACAACTAAGAAAATACATACATGTAAATAAATATATATAATGCATGCATATATAAATATAATTGTGTATATATACATGCATCCATATATATATAAAAGATTATAAATATAACTCTATAATACTGATTTCTATGTACTAATCTACCATACCCCATACCAACATAGGCAAGTAGGTCAAGGTAGTTGACATTAAGGTCCAAATGGACATTAGCGTACAACTTATAAGAAAAATGTAGTGGAATCTAGTCAATATTGGGATAAAAACCATGAGAATCAAGGAACCTCAAGTATATAAGGTAATACACGACTACAATGATGTATTGTGTCACCTAGTAGGTTCTCATCTTTTCCCTAACATCATATAAATGAAATACATCTCATTTGATGATTTCCTTGGGGACACTCTACTAAAATGTCTCCAAGGAAACATCACCCAACACTTCCTAGCTCAATTGCTAAAGATCAATATCCACAATCACAGGAATAGGAAATATAATGACCAAGACACTCTCTAATATTCTCTAGGTTGGTCAAAAAGGTTCAGCATACATTATTATTATATATGCCATCAATGGGTCATCTATGATAGTTCTCAACTTATGAATTTGTTCATTACTATATGAAAACATATTACTAGGTTAAGGCATTGCTATAGGTGTATCCTAATTAGCCATCTAGGTGTATGTGTGTGAAGGATAAATTAGGTTCTTTCTTTAATATCTATATAATTGTTAAACCATTAAATTGAATTTAAATTTAATTATAGAACTACAAATTTAAATGTGTAGCCATGAAAAATATGCAATTTAATCTATAATATTTTTAAAAATTAGATATTAAACATAACAACATTAATTATAAACTAGGACCTCATGAAAATCTAGAAGATGAAAAACATATAAGGATAGATGTTTTAAAAGAAAACCCTAAACCCTAATCCTTAATCCCTAAATCTTAAGTTACCCTAAACACTAAGTTCCCTAAACCTATTTAAAAGTAAGATTATAAACCAAGAGCTCATGAATACAAGAGAATGTAAAAAAAAATGTAAAGATGGATGTCATAAAAGTAAACCCTAAAGCCTAAGCTCCCTAATCCTATTTAAAAGTAAGATTATAAAACATGACCTCGTAAACATAGGAGAAGGTTAAAAGATATGAGGATGAATGTCATGAAAGTAAACCCTGAACCCCAAGCCTTGAACCCTAGACATGATATTTACGGGTAAGATTATGCTTCATTTACACACTGAAATAAACCAATTAGAAATAGGCTCGATGAAAAAGAGATGAACTAATTAATATATAATTTCCTAATTATAATTTATTATTATGAATATAGGATACATTATCCCTAATTCTATACATCATTTTTCTATTATGTAGTTAGTTATATTAGTTATAAAATTAGGTTATTCAATCTTTGCTCATTTGATTAAATGAACATATTAGGGTTATCCTATCATATATGTAGTAAGTTCTATAGATATATAATCTTAGGGCTATTTAATGTCAAACATATTTAATTATGTTTTCAATGTCATGATGCCATTAAGTTAATGAGTTAGGTTATGTTCTCATGTTTTGATAATTAGATGGTTAGCTAGATATGATCTAGTAGCATGGTGTTGACAAGTTTGATTTTTATTACTATTTTTTTCATTTTAGCTAAATTTTATTTATTTTAAAATTTTACTTAATTTTTTAATTTAACAATTTTAGGTCATTTCCCATTTTTCAACTCGAGGTACTTTTATATATTAAAAGAAACTAACTACACTAATTATGTAAGTTTACAAGTATCACACCACTTGAGTATTATATATGTATCATTGTTACATTATGATCAAAACACCAATTATTTATCTAAGAATTGATTTTTCTACAAGAGTTTTCTGTGTGATCAATATGACAATTATTTATCTAAGATTCATTTTTTTTTAAAAAGGCTTTCTCAAGAATGTATGTCTGTCACTTCTCTTTTGTGGTGGCTTTATAAACATGATCTTGGCAATGATTGAGGTAATACTAATTTAAACATTAGTTCATGATTTTTAATTGAAATTTGATTTAGGTTATTATTTTCATTTTAGACAAAAATACAACAAACAAATACTTGCCTAAATGAATTTAAGAATATAACAACATACAAATACTTTCCTAAGTGAATTTGAAAATCCAAAAACAAACAAAAACATGCCTTCAAAATGAAATAGACTTCAACAAGATATGTGAATAAGAAAAATAACTTCAAAAAATAAAGAACTTACAAACAATTTTGAACAAAATAAGGAAGAATTTTGTGAACCTGGTGTAGTAGAGCTAAACTAGTGAGCATTGTAGTGCATTCAGAAGCTTTGTAAACCAAACTTTTCCAACTAGATTTGTTCTAATGCCTTGTGGAGACCATATTCCCATCATGAAAATGACAAAATAAATATCACCTTGAGATTCTATACTTTTTCTAAAATAATTGAGCTCATTAGGGGTTCTCTCAAAGGGGGTGTTCAAGTGAACCCATAAAATATACAAAATAATTATTCAAAAGGCTTTTGTTTGAAGGAATCTTGCATCATTTGTTAGTTCAAATAGGGAGTTCAAACAAAGGGAGTCTCCATGTTCATTTCAACATGCCTGTTCAAATGAAGTCACTTGCCAATCTTTTTTTGGCAAGTTTAGTTTTTTTCATGGGTGAAAGTGTAACCCACTATTGTGGGACCACTCTCCCATGGAATACACTAGTTGATTTGAACCTGATACACTTGGTATTTAAACTTTTGGAAGCCAAAAGTCTATATATGTTTTTCACATGGACATTATATGTAGAAGGGTCATACAAATCAAGCCCAAATCTAGGTATAAGAGATGACTAAATAATGTAAATTCTCAATAAATTGATCAATTAAGCATTGTCTAAATAAAATATGATTGCAAAATTGAATGAATGAAATGCATAAAAATCACATCTAGATATCCAAATCAAAAGTAATCATAAGGTACACTGGGTTTACCAAAATGTAATGTAGGGAAATAGGATTCACTGACTTATGCATGGAAAATAGGAAGCTAGGCCTATTTCCAATTTAATTATAAGGATGAAGACTGGATCTACAAGGCACAATATTAAATATAATCAATAGGGATTAAGAACAAGGTGGATCTAATGGTCCTTATTGGAGAGTTCAAAATGATATTGAAATTATGTAAAATAAATTTTGGATCTAGGGCCAAAGGTGGGAAAAGAAGGATTTTAGGATATACAGTGTTATAGATTATATTATATTTACAATAGAGAGACATCTATAAATGAGAGGTAGAAAGAAATTTATTGGTGAAATCTTGATCAAAATAAAGTAAAATATTTTTCTTGATGTGACCTAGAGACCTAGCAGGATTGAATGTGAAAAGAACTGGTAAATTTGAGATTAGGATGCTACTATGACATTTCCCCAAAAGTTTCATCAAAAGTGTTAGGGAGTATTTTTCTCAGGGAAATCTAGAGCCTTCTTTTTTGGATCTAAAAAAGTTTGATCTATATTGATTTGTCTCCTTAGTCTGAATTCAAACTCATGCCTTCATATCCTATTACCCGCATATAGAAATCTAGAGATTTTTTTTTGGTTGATAGGGATTTGCCTAAGTCAAACCCAAGTTTTTGAATTAGCCATGAAACAAAAATAAACTTGAATTAAAATAAAGTTGTGTAATAATGTATTGGGGGCTCAATGTGAAAATTAAAATTCTTATACCTTCACAAGTTTTATCCATGTCCAAGCCTTCATGAAGATGTTGATGTTGACTTGTAGAATTGACTTTATGAAAGGTTGATTATAGATTCCATCACGAATGCTTTACATCTAAACTTCACTTCTCATCTTCAATGTCTCGATGATGCTTGATCACTTGCTCAATTGAATTGCATAGGATGTGCTTGAAATTGAATTGCATGCTTATGTTGATTTCATAGATGATATGTTTCAAATGAGGGGGGTAGGCTTGTTTTTATACCTCTCCCTATGAAACATATTTGAATTTCATAAGCTGCCTACCAAAAAATTAGATTTCCCATTCCCACAATGTAGTCATTACTTGAATTGAATTTGGGTCCATTTTGTCAGGGCAAGGTCACCCTAAGGAACCCTATCCTAGGTCAACGTTGCCCCATGAAATCTTGACCTAGGACAACAATGCCCTAGGAGAACTTGACCTCTTGACTCAGACATAGTCAAGGACCAAAGGTGTAGAATGTAGTGGAGATATGTTTTTTTGAGCTAGTGTGAGTAGAATCAAGCATGGTCATGCATTCGAGGCCAGAAACACTAAAATGAGGCCTAGGTGAACATAAAATTATATAGGGATACAATTTACAATGCTACACTTTCTTTTATGGAATTTTACTTAATTATTTGTAAAGTTCTAGACCCTCTTCCTCTCCTAATTGTCCTATATAAAAAACTTTAAGCCAATATGTTTTCTCTCTCTCTCTCTCTCTCTCTCTCTCTCTCTCTCTCTCTCTCTCTCTCTCTCTCTCTCTCACACACACACACACACACACACACACACACACACACACACACACACACAAATGAATATTTCACATAGTGGTGAATCAAGTTTCAAAGGAGATCTCCTTCACCATGGTCCCTAATTACTATCACAACAAGGCCTATTTGAAAAATGAAAACAAAGTGTAAATTGGTCCTTATACCAACATGGAAATAATCAAATAATTTATACTTGTGAACTTATCAACAAAGAAGAGAAAAAATATCCTAGTTTCTCACTCTATCACTCTATCTCTCTTAATGTTAAATCTCAAACTTTTCATTTCTAAAAAAGAATAAAATATCTCTCCTTCTACTCCTTGTTCTATCCTCATATTAAATCTCAAATCTCATTAAATATATCCCTCCATGTTTTTGATTGTAGGAAAAAATAGGTTTTAAAGGGGACCCAAAACTTCGTACAAGTTAGAGAAAAAATTTTTAACGTTAAGCATACTAAAGAGAAACAGGATTGGGACCCAGTCCGCCAGAACCAAAACAAATAGAAAATATATGCCTCCATGTTAAAGTATAATAAGAAAGATAATTATAAGAGAATATCTCTCTCTACACACACATATGGTGAAGTAAGGATTGAGCTTAGCCAAACTAGTTAAATGTGACCTTAACACATGGTGGTCAATACTTAGCATGTAGTTAAATAATAAATTACAGTTTAAAATTAGTTGCAACATTGTAGACAATTGTCTAAGGTAATTGACTACAATGCATATTTTTTGATCATTTCATTATGTATAACCAAAGTGATAACCTCTATTATATCGATTTTTGATACATAGATACAAACTTAACATGATATTGATTATCTGACAACATGCATTGATATAATCACTTGTACTTAAGATAAATAATCTATACACTTAATAATAGTGTGTCTCACATTTAATAACTTAATTGAACACTTAACACTACATCATCTAACTAAATTTCCCCTTCCATCATGCTTTTTCATGGCAACTTTTTCCTTACCGTGATGCAGATCCTCAATCGACTTTTCAAGAACAACTATCAAAATCCTTCAACGAAATCCATCTCTTCAAATAGAAGATCTTCACTACCAAAATACTTTTTGACCCTGAATTTTAAATGTGCCCCCCACCAAATAAAGTTGAGATGCATTTACAAAAGGACAATGAAAAAGCTCCCACGAGAAAAGAAGGATAGAAAAAGTCACAAAAAAGGTGCCCCGACCAAAGAAGCACGAGGCCACCACACTAAAATCAATCGTATTTCAGAATTCAAGGTCGCAAGCGGAACGATAAATCTCCCTCTACAATTACTACTTGAAGACGATAAGATGACCGTCGTATCGATGACTAGCGGGTATGCTGTCTGTTCAGCCAGGGCCACTCTGATGTCGGAGATCATTATCCCACTTTACAAATATTGTTCAGGCGTGGCCACCTGCTTTCTCAACATAAATAAACAAACACAAGAGAAACACGAAGATTTAGGCTTTTTTGAGTAGATATTATTGTTTATAGGGTTTCTTGGCATTACACTGATATATGTTCAAGTGCCCAATGAAATCAAAGCTATACAGGGTCTCATTTGTTCATGGTGTACAAATTTTGTCGAGTGCTAATGGCCATAACTTCTTAATAATCCAAATTGGAAACATGTTCTACAATGTTGGAAAAATCTCTGTCTTTCCCTCCCCCTTCATAGTAGAGATGAAATATCAGTAAAAAGAAAAAAAATCTCTTTTCATCCTTCTTATGTTGAAGCTCAAATATCATTACCAAATTCTCTCACACACACTTGATTCATCAAAGATGAAGATCTAAGATTTATTCCTAATTGAGTCCCCCTCTCCATCTCTCTCCTCCCCTATCTTATTCTACATTCTTTCATTCATTTTCTTCCTCTCTTTAACTCTTTGTTGTGGGCACTCTCTATCTACCACACAATCTCTATCTCTCTATGTTCCACTTTTTGGTTGTATTATGCTTTCTCATTTGATAGAGATAGTGGACTAGGGATTGAGCTTAGCTAGGGTTGTTAAGGGTGACCTTACCACATGGTTGCCAATATTTCACATGCAATTAAATAATGAGATGCACTTTAATATTGGTTGCCATACTGAAGGTAGTGGTTTAGGATAAGTGACTATTGTGCCTACTTTTTCATACTCCACTTTATATAACCTAATTGATAATCTCTAATGTATGTCCTTGATACATGAATATAAGATTTATACGACATTGATTTTTTTATGACATGTATTCACATACCCAATTAGACATTCAATAAATAAACTAATTTGTACATTTGAATGATTGTATGTATCAACCTAAACATTTATTTGTTTATAGGTTACACAAAATTGATGAATGTAAAATACCTAATGCCTAATGAAACCTTGTGAAGTTACAACATCTAACCAAAACTCTCATTTGCTTATTCTTTTTCATGGAGACCTTTTCCTTAACCTTGTATAAATCCTTAATCAACTTTTCAAGCATATTTATAAGATTATGGATGGTCCTTATCAATTTCATGCTCGCATATATTAACTTAATCTATGATTCATTCAACAAAGCCCAATTTGTTGAAATATATAATGATCTTGATATCAAAATAATTTTTATTCAAAAAATGACATTCTTTTCCTTAACTTCATGCAAATTCTCAAATCAAAATTTCAAGCACAACTATAAAACCGTAGATGACCCTTATCAATTTCTATTTCTTGCTAGCATATACTAACTTATCTCATGAATCCTTCAACGAAACTTCAATTTGTTCAAACAGATAAGGATCTTCAAGACCAAAATAATTTTGACCAAGAATTTTTAATGTATCTTGACCAATAAAGTAGAAATGAATTTGGAGGACATATAGATAGGTGCCCCAAAATAAGATACATAGGATTCCCATAAGTATTTACTTATTCAATTTTAACATTGATTATGGTTGACGATGTGATATTCCTAATTTTGGATATCACTATTGATGGTCACAATACCTAATATTTGTTTCAAATATGAAGTCATTCCATTATGCTTTATGCACATCCCCATCTTTTTCTCACTGTTGTTCATATAAAGAAAACCCCATCTTTGGCAAACCAGTGGGTCTGGTGAGCTGCTTTTATACGAAGGTGTCTATTAATCATAAAAATTTAAAATCTTATCAAGAAGGGATTTAGTAGTTTAAACCCTTTTTTTGATAAGGTTTAGATTCTAATGGCTAGATAGATGCTAGCCTTTTACACTTGGCATTATTTCTAAACAATGCTCTCATCTTCTAGGTGGTTCCACTCATTAATGGATGATGCTAAAATTTGAAGTCCAACAATAGAATATGGAGAGAAAGCTAGATTATTCTGCCATATCAGAAACACCTCTACACCACCTAGGGCTTCAATGGTGGAACATGTCATTTTGGCACACTCCTAAATGTAATGGTGCAATCATAAGATGGATTATATCTAAGAAAGTTTGGAAAGAGAGAATTTAATATTTTGTAGTAAGGAGATGATGAAGATGAAATGACATTTTATTATAGAGTGGGAACCCTTACAAGTTATTTGAGGAAGAAAAGATCAACAAGACAATCAACTTCTTGGCCAAGATTCATAATAGAATCTCACATCAAAAAAGGTTTGAACATTACTTAGGGATGTTGTACCTAGTCCCTTAATTTTTTTGGTCTAGTCAATGCCATTATAATTTTTCATTCATTCATTCAAAAATAAATAAATAAATAAACACAAGAAAAATAAGAATATCACATAACTTCTCATTGAAATCTAATAATTTTTTTGTTCATTATATTGTTCTTATAGAGAACATATAAGATTTATTTTTTCCATATTTTATATTAAATATATTAATTGGTTTTGATGAATTAATAAAATCTATATATGCATATTGATGGTGAGTAAAGGACTATATCCATCAACCTTGAGGATATCACTAATCATACGAAGGGGTTTAGGGAGAAGAATAAAAGATTGAGATGAACAAGGTGATGAGGTTGATGGAGTGAGCAAGAAATAAAAAATAGTGACTTTGTATAAAGGAAATGTTTAAAATTTGTAAATTAGTGGAGAAAATGAGTTTTTTAACATTATATATTGATTAATGGGTCCTTGGTCTATTGGTGAAGTTGAGTGACTCTTTATAAGATTACCAAGGATCAAGTCTTCTTGAATGCAAGGGTCCTACATCATAGGGGATGAGACTAGAATTTCCCCAAATGAATTTGGTGTAATAGATATCCCTCAATCCTTGGATCTTACTAAAAGAAGCTTAAGCCTAAGGGTCATGCTCATATTTTTGGGAAAAAGATCCCTCCATAAAAAATGAAATAATTTTTTTTATGGATATATTTAAAGATGCAAAGAGAGTTCATCATAGGATATTTTATCTATGTTGCCTTGTCCTCCTAGCCCGTTTGACACCTCCTCTTGCACACATCACTGACACCTTCTTTGTGTGCTCCATCATTGACCACCATGTCACCTTTGTGTACTTCATATGTTATAAGTAGTATGTTAGTGTAATTTTTCTCTTGACAAACCATGTACACATTGGTGAGTAATTGACTTTTAAGAAAGGTTATAATTTTATTTATGTCTCTAATTATAATAGAGACAAGACTTTCATTACTATTGGTTGTGAATGCTATGCTTCATAGTATAATTAATTAATTTAGGTATTTTATAAATGTTATTATTAGTTGAATTGTTACATCATATGGAATAAGATGAGAAAGTTATGTGGAATTATACAATATATTTGAAGGGAACATACAATGACATGATTTTCTAAGAGATATAAAAAATGTAAAAATAACATGGTGGAATGATGCTATGCAACGAATGATTCTCTTTTTTTCTGCATGTATCTAAAAGCTAGCTAGTCATTTACCACTGGTAGTCCTATGAGGAAAACACTCTATAATTGTGTTATATCACAAAAGCCCATGTTGCCAACCCTTTTTTGTCTTGTCTTGCAAGTTCAAATTGTGCAACTGTACCACTAGAAGTAAAGTGTTGACAATTATGCTGCTTGTGGTGCTCAAACCAAAGCTAAGCTTCATTGGATTAAAGTGGGAGATTATTCCTCTAAGGATTTTTTCTTGGGTCTTAGGTTAGTTCATTCCTCGCCCAACATTAGGCACATCAAAGAAGGCCAAATGGTGCTCTTCGAGCTACTAGATATTCTCCAGGCTTTTGTCAAACATTATGAGAAGGTTTTTATTGCATATGGAAATTCTACTAAATGAGTAGGTCTTTGATGAAATGCCTTTTTGGTGTTCCATCTCAACTTTTTGAATTTCAAAAGGCTTTTTGTGATAAAATAATTACTCTTAAAGACATTAAAGATGACAAAGCTCATCCTTGTGATGACTTTCGCTATGAATTCTACAAATCCCCGTGGTCTTGCATTGGCTCTAACCCGCATAAGGTCTACCTTGAAGTCCTCCATTCTCAAAATATTGGTTAGATTATTAACATGGGAAATATTAAGTTCATACCTAAAGTAGGGGATGTTGAGGATATTTGTAACTGGTGGCCCAATACTTTATTTAATATCTCCTATAAGATAATTGCAAAGCATTGGCTCTCAAGATTCACCACCTCCTTTCACAAATTATCTACCTTGAGCCTACTGGATTTATTAAATCTATATTTATCTAGATAATATCATAATAGTGTGGGAAGGCATGGAGTGGACACACCGCTCCAAAAGAAATGTCATTTTTGTCAAGATTGACTTTACAAATGCCTATGACCAAATTGAAATGGTTTTCATTATTCCTACGCTTAGGGCTTTAGGGCTTGGTCCCCCTTTCATTCAATCTATACCAAAGCTTTTTAGAGATGCTTCAACTTGTATTACTATCGATGGTTGTCAATCTGTAGCTTTTGGACTATTTTGATGCATTCACTAGAGATTCTTGTTGGCCCCATTTTTGTATGTTATGGCTATTGAAGGCTTTGGTTACATTCTTTCTACTGCTATTTTAGTAGGATGAGTCAAGGACATTTCCTACGTGAGTCCCCTTCCTATCTTGTTAATGGCCACTTTGCAGATAATTCATTCCTTACCCTTATTGAGGATGACCACAATGTCCAGGAGACCTACTAAAATGCCTTAAAAAAATTTGTTTTGCTTCTAGGGAATCCAAGTCATATTCCAAACTCTATGACGAGCCCTGAGAAGATGAACTTCCATATTAATTTTTTTGTGGAGTTGGAGAAAGGGAACTCAATCAATCTTGAAAGAGGGTCATTTTCTACTTGAAGATGGGATATGTTGATATAAAAATATTATTGATGGTCATTCTAAAGTTCTTAATTAGTTGGTCTTTGAAGAAAATTCTTTAAAAAGTTGTGATAATTTCATTAATAGAAAGTTCAATGGTTAGCAATAGATTGTGAGCCATGGTTTTGACATAGAGAATGCAAGGAAAATGCTTACCCTTATTCAATCCATGGTCATTAATGTCAAGACTATGAAAATAGAGCATAGCAATGTGATCATAATTTGGAAGAGACCATTGGTAAGACTCATGGGAAGCTCAGAGCCATGGTTGCGATTAGCAAAATGACAATGCAAAATAGTTTTGATAGTCTTAGAAAGTTGAATGAAAAAGCTCAAGCTCTCAAAGCCAATGCAATGAATAAAGATAATTTAGCGGCCCCTACTACAGTTTTGAAAAATCAGGCAAAAAGTGATGAAAGTGCTCATCCTAATTCAGGCTAGGTTCTATCCCAAGGTCCCTATGCTAGAATTCATAACCATGTCAAAGGTAAGATGGAGTAGTCACACACTATTCATGATGTAATGAACATTAATGAGAATGTTTTTCATAAAAAAGTGGAGACTCCAAAAGTTCTAAAAAATCTTCATTAGTCTTGAGGATCTCTAGCCTTAGTTTTGTTTCTCTATTGTCTTATGGTATGTGTACCTTGTTTTGGTGTCTTTCTATTAAGTATATGGTTTGATGCTGAAGTTCGTTTGGTTATTCTTTGTTGTTGTCATTTTTTTTCGTAAAGAATTTTAAGGTCCCTTCAAAACTTGTTTTAGTCTAATAAAAAACATCCCAAGCACTTCAAATAAAAACTTCTCCAAACTATTTTTAAATTTTTTTTCTTAAAAATCCTTGAAATAACTATAAAAATAGAATGCATTAAAGACACACAAAAGGTTTTGAAATAAATTTTACTGATAACAACTCTCTCAACACTTTTAAATCAATCTACAATCTTTAGAAAAACTATACCTAACTTATTCTCACCACTAATTCACATAGGTTAAACATTTCTTCTATTGAGACATACTAAATTTGATTGCTTTCTCTCTTTATTAATCTCTACCATCTTGTTCATCTCATTCTTTTATTCATCTCATTCTATTATTCTTCTCTCTATACACCTTCCTACTATCACTAGTATTCTCAAGGTTGATGAATATAGTCAATTTACTCACCATCAAAATTACATTTAGAAGCCCTAGAAGGTCCCACCATTGAAGCCCTAGAAGGTGTAGAGACATTTGTGACGTGCGAGAAGCATTTGCCTCTCTGCATATTTTTCGTGGGACTCGTCAATTATAAACGACATCCGTCATGCCCGACAAACATACGAGCCTGAAAATAGGCTCGATTGGTCTAATCAGAGTAGCCCCGCCTGGAAGAAGACATCATTGCTCAGAGTTAAAGGCAAGCTATAAAAGTCACCTCAGCAGAGCCACTGGTCATCGATAGGACTGTCATCTTATCGTCTTTGAACGGTGGTTCGCCAAAGATGGGGCGATGTACATAAAACGAAATGGACCGAGTCCAGATTTGGCACTCGTTTCTAATTCTGTAATATGATTTAAGATAGTGTGACCATAAATTGTGATATCCAAAATTGGGAACCTCTCATTCTTTTATAGTCTATTTGGTGGATTATAAACGAATCTTTTTTTCTTTCTTTTCTCTAAATTCATTTCTACTTTATTGTTCATGGCAAGTCAAAAGTTCTTTGTCGAAATTATTTTGGTATTCAAGATCATTGTCTTTTTGAACAAATTGGTGTTTCGTTGAAGGAGCCACAGATTTAAGTTAGTAAATTAAAACAAGAAATGGATGAGGGTCATCCATGATTTCATAATTGTGCTTGAAAAGTTAATCGAAGATTACCACTAGATTAAGGAAAATGTTAAAACGAATAAGCGATGTTATAGTCACAAGTGCTTATTAGGTATTAGGCAATGATCATTTATCCTATACGTATAGGCAAGTTGTTAAATGTTAAGGTAGAAACATAGAATCATTTAAATGTATGAAACTGGTTCATTTATACCACTTTCAATTGGTTATGTTAATACATAGTGTAAAAAAAAATCGATGTTGCATAAACCTTATATTCATGTATCAAGGGTCAATACTTTAGACGTTAGCACTTAGGTTATATAAAATACAATGGGAAAATTAGGAACAATAGTCACTTGTCCAGAACCACTATCTTCACTATCACAAGTGATGTTAAAGTACATTCTATTATTTAATTGTATGTAAGTATTGGCAACCATGTGGTAAAGTCATCCTTAACCAAGCTAGCTAAGTCAATCCCTAGTCCACCATCTCCCTCAAAATCCAAAAACAAACATAGAGAGATAGAGTACGTGTTTGCAACAAAGATAAAAAGAAGAAGAAAATGAGAGAAAGAAGATGTAAGGTAGGGGAGGAGAGAGAGACAAAGATAGGAGCTTAACTAGGAAAAAATTATAAATCTTCACCTTCAATGCATCAAATAAGATAGTTAAAGAGAGAATTATTCTTTTTCTTTGGCAACTATTTTTGAGTTTTAAGACAAGGAATGATGAGGAGAGTTTTTTTCTTCTCAGGTAATGATGTGTGTGTGTGTGTGTGTGTGTGTGTGAGAGAGAGAGAGAGAGAGATGTTCTTTTTCTTTGACAATGATATTTGAGTTTTAACACAAGGAAGCATGAGGAGAGATTTTTTTTCTTGCTTCATAATGATATTTCATCTCTAACAAGAAGAGAGTGAAAGAAAGAGAGATTTGTTCTCTTCTTTAACATTGATATTTCTTTCTTATTTTTAACATGTAGATAGATAGAGGGGGCATCGATAGAGAGAGGGGGAGGGCGGAGGGATTGATCTTTTTTAGCAATGATATTTGAGCTTTATCATTTAATGACATAATCTTTTTCTCATATTTATTAATTTTAAATGAATAAAATATTTGAACTTTACAATGAGGACCAACTTATTCTTTCTCTTTAATAGCAATACCTTTTTTTAATGAGAACATATATACATGCATGCATAAATTATGTACAATACAATAGAAAAGACAATTGAAGAGGGGCAAGAATTAATTTATTGTTGGGTACAACTTTGTGGAAGAAAGAAAGGGAGAGAGGGATGGTAAAAGATAGATAGGGGAAATGGAGCAATAGTCGTTATAGCTAATTTTGAGCATCTATAGACCCTAAATAGTACATTGGATTTTGATGATTTTTTTATTGTACTCTCTCTATGTGACTCAACTACTTATACCTATTGTTCTGGTTTCTCACTAGTATGCCAAATATTGTTTTACATGCAATGGTAAAAAAATAGTCATTTCAAAGTGTCACCTAGTACCTACTTAAAGATGCCCCAATAACTGTACATTAGAACCACCTTAACCATTGCTAATACTTATGCAGAAATGCCTCGATAATCATATCATATGAATACCAGTAAAGTTGCAAAATTCCTCTAACTAAACTTTGGAAATTCTAACTACTGGAAATAAAAAACAATTATTGATTCATGTAAACTTAATTTACAGACTTTAAGATATCATTTTTTTTAAAAAAATTAATTGAAAAATTGAATAAACAAAAGGTAAAGAATAATTGAAACATTAATGAGAACTGGTACTCTTCCCAAAATCACTGATCTGACTGTAAAACTCTCAGTCAGTCAAAGATAATGACGCAACTACAGTAAGAATACAAATCTATCAACTGTCCATAGAGACTTTCAATGATTAAATCATATCATATACTTTATAGCTGAACAATTAAGCACCAAATAGTCTTCGCCATACTCATTCCTGTCCTTCCCCACTGTATAGTTACTAGTTAAAATAATATATCTGCGATGGATGCGATAAGGCAAGCAAAATTAATAAAGTTCCGACTTCAAATTGAGACTTTTTGATGTTCCTCTCCTCAACAACCAGTCTACTTCTATCGATTAGTTCATCTGAATTGTAAACTATTAGTGATAGACGAATCAGATTTCATTACCTAGAAAAATCTTGAAGGCTCATTATAAATATGATAACCGGCGGTGTCATTAAAATTCAATTCTTGTTGTCGATGCTGTCAAGCAAGACGATGGAAGGAGAAGGCAAGAAGCAGATTCATGTGCTTATGTTTCCGTGGCTCGCACAGGGCCACATCGTGCCTTTCATCGAGCTTTCCAAAAGGCTTGTTAATCATGGGCTCAAAGTAACCTTCATCTCCACACCACGTAATATTGCAAAAAACCGGCCAATGTTGTTAGACAACGATGGGAAGATCGATCTGGTGGAGCTGCCATTGCCGGCTGTTGATGGGCTGCCAGCAGGTGCAGAGAGCACCGCCGACGTCCCCAACGAGATGGAAGGCGTATTAAAAGTTGCACTCGACGGCCTGGAGCAGCCATTTGAGGAGCTCTTAGGGCGGCTCTCACCTGATTACGTTGTCCACGACTTTTCACAATACTGGGCTGCAACTGTTGCTGCCAAGTTTGGTATTCCGGCAATTTTCTTCCTCATTTTCACCGCTGCGATGTCGAGTTACACGCTGCATCCAAGCAGAGACAAGGAAGACGAAACCACTGTCGAGGACTTGACTGTCCCGCCGCCGGATTTCCCATCTACTCAAGTTGTTTGGCGGCCCTTCGAAGCTCGGTATATTGTCCCCTTTTTCAAAGATAGTGACAGACAAATCTCATGCATGCGGCGCGTCTTTAGATCAATCCATGCATGCTCGTTTCTCATCATCAGATCGTGCTTAGAAATGGAGGAAAAGTTTCTACAATATCTCGAGAGAGCCATCGGAAAGGCAGTGGTTCCTGTCGGTCCTCTGCCACCTGATCTTCCCCAGACCAACCTTTCGGAAGAGGAATCACTCTGTCTGAGATGGTTGGACAAGCAGCCGGCTTCTTCTGTAGTGTATGTATCGTTTGGGAGCGAATGTTTTCTGTCAAAAGAGCAGATCCGTGCTCTGGCACATGGTTTGGAGGCCACGGGGTTGCAGTTTCTGTGGGTGCTGCGCTTCCCTCGTTTTTCCAATGAGGAATGGAGCGTATCTGGCTTACTACCCGAGGGCTTTGAGTCTCGAACTCGAGAGCGGGGGCTTGTTTATAGCGAGTGGGCGCCGCAGCAGCAGATTCTTGCGCATCGATCGGTGGGAGTGTTTCTGAGCCACTCGGGGTGGAGTTCGGTGGTGGAGGCGGTGAAGTTGGGAGTGAAACTTGTGCTTCTGCCGATGAATGCGGACCAGGGTCTTAACGCCAGGCTTTTGGGAGGTGAGCTTAAGTTGGGATTGGAAGTCGAAAGACAAGAGGATGGAAGTTTCATGGAGGATCATATTCGAACGGCGGTTCTTAAGGTCGCGAATGAAGACTGCGAGGAGGGAAGGACTGTGAAATCGAGAATCGCTGAAATGAGAGAGACAATACTCGGCGATAGTGGATGGGATGAAAAATACATTAACCAGTTTATCAAACGTCTGGAGCTCTCTGCCCGAACAAATCAGTCCGTTTAAGATTAGTTCCTCCTTTTTCTTATCGATTCCACTTCAATAAAGTATCAATAAACTTTCTAGCATCAAATGTCTCTTCAAGATCCGACACCAGCCTCGCTAATATGAATCATTTTGTTGAAATATAAGTTTAATGGGCGCTGATTATCTTGTCGAAAATTTGTACTGGAGTGCACATCTTTCATGTCACATCGTCCATGTTACATCGTTCATGTTTCATATTGTAGTGGCTATCTAGCCACGAAAATTGTTTTTCTATATAACTTTTTATAAACTTTTGAAAAAAAAACTAACTGTTTCTCCTTCATATGATTAACAATTTTCGTGGGTGCATAGCCTGCCTGTCTGATACTTGTCCATAGTTGGGCAGTCCAATCAACTTTGAACCCTGTCATACTTTACCATACCCTGTATTGTCAACAATCAAATCAATAGACTGATTATAAATGAAATACAACAAAGAAAAGGCACTTGCTAAATGGCCGAAAATTTGCACCCCAGCAATACCATGCCAAAGACCATACATGCCCATGCCTTTTAAGTCAAATCAATTTGATAAACCAAGGAGCCCGCATACCATCGCTCCCATACCATCAGCCGTCCAAACTGTTCTACTGTCCAACTGTTTTGCACGGAGTAAAATGTTAATCAAATAATTGTTTTAATTGGTTTGTATGGAAGCGGCCACGGAAATTATTTTCTTTATATAGTTTTTTACAAACTTTTGAAAAAAAAATTAAGTGTTTCTCCTTTGTATGGTTAACAATTTTTGAGTATATATTTCTCAACATAATATTAATTATTAAATTTATTTTTATTAAGTATTATATTTTATTTATGTTAGAAATATTATGTGTAATATTTATTTATGTATTTTATGTAAAAATCTATATTTATTATTTATTATTTATATTTCTTATTTAATAACAGTAAATTTATTAAAATATGTACTTAAGTAATATTATATATTATATATTAATTTCAATAAATTTAATTTATTATTATAAGATATTTTTTATATAACATTAAAAACTAAAATTTATTTTTATCTAATATTATAATTTATTTATGGTAGATATATTATATGTTTAACACTTATAAATTGTAACTTGGATAGGAGTTCCAAAGACTATAGTTATGTGTTTAATACTCGTATCTAATAAAAACTTGAATTTTATTGAAATTAATTTATTAATGTGTTGCTTGTGCAGATTTTAATATTAAAAAACATTATATGTAAAAACTATATTATATTTACTCCATGATCCATCATCACTAGAAACAACATATAGATATCTTAATTATACCTATGAAAATTTTAAATTTATTAGATACCATTTCAAATTTAAATCATCTTTTAATAATTTGAAATACTAATTTATATGTAAATATCAACATTTTTAATATGATTAGTAAGTATATCTTTAAGTTAAATATTATTTTCTTATTAAAGTATTATAAATAAAATAATTAATTCAACCCAATTCAATTAAATAAATGTCTATTCAAAAGAGACTTTTGGCAAATTTTTAATATATTCTTAATTTATCAAACAATTAAATGTCAATTATTAAATTTATGTCTATTTAACCTCACCCTTAGAAATAAATAATATATACCATCACCTTGTTTTTTTCTATAAGAATTAATTTTACTTAATCATAATTATCAAACTAAATAAAAAGAATATTTTCCTAATGTGCCTGGAGCCACATTTAAAAGTATATATATATATATATATATATATATATATATATATATATATATATATATATATATATATATATATATATATATATATATATATATATATATATATATATATATATATATATATATATATATACCAATTAGTTATATATTTAAATTAAAAATTAAGAATTATAAAAAATTAATAAGTGATGAAATTTAATTATATCTTTGATATTGTTAAATTTATTAGATAGATTTTTTATATACATTATTTTTAAATATCATTTAAAATTATTATTTTTATATAAATATCATTTTTTTTATAAAAAAAAAATTTATCGGTAAAAGGCCTAAGCCAAAAGTTTTATTAATAAAATAAATTTAAGTACAAAGTTCTCCATTCTATGTGGGCACTAGTAGGAAAGAATGGAGAAGAAAACCTCCAGTCTAGCCCAGGACCATGGTCTAGTATCACTATTATGTAAACAATGATATGAAGGCATTCCCTCATTTACATCGATTGCAGAATGCAATCCTTTTTTTATAATTTTGATTTTCCTTTTACTAGGATCTCGCCTGGTATCTATTGCTTGGGTATTTCGATGTATTGATGACATGATGTTCTTTTGTACTTTTTCTGAACTTCAGCTTTCCTACAAAAAAACCACTATTTGCTACAACAAGCTAATCTATATGGTTGGAAAATCAATCCTGTTGTAACAACGACTATATATGATTTCTATTCCTTATATGACTATATTCCTTCTTGTAAGATTCACATTTGTACTATAAATATTAACCTTAGCTTATATGATTCTAATACACAATGGAGCTAACATTCTTAAAAGAGATCAAAGTCTAGAGCGGGAGATGGGATCAAAATTCTTCCTAAGTTTGCAAATATAAGGGTACAGTAAGACTAATCATGAATATAAGAAACCAAGATCCTTTATGAAAGTGGGTTAAAAAACCATATGCCTATACTATCCTTGCTTCTATTTGGGTCATTTTCCTTAAGTCCTTTGTTATGCTTATCAGTCCTCTCAATCTTGTTTTAGCAGGCATCTCCTTTTGATTTCCTTGACTTAAGAATTATTCATCAGTAAATTTCTAGAAAGTGACAAAATTATAAACTAATTCAATTTATCTATCTAGCAGTAATACAGGTATCCCATGAGAGCCTAAGAGCTTTAAATAAAAGGAGAGATTCTACCATTTTAAAGACTGAAAAACAACAATATACATAGAAAGTTACCCTCTATCAAATATCAATCGATGCCATACATTAATTTCCAAACAAGAAATCAACAATAGATGTTATCATCATAAGTTTCTGACCAAAATCTGTTATATCTATCATGAAAGCTCTATCTTTATCTATACTAGTACTGGCTTTCAGCACAAAATTTAGAGATTGTTTATTTTAGTGAAAACTACTTTATCCTTTCTTTGGCCTTCTTTTCTTCATTAGATGGTAGTATTATTTACTCATCCTAATACTTCCCTTCATTTAACCATATGTCAATGAGAGATTCATCATCAGATTCTACAAAGCTTTCCATGTCTGTAATTCTGACTTCATCAGAGTTCTAGTAGTCGTAGAACCAACTTCTCTTCTCAGGCTCTTGGATATGTAAATGATTTAACAGGAAGGTAATGTTTCTAATAACTATGTCCTTTCTTTTTTTGAAGGCTTCTAAGTTCTGAGTTATAATGATTGGTGGGGCTATGTGGGAGAGTGCCTTGTCCAAGCTTCTCGGATTGGGGTCCCCTTTGATATAAAGAAGGGCTTTATCAAAGTTTCCCCAAAATATGTGTTTAAAGATTTTGTGATAGAGTCTCCTTAATTCTGGTTCTTGGAGGCCCCAATAAGAAACAACAGCTACAAACATTGAGGAGATACTGGATAGGACCCTATAATTTTCCTCTAGATTGATAAATTCTGGTCCCAAGATTCAGAGTATAGCTCTGATATAGAGGGGATACTTATTACTTAACATCTTTTTAATATATTTTGGCATAATCCTACCTTCCAGGGCCAGCTGACCTCTATTATAGGTGAGGTTAATAGGAGTATCCATATCAGCCTATACTACTCCATTTATGCAAGGTCGATAAGGGAAAGTTATAGTGACATAGAGTATTTATAGATTTAAACTTCTACTGTCCTGACTATTTAGTGTCTGCGACTGTTCTCATTCCCTAAATGTTGCTCATTCTTCTAGCAAGGGGCGTTATTATACTAAAAAAAAACACTATAAATTTTCTCCCTTCTATTAGAATTCTTCCTCTATAAAGCTTCATAGCAATGCAGAGAAATGTATAAGAAGACCCTACCTGCTTGTGAAGTGATCCTACTAGAAATAGTTACTCATACCTAAGTTTTTGTATTTCTATTTTTTTTAAAACAAAGGATGTCGTTCACTTACCGAAATACATTGATTTTTTTGGACTGTCTTATAAGCCGATTCAATACATGTGGGTTCCTAACATTGATATATTATCTATAGTAATTAGCACGAGAGAAAACATTTACAACATTAAATGTAGGGCCATATTTATTTTTCCTACTATCTTTTTAGTGTTGCCTCCACCTTTGGAGCCATCCTCTTCGAATAATGCCTGTGTAATTGGAAATCAAAAATCATTCTGAGGTTCCTAGAGTTTTTAACTGATTCCAATTTAACCGGGATATGATATCCCTCATCACTGCTTTATAGATTAAACTGCTATTAATTGACTGAGGGAGAATTGCTTAGATCATTAATCAAGATAATAACCTTCTATCCTTAATCTATATGCATGGTAAAAAATAACCGAGAGTGAACCAGTTATCAAAATAGAAGCCTCTCCATGCACGTAGGGCTAAAATTACTACAAGCTATATCACATTACTATTTATCCATGAGTTTAACCATAAGTTTGTATACATAATCAGAAGAAACTAAAACATATAAACTATATTAACATAGTTTATGGTTTGAGCTGAGACTAGTGTATCTTAGTAAAATTAACATACGTTTGTCAGCTAATAGTAAATACTATCCTCCGCAAAAAGATATATTAGGTACTCTTGATCAATTGACTCCATCTTTTTGGATTGCACCGCAGGTCCAAATATTCTCATTCTTTACCATCATGACAATACATTCCACTTCAGCTACCTCCTTTTTTGAGTGTCGAGTGCACCTTGATACCTCTGGGGCCATAATATGAAGGTTCACTAGGTCGACTTGGTCTATGTCTTTTGGGATATCGAAGCCCTCATTCCGCCAGTAGTTAAGGAGCCACTTCTTATCCATCTCCTCAGACAAAATCTCATTAAAGAGAAAGTCCAAGTTTCTCACCATCTCTGGCCAGTGAGTATCAAACCTCTTTTCATCTTTGAATGTTAGCATGGGTATACATTGGGATTGGGGGATTTCATCTAGCTTAGAAATATTTGTTTTCATTGTAGTCTTAGGGTATGAGATTGTGAGTTGGTTATCCATGCAGTTTACCATTTTTTCCAAACCTCCAAGATGCTCTTCAATGAAGATTTCCCTTGCTATCTGAATTATATCTTCTTTAGTCTTGCCTACGAAAGTTGAGATTGCGATGAATTGCCCAATAATCTCTCCATTGGTTCGGAATGTATACTCATTATCAAAGTATTGATCACCCATAGCCTTCTCAATTTCCCTTCTAGACGAGTCTGGCAGAGGGTTCAATACCTAGTTCCACCGCTCAGGCATGATGTGGCCTCTAAAAGCCATCGCTCACTTCCCTTTGGTGTAGAAGGTGAGTAGTCTTGATTCCATGATTTGGATAGAACCTGGGATCTGGTGTAATTTGTGTATGAGATACATTTGAGTTATGCTAAGGGCTGCTATATAGAAGATTGTGAGAGGGGTTTGATCATGGAGTAGTTGTCATGATTATCTATCTGTACCTCTATTCATCATCACAACTTGTGTTCTAATGACCAATTACCTGAGATTTATCATGACATATTTCTACTTCTATCACGTGGTGATCTATTAAATATTCTCTGTATACTCGATCTCTAAAAGGAGTGTTTATTTCTTGATAAGTTAAAGTAGCTAGTTATGTTTAATGGGCAACATATTTTACCTTTAATATATAATGATGATTATCATTAGGACCTGAATAACCAGTCTGTATCAATGCTTATGGATATAATTGAAAGGTAAAAATTACTAAAGGCATCATTAGAGGCATATGGACTCGACTCAAGAGTGGTCATTAAATCAATCACAAGGAGTCTAGTGAGTATGTAAAAGAGCTAATAAGCAAAGATAATTACTAGGATGGGACATATTGTTTACCTATGCAAGGAGGATATCCTATAATGATTGTGAAGGGATCCCACAGAGTTATAAGTTTCATATCCCTAGCTTTAGAATGTTGAAACTTACAGGAGATGAGTTTGAAGACAAACTAAGAATAAGTGAATTTGTAAATTCTATACTTGCCTATTTGAAGACAAACTAAAAAATAGTGCTTCTCAATGATTGAAATATTTCTACATGATCTATCATTTCATCATTGTTGGTAGTCCTTCTAAATAATTGGAAAGTAGTAGATAGTCTATAGCATTCAATCCTTGAATGGCAATCATTGTAAAATTAAGAGTCTCCTATTACTCTTATCATGAGAATTGCCTGATATTGGGGGTTTAGGCAATTATCAAATAATTCCACGGGGGAGTCATTGTAACTGAAAATTAACAATTTGATTTATAATGCTTCAGTTTCTGCCATAAATTTGTCATAATTAATAGACCACTCTATGTACGTTGGGATATCTATTATATACTAGAGTACTCCCGTATGAGGCATAGCCTAGGGTTACACTATATGTGTTAATTAGGCTTAGTGATCAAAGGACTGAATAGAGGATTCCTATGTATAGCTGATAATGGAGAAGATCTCCTAGTTTAAGATAAGATAAGCTGAAAACTGAGACTATAGATTACTCCTTTAAAAATAGTCCATATGTGACCTAATGTAATAAGATTTTAGTGCACTATTTAGTATACAAAAGGGATATAACTCTAATAAATTCCTACAATTGAAAAGGACTGTTCTGCTTGGTCTCAAAAGAAAAACTAATATAAAGGGTCAAAGATTGACTGGTTTAGACCATTCTACTAAGAGAAGGTCAAATTCTAATAGATATCGGGAGTATTGCTAGCAGGATACCTATCTAGTAGAGTAAGTATATCTTGTAAAAGCCTTTCTAAATATATGTATGAAAAGCTGTGATTGTTAAGCCAAATCTGCGTATTACATTTAGTAGGTAATTAGAGCTAAAAATGCGGTGAAGCTTAGATTAAATTCTTATATCTATTCTAGCTAACTATGTGTATATCGATATCCAAGATGCAGAGGGTGAAGGGCAGAGTAGTTTTAAATCAGTGAGTCTAGGACAATCCACTATGGTTATGGCCAAATCTTCTTATACATATGTTGCTATTGATTTTGTACATACGATTTAAAAATAATGTTAAGGGAGACAAGTACAACCCTCTATGTTTGCATTCCCTCTATCTACCTCATATTTATCCTCATGGCAACCTAGAAGTTTAAAGCTGCTTAGTGCCCAGAGGAGATATAGTATATATATTAGAAAGTTCTCATGTGTTTGTGTGAAGCTAAACTAAGATGGGGTGCCTGGGACAAATCTTGAAATTCCTCTATAGTAATTCATACAAAATCTTAAGAAATCACGCCAATATACAAAAGAGATGCAGCTCTTATTTTTAAAAGGGAATCCTAAGAGAGGCTGGTTACTCATACCTCTAAACAAAGGTCTGGTTTCAATAAGAATTATAATGGCCTACTAATGAAAGTTTCAATTCTCATAAAAACTAGGGCTAGTGCTGTCTGAAAACTCCTATCTATTGGAAGGGCTTGTGTCAATCCTAACTAGGAGTAACTCTAAATAGGGGAAAAATATGTGTGATATTTAGAGTCTATAGTTAGAGCCAAGATTGGCTAGTTACAAAAAAAGATATTACATTTGTGTATGTAGTGATGTCTAGTTAAGGTGGAGTACTAATTCTAACTATCTGTTTTGACTACCATATCCTAAATCAGAGATTGGTAAAAAAGGGGAAAATAGGAATATATCTCAGTGTACCTGATCAAAACCATAAGAAATTCATAGTTCTATTTAGCTAACATGTATTCATACTTAGGAAAACAAACTTATTTTATTAATGTTAAATGTCTAGTTTCATCAATCTAAAAATCTTAGAATTAGCTATTAAAAACCTTTAGATAAAAAAAAAGGGTGTATAATAATATTCTAGCTTATTGATATTCATTTCTATATTATACACTTAGATTGAAAGATGATTATGTTATGAGGGGGAGGTGTAGACTGACTAAATCTAGTAGAATTGCTCCTATACCGTTTCACCATTTGCACCCTGATTAGCTAGCTGATCTACATTTGTATTCCCTTCTCTATAAATATGCTTAATTTCATACTGGGGGATAGTATCCAGGATTCTACTAATGTCTTCAATTCTCGAGTTGAGTATCCAATTAGGGGTCTTTCTATTTCTAATTGCATTGATGACTATTTGAGAATCACCTTCAATTATTAGTTTAGAAATACCAAGTTATTTGCATAATTTAAGTCCTTCTAAAGCTGCCTTACATTCTGCCATATTATTAGTTGTGGGTTTTATGGGTCGAGCATATTTAGATACTATTTCTCCATTCCAATTGTGAATAACCCCACCAATACCTGCTATTCTAGGGTTTCCACAAGAAGCCCCATCAAAATTTAATTTATACCATCCTTCTCTAGGAGGTGTCCATTTACATGTACTTCTATCTAATTTTGATTTGGTTCCCCCTTTACCATATAGTGGTGGAATTACCAATTTAGACCACATGAGTCTAATATTATTGTCCCAATGTTTAAAGGAATCTTCAAAACTAATCTTATCTCAAAGTTTACTACTAATTACTTCAACAATTGATGCTTCAATTTTGTTAACAATTGATTTCCACTCCATTTTTTGGTTTGTAAAAATCCTTCTATTTCGTTCTTTCCAGATTTCCCATACAAGAATAGAAGGGGAGATTGTCCATATATCTTGATACAAACTATCTTTGTTAAGGGTAGGCCATGCTTTAAGGTGATCTACCAAATCGAAGGGCGTGGCTGAGTTCCAATTTAGGCAATATCGTAACCATTCCTAGCAGTTTTGGGTATAGGTGCAATTTAAGAGCAAATGGTTGGCATCCTCTTCTTGACATTCACATAGAGGACATCTAGAGGGACCTTCGAAACCTAGCTTTCTAAGTGTATCTGTAGTTAAAAATTTTTTTTGCATAGCTATCCACAGAAAAATTCCCACCTTAGGAAGGCATACCTTATTCCAGCAAAGGTTCAAAGGGATATCTAGGGTATCCATGTTATGTATCTGTACAATATTTTTATATCCATCCTTCACAGTATATTCTCCATTATTAGAACCAGCCCAAATAAGATTATCTGTCCTATTTTTAATAGTAATTTCTCTGTCTTTGAGAATATCAAAGAGTTTATGTCTTTCTTTATAGTTTATTGGAAGATTATTAACTGATTTCCATACTGATTCCTCATCATTAATGATATAATTCTCTAGATATATACCCTTAATGTTTTTGCAATCTTCAATAAAGCTTTGCGAAAATCCCTTCTTATTGAGGAGTGTAAAGCCACCCCAGGAGTCTTCCCAAAATAGGGCCTTGTCCCCTTTACCTATATCCCATGTGAGTAAATTATTAATGACTCCTCTAGATTCTTTAATAAAATTCCAAATATGAGAGCCTTTAACATGGGTTTGCGATCTGAAGATATTGATGGGATCTGCATCTAGGATATATTTGTGCAATAAGATTATAGCCCATTTACTGTTTGATTCCTTATATAATCTCCAGATGAGCTTGGCTCCCAATGCTTTATTTTGCCATTGGAGATTTTTAATACCCAAATCACCCTGGGTTATTGGTTTACATAGGTTCTCCCATCTTATGAGAGCTAACTTTTTTTCTTATGTCGTACCTTGCCAATAGAAATCCCTTAGGAGTTTGTCGAGACTAGCTTTGATATTGACTGGAAGAGGGAGTATTGACATTTGGTAAGTGGGGATAGTAGTCAGTACGAATTTAATCATTATGGCTCTACCAGCTTTAGTAAGCCACTTTCCTTTCCAAGTGCCTTTTTTAGTTTGAATTTTGGAAAGCACTTGCTTCCATAGCTTAGAGCTAGGTAGACCTTTGTCAAGGGGAATACCAATTAGTTATATATTTAAATTAAAAATTAAGAATTATAACAAATTAATAAGTGATGAAATTTAATTATATCTTTGATATTCTTAAATTTATTAGATAGATTTTTTATATACATTATTTTTAAATATCATTTAAAATTATTATTTTTATATAAATATCATTTTTAATATTTACATTAATTTAAATATATTTAATATATATACTTTAGAATAATATTATATTAATTTATCAATAAAATTCTAATCATATAGAAAATTATATTTATAATTATGTTAGCTTGTATATTTATATATGTGGTAAAAACATATAAATAATAATTATATTTATAATTAAATTAAATTTATATTTTACAATATAGTATAAAATTATATATTTCAGATCAATATATATCATTTATAGAAATAATAATATATTAAAATATATTATGAAATTACAATTACCATACGTTTTGAATTATATATATATATATATATATATATATATATATATATATATATATATATATATATAATTTAAAAATAAATAATTACAATATTCAGATGTAGGGGACATTACAATATGCATAGTCCTTTCAGAGATTTGTGTAATTTCAAACTGCCAAAGCTTCTTTGCTGGAAAATGGTAACTAACAAAATGGCGTGTGGGCCACATTTCCATTCTACTTATGTGATGGACGATAGCCACTTGTATACAAATAGGTTTGGATAGTTAAAAAAAATTGATTTGACTCTAAGTATAGTCATGTATGACCATCCACGCGGGCACTGGCCGGGTACAAATATTTGACCATTTAGCCAGTGCCCAAAGAAAGATTTGACACTGAGCCAAAAGACTGGGTCCTATCCCCCTATCTAAAATGTTGGTGAAATTTTTCTAAAATTAATAATAACTAATAGAAAGATTAATTATTTTTTAAATAATAATTAATATAATTTTTAAATTTGATTGTATGTAAATATTGTTATTAATATGTTTGATATTTTTTAATAAAGTACATTTATTATTGAAGTTCAACTTAATCTATATAAGTAAATTTAGAATTAGAAATGGGAAAGGATTTTTTTAATTTGATGAATAAAGTTCGTATGTATGAAATTAGTTTTTATTAATTTTAGTCTTATTTATTCTTAATATTTATAATTTGAATTGTATATTTATTAATAAAGTTTAAAATTTTTTTAATTGTTAATTTAATTTGTTCGTGTGAGAGCTAAGTTGATTGATAGCTTCGAGAATAATATTTGTATATATTTTAAGAATTAACAAAACAAGACTTTGTTTTAATTATCTATTGAATTTTGATCTTATTTTATATCATTGAGTTGGAAGTAGAAAAATAAAAGTGATTCAAAAAAAATATTAAATATAGCCAATGGTCTTCAAGAGTTTTCCTTAAGATATAGCCAATGTCTTACATCTAGACATTCAATTTTAACCATTTGATATTTAATGTAATAACTCATTATCCACTTGTCAATCTCATACTTGATGTTTCTTTGTAGTGCCCCTCCGTTTTGGTTTTGATTCTATGAACTATGTTTTGTATTAAATATGGTGTGATTCTCCTTCCTCATTTTTCTTTCATGTAACATGTTGCATGTAATGAGATGTTATACTATGATTAACTCTTGATATTAGCTCATGCATAACATAGGGTAGAGTTTGTGAGATTTGATGATCAACCCCACAATATTCCAAGGTTCGGCTATATCAAGAACATACTTCTAAACAAAAATGAAGCAAAACAAAATTGTGAAGCTAGATGAATTATTAGATATAAAATAAATCAAGTACAATATACAATGAAAAACCCCTTGTTATACAGACAAGGATAAAATTATGGATGAAATCTCAAGATATATTGAGATTATAACAAGTATCTTAATCCTAGGGCATAAGACACACAATGTGTTGACCATGATCTTCTATATAAATATCATCTACATGTGATTACCCAAAAAGGTGTTGGTCATGATCCTCCATATATATATCATTAACACCTGCAAATAAATTGAGTTGGTTATAAAATTCATTTCTAAATTGAAGACTTGGAATAGATTAAATTTGAATACAACATTTCCTTACCATCTCCACTTTGCATCATGTCACTTATCATTATTTTCTTGTTAAGATCAAGAGAAAATGGTAACATATGGTCTTGGTTGTTGTATTGATAATTTAAAACTACAATAACATTCACACCAACAAAACCAGCTCACTTCCCATCTCCCTAAGACCATACACATTTTTATGACAACCTCCAAAACCCGATCACTTCCCATCTCCCTAAGGTTGTCACAAATATTGATAACAAATCCCTCCTCTCCAGGGTCACTAATGAGGAAGTTCATAAAGCAGTGTTCACTATGGGACCTTTCAAAGCCCCAGGCCCTCATGGGTTCCACCCTGCCTTTTTCCCGTAATTTTGGGATATTATTGGTTACAGGGTAAGAGTTTGGATTTGGGTACCTGTTAGACCATTTTTCTATCATAGCAAAATCTTATGAAAATGGCCTATTTTCTCTGCAAGCTTTGTCATTGTGTCCTGCCCTGTGTTCTTCATTGTGTCACCTTGCTCCATTTCAAATTGCACGTGCCGAATTGCAAAATCCAGAAAGATATTCAAGTTCTGAGGTCTGTAGGAAACATAATTTTAAAATATGCCTATGTGTCGAAAACCCACAGTGTTTTCAAAAGTCCATGATGTTTTTGGTCTATGTGTTTTCGGCCTTCGTTGTTTTTGACCCTGTGCTCCCTGCTTTTGTGCACTTATCCTTTGCATCGGAAACTCTGTGTTTTCGGTCTTTCTCTGTGTCTAAAAACATTATGTGTTTTCGACCTCGCATAGTTTCTTGTTTGCCAGCATTTCCTAACTGCGCAGGTCCGACGTGGGTGGTGAGTCCAAGCTTTTCCTGACTGGCTATCGCATGGCTGCATGTTAGACTTTTTTGACATGCGATCATGCGACTGCCTGCCACCTGTCCGTGTGGTCCTGGCTCTTTGCATTGTTCGACTATCTGGCGGTTGGTTCTTCATTCAGCGACCTGGTGACTGGTAGTTATCTATTGATCTCCTGATTCTGGCGGTTAAGCGGCTAGCATCCAGTGACTCGGTGACTGTTAGTCACGTGATCTTTGAAAGGTTGGCGGTTATCTACTAACATCTCACGACTTGGCGAACGGTTAGTCACATAGTCGCTTAATTCTTGGCAATTTGTTGGTAGGTCTGTTGTCAGGGTGGAGTGAGTTGGCATCTTTTGATTGGTTGGTGGATTGACAGGTTAGATAGCATCGGTGGGTCGGTAGTCTTCTGAGGAGGTTAAAGCATGGATAGATCTGGTGGTTGTCATTATACCGCTGAGCGGAGGTGCTCACTTTTTAACATCGCGGTATAGCGACAACCGTCGATTCTGGTTTATGAGGACACTGCCTAGTGGACCTGTTTGCAAGAGGTGGACATGTGGCAGCTTGTGATTGGCTATCGCATGGTCGCATAGCCTAGTTTTTGGCTATGCGATCATGCGACCGCTTGCCATGTGTCCTTGAGGCCCATTGGCAGAAAGGGGTGTGGTCCCAATGTGACATGTCTGCATAGGTGGTGATGACTTGGCTTGTCGGGGGGGCCCGCGTTGAAGGCTTTTAATCTGACGGTCGGCATATGATCTCAAGGAATATTCCAAGCCTTTGCGATCATGTGCCATCCATTATATTTTATGCCATTTTGCCAGGTGGTGCTTAGTTGCTGTGTTCCTATTGGTCGACGTGGATGTGCTCAGGTGGTGGGGCCGTTGTCAGAGGGGTCTGTGATGAGGATAGATCTAACAGTCGACATAAGTTCTCATGTGATTTGTTAGAGCCATGAGATCTTATGCCAGCCGTTCATTTCAAAGGCTTATGATATGTGGGGTCTGTGTTTGCGGTGACCAGGTGAATGGTGGTGTGACACATGTAGGTGGGCCCAGGTCTAGGGCCTGGTGGTTGTTAGCTAGGTTGAGACATGGTGTTAACAGGTTGTCACATGTTCTCATAACCCACTTTTGGGTTATGCGATCATGCGACTAACCGCCAAGCGTCGCTGTTGCAGAGTTAGGATGGGTCCACTATGCAGGTTTTGCTGGCGTGCCCAATTTTGATTGGTTAGCGACTGGTGGTGGGGCCGAGGATTTCTGTGGGTGGTTTGTGGTTAGCATTGCATGGTTTATGAAGCTGCCATCGCATGATCATAAGGGTTATCTTTCGACCATGCGATCATGCGACCAAGCATAATTTTGAGACTGATTTTTTGTGGCGGTGAGGATTGTGACCACGCAGTTGCGCGACTAAAGATTGTTGTAGGGTTGCCGAGCCCGCGAAGGGAGATTGATCGAACGGTGGGGATATAAAGTTGGTAAAGGTTTAAATGATGACCACCGATGTGTTGGGTGCCAAAGTTATAGCTGTTTGATTTCAAATTCAAACTTGCAGAGGGTTTCCAGCAACCAGAAAGGACTGGTTTTAAATGTCTTAGCGGCCTGATTAGATTTGTTTGGTGTTGCGATGTGGTCTAGGGTCTATGCGGTTAATTACAGAAGTTGATTTGGTACTCGATGAAGGACTTTCTTGGCTTGAGGTGTGTTTGCAGTAAATTTTGTGACCATTCCTAGCAGGTTGGGTGGGTGAAACCCTAGCCCTAGCTGTCCGTAGCTTGTTGCATTCTCTCTGAGAATTCCAAGGTAGCTAGGTGTATATGTAGTCAAATTTTTGACTTAGAGAGGGTTGTGAATTTCATCAGTTCTAGTGAAGGGTTTTGTTCAGCAGATTTCTCCTTTTCTCTGCATATAGGGTGTTCTGTTTCCATTGTTGGTTCAGGGAATATAATGCATACTGCAACAGATTTGTCTTATGTATGAGGACTCAATTTATTCTTACTGTCACCAAGCTATCTCCATTTGAATTCTGAATGCATTAATCATACATCAAGGGTGTTTGATTTGTCCATTTGCATTGCCTAAGTGTTTGCAAGTGGAGTTGTCTTCGCAGAGATAACTGGTTCAGGGTTAGTATTCTTGTATGTATGAGCTAAAATATCAAAGATAGGTCATTCTTGTCTTCCAGTGGATGCTGGTCAATGTATTATCTATTTATAGGTCTCTTCTAAGGGGAGGGTTAAAATCCTTTGATGGATAATAACATGCTTGAATGCACAGGTGGGTGTTAAGTTGAGGTTTGGTCATGGTGTGTGATTGATGTCAGGCATCAACACATTGAGCATATTATGTTCTTGTTTCATAGCTGTTTCTGACAGTAGGGTATTTGACTCTGTGGCCCATTGGATAAGGCACTGGTCTATCAGGGACTTAGGGCATCTCAGGGGACCTTCAAATCCATTTAAAATCATTTCATTTCTGTCCCACCCTTTCCCTTTACTGTTGTTAGTGTAGGCCTCTAGTTTTCATACTCACTCCATGGAAGTTGGGCTATTGCATGAGATATTGGCTTCATTGAGGTACAGGATACCTAGAAGAGTTTGAAAATCATTCCATAGTCAGTTACCTATAGGCCTGTAGTGTGACACAAATTGTATGAGTGTGCAGATGAGGTATACCCACCTGAGTGATGTGGAGCTCAAAGTGTAGAAGGATCTCTCTTTGATCCTTGTCAGTTGGCCCTTTTTCCTGTCAGATTTGGATTGTTGAGTGAATGTCACACTAGCCCTATCAATCCTGATGCCAAGCTGACCTTTGGGGAAAAAGAACACCAATCATACCAATTCTACGGAAGTCCGCATCGTGAAAAATTTGAAATAAAAAATGGGCACCTGATTTTTAAATTGGGCTCCCGTTTAGGTTTAGGAGCCCGATCCATTTTCAAAAATCGGGTGCCTATTTACAAAATGGGCACCCATTTAAAAAATGGATGCTCGTTTAGGATTGGGCACCCAAAGCAAAACGGGTGCCCAATTTTTACAAAATGAGTGCCCTTTTGTAAAAATTAGGCACCCATTTCTAATATCTTTTTTTTTTTTTTAAAAATGATTTCTTGTCATTTTCATCTTCAAAAAATGGGATCGGGTTTAGCAGAGATCGGGTGCCTATTTTAGCTTCTCCAGTCGACCCCATCTACCATTTTTTTTGTGTTCCAGGTACGTACTATTGTTTTTAAATTTTTTTTTAATGATTTTTGTGATTAAAAATTATTGTTTCAAGTTATTTTTTATTAAAAAACATAGTTTAATGTTGTTTTCAAAATTATTGTATAAATTTAATTATATTTTATATTTCAAGTAGCTCTTTTTTATTTTAATTTACTTTGTAAATTACCGTACTAAAGTAGAAAACTGGTAAAATTTAGGTATACAAAATTAAATTAAAAAACCCTACGTAGAAAACTAAAACCCTAGGTAGTAAAACCAAATTACAAAATGAAAAATTACAAAAACTGGTAAAATTTAGGTATATGAAATTAAATTAAAAAACACTGCATAAAAATCTAAAACCCTAGGTAGTAAAACAAAATTACAAAATTAAAAATTACAAAAACTGATTTGGCATGCTATTTGTTGAACCCTACAACGGGTGAGAAGATACTTGCCAAGAAGCCACGTATTTCAATTAGATGGTGTAGACACCCCGACATAGCAAAGAATTTTTGGGAGTCATGTTGGATGGTATTTGACCATCCACCACATGCTAATCATGAGGTCCCACTTTATTTTCTGAAGAAATTATGGGCTGAATTTGAATTGGGTAAGAAACCCAATTATTTTGACATGAGAGCATTTCAGGGGGTTGACCGGGGCATGCCACAGGATAGGCTATGGGCCAAATTGAGTGATAGAACTAGAAATAGTATGCACAATGAGCCCCTTGTTCCTCTTCTATCCCCTGTACTTCTTGCACCTGCCCATCATCGAGCAGTGCAGTCATCTCTTGCTTCTTTGAGTGCCCTTACGAGTAATTTGTTAGAACACTTGACCCAGGTGAGGATTGTCCCTAGCATAGCACATGTTTGCATGAGTTGTGGGGTTATATGTAGGGGTCCCCAGTCTGATCCTGATGCTGCCCATGCTACCCATGGTGGATATGGTGATGATGATGATGGCACACATGGTGGATATGGTGATGATGATGATGGTGCACATGGTGATGTTGGAGATGATATCTCATCATATGTTGATTTACTTAATGCAGATGATGATCATCCCACACATGTAAATTTAATTATAATTTATATAGTGCAATATTAAATTTCTTATTTATACAATTATGAGCCATAACATGTGGATTTTTTGGTGAACAAAGGAGGGTTGACCCTCCATCATTCATTAGCCATCATCATATGACATCGACACCTTGACATATCAGTGCTCCATTCATGGTATGCACTTTGATCTTGATACATTTAAACTTTAAACAAAATAAACTTTAATTGATAATGTGTTTGCCATATATTTGTGATGTACCACTAAGATAGGCAGTCCTTCATTCTCTGCCCCACCTATCACTGAGAGTCAGCCGCATATACCTATAGTATGTTTTTCATTTATTAATTTTAAGTTTTTATATCTTACTAATTTATGTACAACTTTGATTCGCACTTATTTTTTTGCAATTGTAGGCTTTTGGATTGTCTCATGTTGCACAATCACATTTACATCCTGACTCATCGATGACATTAGCTACATGTCACACACAAGTAATGTACATGTTTTTATTCCATAAATGTATAGTCAAGTCATATATAATTTATAATTTATGTATATGTACTATAAGTTTGATTCATGCTCTATATATGTTGTTCACTTTGACACCACCATGAGTCTTGGCATGGCTACAGGATTAAGCCAAATGCAGCCATCGACACTATCCTTTGAGGTAATGATTAAAAGTAATTTTTCAATGTCCATTGTGTATCTAGATCTTTTACACCTAATTATTAAAAATTTGTAATTTAAATATTTTTACAGGAGTTAGCTGCATCCACTTTTCATGTACCTAAGGATGAGGGTACTCAAGACCAGACAAAGTAGGATGAGGGTACTCAGGACCATATAGAGCATGTTGATGCATCGCAGTCCTCTTCACGTGGAGTGAAGAGGACTGTAGGTTAGCTAGACAAGTAGAGTTATATTATGATGACTATTTGGACTTGTTTTATATGATGATGATGATGATTTGGACTTGTTTTATGATGAATTTTTGTCATATTATTTAGATTATGATGATGATTATTTGGACTTGTTCATATTATTTTTACTTGTTGTTAGAGTAGGACTTGAATTACATACTAGTCCACTTGTTATCATCTATTATACTTGCACTTATTTTTAGAGTAGAACTCTATTTTGTGATTGTATGTATATATCATGAGTTGATATGATGGACATTATGATACATGTAAATTATTTCAAGACTTGTTATGTTATTTATCTTAATCATGAGTTGTTATTTATATATATGAGCTTATGGAAAATAAATCATTTTTAATATAAATTATAATTAAATTTATCAATATCCGAAAAAACCATCTATCTAACAATGGGATCTATTAATTCATGTGTAATCGATCTAAGTACAATATCTAGATACATTACAAGTAATATGAACACTTTGATTAACTATAAAAAAAACCATCTATCTAACAATGAGATCTATTAATATGTATGTAATTGACAAGAACAATATGGATGTTACAAACTTAATATTGAATTTGATAATTAACTATTAAAAACCATTAATTAATATTGACTTCGATGTTACAAGTAATTTATTGAGTTTGATTAACTAATAAAAATCATCTATCTAACAATGAGATCTATTAATTTGAACAATAAATTTATGGATGCACAAATAAATTTGTCATAATCTATTAAGTGAACATAATCTGACCAATGTGCATAGTTTAATATTTAGAACAAAATTAGGTGAATACAAAGTTATGAATTTAACTTAAATATTTAAAACAAAATTTGATGAATAAAAGTGAGTTCATGTGAACTTAAATTACAAATCCAAAATTGTACGAATATAAGAGTGCATTGTACTACATAAATAGTACATGTCTATGTTCTTCCAAACATCTTGCATCATAAAAATAAATATGTTCAAAAGTTAGAATTTATACAAGTTTATTTAAAGTCAATTTAAATTTAAATTTCAAATCTATATCTCTAAATGATAAACTATGACACTTCAAAGAAGACATGTAGAAAACATAAAAATATGACAAATTGAACAAAAGCTTACATGTATAAATTTGATTCAACCTAATGTACCATCAACATCCTCTCTTTTCTGCAATGCATCTATGATTGCCTCATGCTCTTCCATTGAAAGTGTCTATACTATTTTATTAGCAGGTCTCCCTTTGTATCTTTCCAATTTGATATTTGTTGCCATTACCAAATAGGAATAGTGCATAATCTTATTTTTTGATTAGTAGTCTTCAAAAGTTGGTAAACCATTCCTTCTTGTTAGGTATTTGTGTATACATGTACTAGTTCTACCACAATAGACCCAATTGGATACTAAAAATCATCATCATCTACTTGATGACATATCAACCTTTTCTTAGGTTCTACACATCAAGCTAGCCAATACTCTGTCTGCTCTTCATTATCCTTAGGTGCAACAATAGCATACACATGTCCTAAAAAAAAATTTAAGTACATGCACAAATAAAAATTGTTTAAAGGTTTATAATTCAAATATATAATCATAAATTATATGACATACACATGTAACTAATATAATTTAAAGTTTTACGATAAATTGACTTAAATTACCAGGTTGTATGAGGTCTGAAACATGATCATAATCTTCTGATGCAAAGGCATGATCCAGGTCTTCATTTATTATATAATCTTCATCTCGTCTCTCACTAGGTGTTAAGGATTTTTATTGCCATTCTTCAACCCATTTTGTATTCTTGCATTCTTCTCATTCACCTGCAACACAAAATTGAAAAAAACATGCAAGCTCCCTAGTCCATATAGTCCAAGTGTTAGAATTAGAACTCCTAAATGAATGTCATTTAGCCAATCCACTAATTGTATTACAATCATATCTTGAAATGATATTATTCTATTCAACTAGCCAGAAAAAAATGTCTGATTGTAGAGTTCTGACATGATCCTATAGACAAACTTGTTTTACACCATTCAACAATCGCACATGCATCTTTAAATTTTGATTTTTTCTCAAATTTGAGTTTCTCTCTACAAAGGGCTCTCTTAACACATGCACCGGCACCATCGTGTTCTCCCTTCCCATGTCTAGCCTAAAAAAAAACTCCAGATATATTGGATATTTATTTTCTTGTGCATCCTACTCAACCAATAAAACATTCTAGCATTCTTGAATTACCCTGTGCAATTATCTAGCCATATTAGATGTTCTGTTATATGAATTTCTCTCTCCCTTAAATTTTCATAAAAGGTCTAAAAGAAATACTGGACAAACTCCGATGAGTGTAACTTATTATCGCTCATATAGAAATGGTACTGTCTCAATATTTTTCAATCCTCTTCTGTACTATCAGGTGCATGTCTATAGACAATATGAACAAAAAATGTTATTTGCACTTAATTGTAATATTATGGTTAGATCTCATCTTGTGATGCAAGTGTGTAGTTCTCTGCAAAGTCAACAACTGAAAGTATACTACTCATTGGAAATGTATTTTTGCATATACAAAATTGTCCATCAAGCTATCTAAAATTGTGAAAGTGTTACACATATTTACATACAACCTTACTCTTGAATTCATTCATAAAAGCATTAACACTAAGTTTTTTAGTTATTAGGTCACACTATTTTCCAACTTTTTCATCCTTCAATGGATACTCAATAGTTTTAAATCTTTGTACATCAACTAATTGTTGTCCAAAATCAAATGAAATATTTTCATGCAAACATTCATCTAATAATGTAAGATTTTCACATACATCACATACACTAGAAACACATGCATTCAAAAGATAAGATTACTCATTAGGTGAGTTACAAAACAAATTTGATATAAACTCCTTTACAGTTTAAGGTGGTATATTTATACCACATTCCTGCAACATTTCATTAGTATGCATAGTAGAATGTATAGATCGAAAAATATCATAATCATAACAAATTTTGAACATGATTTTTGCAACAACAGGTGATTCTTTCTTTGTTAATCCTTACATATGATGGTTTACATTTTTCAAAAGATCTTTGACTAATACTAATAGTTAACACCTTATAATCCACAATTTTTTTATACAATTTTGTTTGAGTCATATCTAAAAGGTGTTTTGGTTGTGGATCACAACCTTTTGAACCGACTCTTAATTTAAGAACATCTCTGGCATTAGGGGATACTCTTGTATTATTGTGCCAAAAATTTTCAATCAAAGTTTTGACTTCACCAGTAAGTTTCATGTCAGACCTCAGGAGTCTACCACTAAAGGTCCATAGATGGTTTTCCAGATCACTTTCAAATTTAACTGTTCTCTTTATAGCTCTTGTTAAAGTTTTATGATGAATATTAAGATATCCACTTATGTTTGAAATCATTCTTTTATCAGTAGTAGTTTTGTTCACTAAATTTGTTATTCCTCATCGTGCCACATTACTATCTTTAGAATGACTTTTCTTTCCAATTGCGTCAAAGGCACTAGCAAAAATTGATACAACTTGTTTTAGAGACTCATCCTTCTTCTTGGTTTTCACATAAATGCCTAACCTCTTCATCACTTTTCACATTTTAGACATTTTAATTAATTGTAACATTAATTGACATTGAAACCCAAATTTCTTATTATAAAAAAATTGTCTAAACAATCTGCTCACATGTGTCCTAATCTGTCTCCATGAAACCAAACCATGTAGATTGTCTAGCACATCATTTTTTATTTGAAATTTTTCATTTATTTCATTATTGATCTTTCAATTGAGTTTCTTTCTTAATCAATGTTTCTATGTCTACATCCACATTATTGATTTCAATCTGAACTGGTGTTTGATTTTCAGTTTCAATTGGGTTTTGACTTTCTATTCCTTTAGATCATTATGATTAACATTACTAATTTTTAAAATTTCACGTGCAATTAAATTTGTTAATCTATTTTCAGGAATAAAATTTAAATCAATTTTATTGTAACCCGCTCCTAGCAAATGATGAACATCTTTATCAGAATAAGTTGTAACATTTGGAAGTGAAGACATACCTATATCCAATACTGGATTAGAAGATGCACTTGAATTTTCTTCTTCAACCTTTGCATCCATTATGGTGTCTTCATTGTCCTCCTCTTCTAAAAGAACTGTTGAACTCAACGCTCCAATATTATTCAGGTTTCAAAGTCTTTCTTTTCTTTCTTCTTGTCATTTTGCCTCCTCTCTATTTGTTGCAACCTCCTCAATTGTTAGAACCTTCATTGGCCTCTTTCTGCATCAGTTTGATCCCATTTTTGCACCAAGATTCGAGTTCAAACAAATTTTTTTGAATGTCAGATCCAAAATAAGACAAAAGTATAGAATGTTGATAGAAATATTCTATTTTCCTGGTACAGATCGATAAAAAAATGAAAACTCATCAATCATTGTGATTAGGCCCACAGTCTTATCTTTTTGGTTCCAATAGCTCTTTATGAAATGGGTGCTCGTTATTTAAATCAAAATGGGCACCTATTTTTTAGTTTCACAAAACAGGCACTCGTTTTGTGAATTTAAAAAAAATGGGTGCCCGTTTTCAAAATTTATGAGCGGGAACCATATCTGCTAGCTTGGGTTTTGGTTCGAGACAGGCTTGGTGGGACCAAGCCTATGCTTGATCTTGCAAAAAAATGGCTAAGGCATTAAAGAATAAAATTATGCCTTGCCATAATTTTTTGGACACCTTTCCGAATGAATCTTTCGATAAAATGAAAACCCATTTTAGCTCTTATTGTCTAGATTATAAAAATATAAATTTTATAGTGATATGATAAATTTTAGTATTTTTACAATATTTATTAAGCCAACATGGTACCTAAACTTGAAATAATAAGGTTAACTAAAACTTTAATAACTTTTTTAATTTTATATTTTTTGAAAAATGAGTTATATGACACAAGTCTACATAGAATTTCCTTCAAATTAAAAAAAAAAAGTGAAAAAAAGTGAAGTTATCATCAAATTATGGTGCCCGTACACTAGAGGTTTTAAAAAATGTACTTTATAGTCAATTAAAAATTAATAAAAAAAATATTTAATAAAAAAAGAAGATACAATATTCTCACCAATCTTTAGTGTTTTAGGTACCTTTTCTCGAAAGGATTCACAAAAATACATTCATTTACTTCAAAAAAGGGTGTCCGTACATGTTTCAGGTGTGGCCCTGAAACAAGCATTTTAAAAAAGTGGTTTTTAAACATGCCTACTAAAATTCAATTTATACCTTGTGAGTATTGAAATAAATACATATTTGAAAACTAGACTCCGAGCACTAAATTTTATATTTCTCAAGTTTTTCAAGATTCAATCTTTAAGTGGCTCAAATTTTGACATCGATTTAAAGAAATTTTGAAAAATAGAGAAAGCACTTCCACTTTTTGGCCAAAAGTGGGACTCGGCTTCTTGCAGCCACCCTACGATGTGACTCGTGTGGCCCAGGACTTCTTCATAATTAAGAAAATCCTTAACCAACTCAATGAAACTTACATAGTTCTTGTCCCAAAGTGTGCGAAGCCCAGTAATATTGGAGGACTTCAAACCCATCAATCTCTCTAATACCCTCTACAAAGTCTTCTCCATGATCATGGTCAACATAATCAAACCTTTTGTTAGCAGATCATTAACCCCAATCAGAAAGGTTTTGTGCCGAGGAAAAAAATTTATGGATGTTGCCATTACCACCCATGAAATCATGCACTCTATAGATCATAGTAAGGTTGCTAGAATGGCCCTCAAACTTTACATTTCAAATGCTTATGATAAAATCAATTGGGCCTTCCTTATAAGGTCTTAACTTCTTTTGGTTTCTCTCAAAACTTCATATCCTTTGTTAAAGCTTGTACTAAAACAATTAGATTCTCCGTGCTGCTCAACAGTAGACTAGGCACAAAGTTTGCTCCTAGAAAGGGTCTCCACCAAGGGGACCCCCTCTCGCCCTACCACTTCATCCTTCTTACTGAAGTTTTTGGGTCATAATATGATACAAATGGAACATACCAAAGAAATTGAGGGTATTAAACGGGCTACCCAACCTGCCCCCAGCAATCCTGCAATAGTTGTGGATGACACCTTCTTCTTTGGCACCTCCTTGGTCAAGGAGGCCAAGATGTGGAAACTGATTTTGGATAGGTATGCTACTGCTTCGAGCCAATATATCAACTATCACAAAAGATGAATGTTCTCCTCAACACTAAACCTATTGTTCAAAATAAAATCTTGAAAATCCTGGGCTGCCAGGGTAATTCTCTTTTGGCCACTTATCCTTGGGCTCCCCCTAACTGTTAAAGATGTGAAGCATGAATTCTGGAACTCCATTCTAGAATGAACCCAAAAGAAGCTAACCAGTTCAAAAGGTAAGCTCCTCAGTAGTGCTCGTAAGCTCTAACTTCTTGTTGCTTTCTTTTCAAGGTATTCCTGTCTATTTCCTTTCCATTTTCAAAAACTTTGGTTTTATGGCTGATAAACTGGAAAAGATACAGTTGCAGCTTCCTTTCATTAGGGTTTGAGGAAAAGAAAAGGTTCCCTTTGGTTAAATGGACAATGTCTGCCTTCCTAAACACTTAGGTGGTCTAGGGCTGAGGAGAATTCACAATCTCAATAGGGTCGTGCTATCCAAGATTGCTTGGACTATGGTCTCGAGATCAGATGATTGGTGCAAAATTATGAAAGACAAGTACCTAGATGGAGGATGTTTCTATAAACTCTTCATGGAACAAGGGCCACCTAAGAGGATCCAAAATCTAGAACAACATTCTTAAGAGCATAAGTAGTTTGGAAAAAGGGGCCATTGGCAATTGGGCAATGGTAGGGACATCTAGTTTTGGGAGGATCCTTGGCTACCAGATATTATTCTAGCTTCTTCCACTTTTCCCAATTAAGGAACATTCTCACTCTTGGTGTTGGCAGCCTGGTCTCTAACTCATCACCAATAGGATCTTAAGGGAGACTGAGCTTAATGCTATGGTGGTGTTCCATCTGGGTCTCAAACTATTACAGGACAATTTACTCATCTCCCACTGGAAGACCTCAAGCCCTCCCTCCTTCTAATTGGGACCACAAAATTGCCAATAATTGGGATATTGATAAGGGATTCACCAATTTTGACAGCACCAAGCTTACAGCTCATAAGGCTACTATATGGACTCCTCCTAGGCTACTTGACACAAACTTAATTTTGATGGCTCATTTCGTAATGGTCTCCAAGCTAGTGGTGGCATCATTCATGATCACAGGGGATGATTGGTAGTTGCCTATGTTGGCCCCCCTCAGAATCATATTGTCAATCAGGTTGAGGGTTATGGCTCTCCTTTGGGGCCTAAATTTTTCTATTACCCTGGGATGTACCAGCATTTCTATTGAAGGGCGATTCCAAAGTTATCATTGATGCTATTCAGGGAAACTCGAGATGCTAGTTGTAAAGTTGACAGTATTTTGTTTGATGTTTGTGGTTTAATGGAGCACACTCACAGGTCTACCCTCATGCATACCTATAGAGAAGGAAACTTTGTGACTGATGTCATGGCTGCTACCAGTCTATATCTCAACAGTATTCGGTGTTGGAGAGCAGTTAGTCAACTTCCCTAGACTACTCAAGACTTTCTTAGATGGGAAATGATCGACAGTGAATTTGGGTTCGATGATGTTTAAAAATTGGAGCTTGGTTTGGGTGCCTACTAGTGGGCCGGGCACTATCACATTTTCACCACCTCTTCTTGCACTACTTTCAAATGCCACATGGCTTATTTTAGAGGGCCTATAAGTTGCAAAAGGGGTTTGACATGGCTAAATTGACACAAGGCTACCTATTATGGGTCATCATTACTCTAAATGGTTCTAAATAAAATGTAATCTACGGAGGATTATATGAGATATGGATTATATTTAATTAATGCCAATTGTGTTTTAATGCATCATCCCCATGTGTTAACCCCGGTGGCCTTACTAGCGAGGTCTCATGAGCTCCAAGGTATTATTACCCTAATTACTATGTGCAGCATGAAAAGACCTTAATTCCTTTCTTTAGCTATCAATTCATCATTCTCAACTCCTACCTTGTGAATAATTTGGGCTCTAAGTCTAGTGTGAGTGTTTTTGTGGGTCACCATTCTAGTTCCAAACCCTCTGGTCTCAAAGGCGACTACTATCCTGTGTTTTGTGGGATGTTGAGCGACTGAAAACTAGAGACAAAGATGGGATGTGAAAGGAAGAGGATTGAACCAAACAAGATTGAGGAAGAGTTCTCCTCAAACCCCATGGTCATGTATTTCTGCAAGGAGGGAGGTATTCTTCCTTTTATGGGAAAACCTCACGAGTGATGATGAAATGATATACAGGAAGTTTGTTAAAACCTGGAATGAAAGGAAGGTAACCATCAATGGTATCACCTTCGAAATAAATGAGGAGGTTATCATCCAAGCCACAGGGATGCCAACTATTGGCAAAAAATGGAAGAAAACTACTAAAACCTAGGGGAAGACCGAGTTCATTCAATTTTTTAAGAATGAAGATACCCTAGTTTCTAAAAATGGGGGCCACAACATCTCTGACCTCCCATAATTTTGGCCTATAATGTGCAAGCTGGTGATCAAGTATTTCACCCTCAAGGATAGCTATGGTACTTTCTACAGCCACCATCTTCCTTTTTTAAAACATTTTTGACATAAAGTTTTGATTTCCTTACCTTTTTACTTGTTATACTCCTTGAGTCTAATGTGAATGATGTTAATGAGGCTATTTCTCTTGGGATGAAGCCTATCTACCTCCACCAGGGCCTAATCCTCAGACTGCATAATTTCCATCGTGCCCTCTGCCCCACCTACTGTGCAAGTTACCCACTCTGTCCAGCACCTTTGTCACCTTCGGTTTCCCTTTACCAAGGCCTTCCCACACCCTCTGAGTCTAAAGGTTGCTTGACCCTTGCTAGTATCCCTAAATCCTCTGAAACCCAACCCACCCTTGTTTCGCGGATTGGTCCCAAACCATGCACTTATCCCTAGAGATTTCTCTCAGGCCCCTCTAAAAAAACAAAAACAAAAATCATCATTAACCTAGACTGCCCTCTGAATACTGATCCCCAACCAACTCTACATGTCGCTCTTCTTGTCTTGCCAAAGAGCAAGGGAAAAAAAGCTATTAAAGAGCTCATGGGCTAGGAGGATACCTCTGTGGCCTCTCCTAGTAGAGAAGGCTCAAAAAATAGTTCTGGTTAGGTGGAGATAATGTGGAGGAAGACATCCAAAATACCAAGGCTGAGGAAGACAAGTTGGAGAAGGACCCCATTGCCGGTAAAGATTCTATGGGTAGCAACTTGATGGGAAGAATCAAGTACCAATTTGTGTCCTTGGAAAATACTATGGCAAAACTCACCTGGGACCTTGATAACACCAAAAAAAGACTAGCGGATATCAATAAATTTTCTCTCAAGGTGATGCATGTGTCTGCTACCACGCTCTGCCTTCTCAATGAGAAGGCTTCAGAGGGGAAGAAGTCTGTTGAAGGAAACCATGAACTCTTCAAATTTATGATGAGGAGTGGGATGACTTGTTGTTGTCTAAGCACTTATGGATGGGAAATGACTTTATGGCTGGATGTGTATGGGACTGCAGAGATTGGGTTATTTCCAAGCCTTTTTGTTGGATGGGCTTTGTTAATTTCCATATGATTAAGACTTTAAGTACTATTTTTAGCCCTACGTGGCATATGTTCATTTTACTGTTGGATTTTACCAAGACTATTTCATGGCTATTTGATACTCAACGAATGTGCTGGATTGAATTTTTCTTTTATGTTTTTGATGGAGGTAGATGCTAAGTTTTCTTATCTGCTACTCCTACTGCTCTCTAAGTTGGTTTAATTCTCTGTTAATTCTCTTAGTTAGCCTCTTTTTATTCCACGGATCAGCAACCTTTTGCTGCTGCTAATTTAAAAAACATTCACATTTAAAAAATTAACATATATGAAATTATTTTATATATTAAAGACTCAAAACGTGACTTATGTATTAAGGCACAAAATTCATGAAAATGCATTTCATTATTTTATTAACATTTGTAAATTGCATTGCATCCATTTTTGTTGTTGTCTTGAGTAAGATTCTTCTTAAGGATTTTGGTCCACCATCTAACACCTGCAATAATATTGCACATTGAATCATATTTTAAATTAATGTACAAACTAAAGACTCAAAATTGATATCAATTGTTATTTTGTAACTTCATTACCATTTCTAGTTTGGATTGCATTTTCATGAAAAAATATCATGCCGACTTCATCATTTTCATCAACCAATGGATCTGTAATTTAATAAAATTAATTTAATTAGTTTTGAAAAATACATAATAATCATTAAAAATAATTTCAATATGTAACTTGTATATCACCTATAACCATTTGGTTTAGATCAATGGAGAAAGGTAATCAACTTTTCAAGTACTTTCTTAATCATTTAGACCTACAAAATGATAGGTATTTTCACAAATATAAATATATATATATACATATATATATATACATATATATACA